>OY740774.1:39368831-39739026 GCA_963513935.1 Aphrophora alni | reverse complement strand
AGTTCAAATCAAGTTCAGTTAAATTATTTACTTCTATATGACAGTCTCTTGAAGTAGACATTATAAAAGTTTGTCTTGGGGTGTATTATGAGCTTTAGCATATTCTAAAGTTTTATATTTTCTATATTACTATTTGATTCCATAATTTATTTTTACAAGTTCATTTTGTTTTTGACAATTAATTACTACTGTGTTTTTAAGTCCAGATTTATGACAAATGTTTTCCCAGGGTCTTTGTAATACCTGCTCATCTTTTGCTCTGTGATCGTTGAGTATGGATTTTTAGTATTTTAATTTCGCTTCTTGTTTTGATTAGGTGTGATAATGTCTGGTTTAAAAAAGTAAAATTAAAGGACAACAGTTGTGCATGATACAATGGTGTTTTATAGACATAGTAGAGCTAGCCAAGATATTATTTACACATTATATCAATGAAGAACACGGAGATGTCAGTAGTTTATCAAAACAAGTGATTCATCTGCCATCACCAAGGACAAGTATATCACAACTAATGAAGTGAACACATATTTAATACATTAAGTCATCATATTCTCAGGTTAGGAAATACATATAAAAATTTGTTTTACTTTCTCACATATAGAGAACATTTTGACAGTCAGTGTCTTTATTTGTTTTGTATTTATTTCATTTAATTTATATCTTTTCTTATTAGTATCATAGAGCGTTTAATTTGTTAGCAGTGATTCATCCCAACATATAATAAGACTTTTGCTCATATGAACTAGTTTCCCATGAGATTGGGTCATAAGTTTTCACATTTAACTAAAATTCGGATGAATCAGTAAAGTCGCTTTTGAAAAATTATATTTTTTATACCAGCTCCAGTGCCAATTTTTCGTTGTGTTTTTTTTACCTATAACTAACTTACCAGCATCTTTGAAGTGATGGTGGTCCATACATTTTGATTGGGTCCTAGAGGCTTACACTTGAGGAAAATCTTTAAGCCGATTTTGAAAACAAAAAATTTCCATTTGTTTTCCTTATGTTATGCCACCCGTAAATATTCAGTTATCAATAAAAAGGAAGTATTGAATCATTAATTTTCACATTTCACTGAAATTTGAATGTAATCATTGATCAATTTTGAGAAATGATGTTTTTTATATGGGTCCATAGCCAGTATATATATATATATATATATATTAAAACTCATTAACCAACCAATAATAAAAATTAGCTTTGCTGTCATTAGATTTGTTTGTCGGTTACAATTAAGGGCTACAATTTAACAAAATTTGATAAAAATCGTTACGGCTGTTTTTTGGACTCAAGAGACCCTATAACAGATATATTCGCAAAAACTAAACATCATTACTTTGACAGATCAAATAACTTTCGCTATATACTACTCTACTATACTAATCAGTATACATTCATATATATGAGAAAGTAAAAACACAGCTGTGAGAAGAAAACACTTAAAATGTTATACAGAATAGCTTTCATATTTCAAATAAGTTCAGATAAGATAAAAAAAGTAATTAACAACAATAAGAATTCATAAACTTTAGTTCATAAAACCATATTTACCACATGTATTGTTTTAGTTCACAATAATAGAATTGGTTTAAGATTTATTATTTCATAGAAGATTGTGACTTACGGCAAACATTACAATAGATTCATCATGGCAGTTATAGGAATTACTAATATTTGTGTGTGCTATGTTCAACTTTTGAAAAGAATAGATCAACATAAAAGTCAAATTTATTTTATATTGTCACATTCACATAGTACAGTCTATATAGAAAGTTATATGATGGGTTGCCTTTAGAGAGCAGCATGACTTGGTTATCCAAAAATGATGGTTCACGAGTTAGGGTGAAAAATCAAAATATGATTTACATGGGGCTGTTAAAAAAAAATCAATTCTAAAAATCTGCTCTACCAATTTCATTTCAAATTTTAGTGAAATGTGAAGATTACTTACTCACACTGTCATTAAAAACTCAATTTGAATCAAATAAAACTTAAGCTGAGGCACAAGCAAAGCAATTTTAGGTCCATATTTAAATATATAAATATTTGTTCATTTTCACTTTTGGATTGACAACTTCCCAATATGACATTTTTGGTGACGATTAGTTTTTGTTCATTTTGATTGGCTTTTGAATACGGATGAATGGGAAAGTTTGTGGAACGTTTTTGCACTGTATTTTAAAATGATTGACAATTGATACTACAGCCCAAATGACTTTAATCACATTTGGTATTTGGGAATATTTTTGTCAACACCTCAGGGGCTTGTTTAAATGAGTACAAGCTTAGCAATACCAAAAGCCCTTAGTGGGATCTACACTTTTTTCAAATAATCTTGGGTTAGATCCATTTCTTTCCTGTCAGGTCTCTCTTGACCAACACTTTTTCTTTTCCGACCCTGACACTGTTAGAGTATTCGAGGGTTAGAGGTCTTTAATTTATCTTCTTTTCTTTTTCTTTTTTATAAGGCGATGATGATTGTTTTTTGTTTTTTTGTGTTTGTTTTAAAAAACAATGAGGAAAAAAAATTGGTCATATCTTGAAGTTTTTTTCTTTTTCAAATATAAACTGTTATATAAGGCACAAACGATCTCAACTTAATGATATTTATATGACCGTAAGAAATGTGAAAAGCTGTGTTTAAAAGAAAATTACAGCTTATGAGTAAACTGGAAAATACTGAAATGAATGCTGACTACCGTTTTGGAAAGTAAAACTGCTCTTATAATTATTCTAGCAAATGCTCTGCGAAGAGACTGTAAATTGGTTCCTTGTATCATCCATTCTTTTGAAAGTATGTAATGGATCTGTGTGCATTTTCAATTGCAGGCTTATAAGCCTCAATGCTGTGTAATGAGGATGATGTATTGGTGCGGCTGAACTTTTTTGGGAGGTGACATCAATGCAGCGGAAGTGTAAGATACTATTTAAATTTTGGCTAATTTGTTTCAAAATATAAATATCATACGTAACCAGAAGCAGCTGATAGATTATGTTTGTGTTGTTCTTACAATATAGCTTATAAATTTAAAGAGTTAACGTAATTCTGAAATTACAGATTTACTGATGACAGTATAAGTGAAAACACAGTGAAGCTGAAACAAAAAGCCTTGTTGAAGATTTGAGAAGTTATTTGTAATAATTGATAAACAAACAAGGTTAACGAGATGTTCCACATCCTAGGAATATTAATTGGGGGTGCATTGATACAGACAATTTTCCAAAATTCATTGATTTATTGATACTATTAAACATGTTCTACAATACAATTTTACTTCCTCATATAAAAAAGTGTTGGTACTTCAAGACTAAATGGATTTAGTTACATTTAAAAACATAGCATAAGTTTCAAAAATAACTATATTTTATAATTTTTATCAACAACTTTTCAAAAAAAAAATTAATTTGGATTTTAAAAAACTACTTGATGTTTATTTTTTTCACAGCAAAAAAAAAAAGAAGAATTGTTGAGCACATCTTTCATACAAAAGTAGGAAAATTTTAACAGACTAGCTGCAAAACAGCCAAATTGAATTGCTTCTAAAAGGCAAGAAGATTGAATTAACTCCTACTCAAATGGATGAAATATTGATGAAAAGTGAATGTTTTTGCTCCAAATCAACATTACAGAAGGTCTTCAATTGCACTACAGATATTAAGTCAGAGCACCAACATAGCTTAAGGCAGAGGTCAGGTGATAGACAGAAACTGAGTCAAGGTAACTGGGTCGACCTTCAAGCAATACTGGTGTTAGGTTAATACTGTTATCTATTGTTTCTAAGGAACAAGAAGATTTGAGTTACTGATTTGTCTCAAAAGAAAACATTGTACTAACTTTCTCACATGTCCATCTTCAAAACAAAAAATAATATTCATTGCTATATCTTCAAAATTGTCTCTATTTAAATTTTATAATTTTAGTTGATAAAAAACATATAAGTTTTTTATTACAAAGTTTTTCACCATCTATTCCTAATGAAAGGTAAGGGTAATGCCTACAACTTTTGGTCTTTTCCAATATTTTGAAAAATTTATACATATTTAAATAATACCTAAGTTTGTTTCTCCTGTGCCATAAACTCGCCCAAAGGATAAATCTTATTTGTTTATTAAGTCCTTAATGATGGCAGTCAAGACTCATTTTCATGGCACACAGTTTTGGGTCATTAACCTAAACATGTCAGAAAAATTTGAACAAAATCATTAGAGCTGATTGTGAAAAATTAGGTAATTTATAATAGCCTAATAAATAGTTTTTTTTTAACAATAATTAGTATTTTAAGGCGAGGATATGACCAATTTTTTTGTTTGGTTTCTTATAGAGACTACTCCTTAGCAAAATTTGATTTTGAAGCAACTACTTCCACAATTTTATATGATTGAAAAATGAAAAATGTCTAGTTATTTGAGTTATTCCCAAAATATACCAAATTTCATAATAGCCAAAATCTACCTGGACTGTAGAATACTACACAGACAACATCATTCCAAAAATTGCAGTTTTGTGCTCAAGAGATCCAAGAACAGATGTACAGTGTTATTTATATGTGAAAAATTGAACACTGATCCATCACATAACTTTTTCTATAACTCCATGAATGTGAGTAGGTAGAGATTCCAAAAATGTAGTATAAAACATTTTTTCAGAGTTTTAACAAGTTTTATCAATATAAATAACATAACAATTTTTTTTAATTTCAGAATTTACCCCCCCCCCCCAATTTCTTATGGGGGAAAAGTACGTACACACTTCCAAGCGCAATAAGCCCTTGTGGTTGACTTATTGAAGAGAAAAAGAATAAGTACATAAAGTGAATAGAAATAGAAGAATTAAAGCGAACAGGTTTTTACTTCATTTAAAAAAAAAATAAAATTCCTAAACATACATTTTTATAAACCATTTAAACAACAAAAAAAATTTATAATAAAAACAAAAAAAAAGTATACTATATAATGAGTAATAGATTTTTTCCAAGTGTCCTGTAGGAAAAGATTTTATGGACACAACAACTTTTGCAACTGGTCAACGTAATCAGTTGACAAGCAGCCACAAAACCAGAGACATTTCAGTCTGGTTGTGTGAGATGACCTCTGATTCAGCTTGGTGTAGATGCTGACTCATCAGAGTGAAAGTTAATGTAACCTGATTATGTACTCCAGCTCAAAGTGATTGTTATATGTTAGATGATTACAGTAATTATAATTAGTTCAATAAATGATAAAATCTGAAGGTGTGTACACAACTGTTAAATGATTTCAACTAATTTCAAATTTTTTACATCATATTATGATGTAAAGTAAAAAAAGAAGTCATATATATATATATATATATATATATATATATATATATATATATTTCTTATTATTTTTTTTTTCAGAAAAGGAAGGGGCTAACGAATAAACGGTGATATCTAACTTCAGCTTATTTTATTTGGTTATGTCCATGAATAAGCTATTAACAATAAAATTATTATACAATTAACAATGAACAAAATATTCATTAGAAACACAAAAACAGGGCAAAAATGGTCCTTAACATAAAAATAACAATTCGTACAAAAACCAAAGAAAAATAACATACAAATTTTAATTTCACCAATGACAGGTACTGAGGATACAACTTTCTGCATCGTACTCAAATTAACCTTCGTTCCACTATTCATTTTATACATTTACAAATTGAGAATATATTGTATCAGAAAAGAAACCCATAATCCTTAAATACTTTCACGGAAGAGAACAAGAGTTGGGCGAAAGAGAGATAGGTAGATAGATAAGAGAGATTTAACCCAAGACTAAGTGAAGAAAGGTGTAGACACAGCTAGAACACCTTGGGACTTAACACCTGTACTCATAAGTACCTTCTCAGGACCTGCAAAATAGGTACTCTTTAAAGCCTAGTGTACAGGCCGCCATCTTGACATTTTTAATTTGATTTATCTGAATAACAATAAAGGTTAGGTTAGGTTACTATACAAAATTTCATATGCCTATCTTAATTTTTGTAGCCGGTATCATGCGTATTTACAAAGTACAACAACGAAGAACAGACAGCATATTTCTGTTTCCCGAGGCATTGAAAAGGCCACGAAAAGCGGTGGTCGAATTTATTTGTGATTCTTACCAAAGTTACCCTATACTTCGGAGGTACTTAAACTAATTAATATTATAATATAAATTAAACTTAACATAATCAATTTAGCAAAAAGCTTTTAAAACTAAAACTATACTTATTATTTTAAGAAATTTGAAAGGATAAAATCATCCATTAGACAAATTTAATTACAGTTGTCATTTTTTAAATGGATTTTCTTTCTTAGGGTTCTGATTTGATTCCATAAAACAAACTAGTTTACAAATTTCTAACTGTATTGACTGGATTAACCATTTGTTTGAAATAGAAAATAAATTGTAATATTTAATGCAGCTTACAGACTAATATGAAGCTTATTTCAGTTCCATTATTTACACTGCTATCCAGAACTGAAGTCTCTATGGCAGACATTTGTATGAATCAAAGTTTTTAAATTGCAATAATGCACGAGATAAGCATACATTGTAAATATACATTGAATTTAGAAACTGGTAAACAAATATGTTGAAAATAATACTGTACCATATTACACCAACACAAACACAATTCCGTAAATTTATTTAAGCTTAATAGAGCTAAAGAGATGTAACTGACTTGCTTACACACTGACACTTTACTCATGTTTTTAAAACAAACATTAAAAGTATGTTACACACAAATCTGCAAATTAAGCTAAAATTAAGATAAACATTGTGTCTCAGAATTATGGATGTGGACTAGCAAAATTAAAATTATTTAAATGAAATACACACTTGGACATGGTCTAGTAATATGGAATCATATTTTAATTTAGTGAAAATAACTTGAGTATATTTTAGTTGTGATCCCAACCACAAATTTAATAGTTTGGAAGTAACTATTGTTTTTCAAAAGTACGAGGTCATAATTAAGTTAGTAACACGTTTCTTAATTACCTATCTGGATAAACCCCTTAAGTGAGTTTTCCCAAAGTCGAGACCTAGCTAAATAATATATTTCAAACATAATATCATCAAACAAGCAAATCTTGTATGTCTGTAAAGTATACTTTGAAAATAGGCCAAAGAGTTTTGTTTAAAGGAGGAGATGCTACCATTTTCGGGTGTAGAAAACATTTTAGCTAGAGCTTGATTTTGTGAAAATTTAGGTGTTTATCAAAACCTTTATACTATAAAAATATCCTACTTTCTAGGATCAGCAAAACATTTCAATATTCGTGGTTACTTCTTTCTCTAAACTGTGATTCTAGTTTCAGATTAGAAAAAAACACACTTTTGATTACACTAAGTGTTAATAAACATAAAAATATATATCCATATGTAAATTACATTAATTCCGAAGTTCAAATTGATCAAATCCTATTTAATTTTCCCTTGCAACTGGGCTTACGATTTTGTTGAAAGTGGGTGAATCTATGTTATGTTGAAAGGAACGTGGCATGTTATTTGATATTTTTTAAATTTTAGTGCAACTAATTTTTTATTTTAATGCTTCCCATAGGACTAGTAAATGTGATGTATTAGGCCTACATTTATTGTAAGCCTAATTGTAAACGTAGGTATTGTATTTACATTTTTATGTTTTGTGTCTAACGATTAGAAAAAAAAAAATGTTTCAAAAGTTCTTAATATAAAGGGAAAAACTGATTATTCACCTTTGTTTCGATATATCGGCTCTTAATTATTTGGCTCTGATTGTCTCATATTATTGATTGTGATAATTTTTTTTAATCCTTGGAAATCCTGTAATATAGCAAAATATACAATTTTGTATTTCTTTGCTATAGCTTTATCAAGTGATGTTCAATCTTCCACTGAACAAATTGTACACAAACAAACAAAACGCTTAAGAACTAAACTTTCCATTTAGAGAATTAAGTAATAAAATGTTGATTAATATTCAACAACTAAAGTAATCTACTGCGATCTAGTCTTACCCTTCAGACAATTTATATGAGAAAGGTTTTTATAATAGTTATGTTTTGTCATCTAAATAAAGGAGGTAAAACAATATACAAGATCACCAGAAATAATATATTATGATGAAAATCTTTCGTGGATTCCTAACCTAAAATTGATTTTATGTTTATTCTAATGAATTAACTGTTATTCAATTTGAAAAATTGCTTGTCATAGTCAGAATGTTGAAATGGTTTAAACTTTCAAGAAACAGAGCTAGATTCAATATATTTGAATTTTTGGTCAATTAGAACTTTAGAATCGGGAAAATTAAAAAATTCCCTTCATCACAACCGACAAATTCTCTAGTTCTACTTATACCCAAAAAAGACAAGATGTCATGATACATTTCTTTTCAATCACTGCCAAAGGAGCTTTATCCAATTTGTTTGCTTCACTCCAAAAAGGGGTGAAGTAATACTTGAAAGAAGGGGTGAATAAAAATTTTGGTGAATGTTTCAGACATGTTCAAGTAACTTACTACATAACCCAATGTGATTTAATGGAACATTTCAAAGATAGATACTATCTTAATGTAATATGTACTTAATGAAATATCTTAATGTACATATGATAATATGTACTTGCAGAGAAATCATTTATGAAACAATTAGCAAAATTCACACTGAATTGAAGAACAGACTGTTCTACTGCCAAGATCCTCAAGTCAATGGAGGACATTTTAAACATTACAAACAAGGGTTTTATATATTACTGATGAACGAAGCAAAGTTTTGTATGTTTTCTTGTGTTTGTTATACAATTACAGCCAAAATTTTGTCCCGTTTGTAATGAAATTTAGGAATACGGTTCTTTCTATATAGGCCGCAATCAATGTACGTTCTACATTTTACTATCGGTTTTAAATTGGTGGCCACTCAAAACTATTATTGTACAGTTCCAAGGCAGGAACACATGTGCTCTTATTAGGAATATAGTGCGAACTTCAAATTATTATTTATAATGATGTAAACAAAGCATAACAAGCACATTATAACAAAAATAATGGCCATAACGAACATTTATAAAATAAAAAATGAAGTTTCCTACTAACAATAAAAAACTTCCTCACCCATAACTTTTTTCATGTTTCCATTTATATAAAAACCATTTTGAGTTTCATAAAACTAAAAGCACTGTGTTGCAACAGCTCATGAACAGCCTACCATGCTAGATGGTTTTTTAAAATGGTTAATGTATGGTTAGCACATTGAAAGTCCCATCACCATTATTCTACCATTCTCAACCAGAGTTCGCTACACATTAGTTTCCTAATTTTCATTACAATACTTGGTCAACACTGTAAATATTTGAACCCCTCACAGACATTGAATCCAGAACCTCCACATTGCTAACCATACCGTATGCCAGTGATTTCGAATTTAGTAGGGTTACAAAACTATCATATAAATAATGATTATTTACACTGTTTTGTTCCCTAAGATGTCCTCTACAGCTTGATATAATTTTCATGTATCCTGTATGTATATGGTTTCCAACAAATGAAAGCCACCAGAAACTGAGGCCAACCAGCGGTGGTGTAGGCTAAATGATTATTACATGGTTTTCTTTTCAATAATTATATGGAAGTTATTGATGTAAAACAGTGTTATGTTTGCAGCAGTTACGTCTAAGAGTTATGTAAACAAACTATCAACAACTGTTACTATACCAAATCTAGTCATCTAGCTTGACTACCATATAAGAAAAATATCTATTACACAAGTGACTATAACTAGGCTTAGTTCTGTAAACAATATACTTCACGCCATAAAAGTATTAAAATATTCCTTAACTTGTTGTTGCAAACATATCTGACTTTTATTTAACTCTGGATGTGACCTAACAATATTCATAAACCAATAAGTAACAGTAAATAATATCATAGCTACTGTACACTTGAAATATACATCTCGTGGGATGAAATAATAAAAGTTAAATTTCAATGACTGGCTTAATCCTTGCATTGTGATTGTGTTCACAGTGGTACTAAATATTATGCTCAATTTGTTGGAAGTGTAAATAATCCGACTATTGTTCATAGCATAGCCTACATATATTTATAAGTTTTATGGAGTTTTAAAAGGAAATCACAAGGAATAAAACAGTGCAACTTATCTTAAATAATAAATTTTGCGTTTAGCCTAGTTCATATAAATTACAATATTAAAAAAGCAATGAGTGAGGAAGAGTATTATTTTTTGGTCATGTAAAAATTTCCTGATAAAATTTTAGGAATTTTTCATTTAAAGCTGTTTTTTGTACTGGTTTACTATGGTATTCCTAATCGGAGCACTAATGTTATATAGCTTGGAACTGTGGAGTAACTCTTATAGAGTGGTAACCATTATAATAGAGAAAATAAATTTTAAAATCCTTGTACATAGTCATTTGGTCTAGTTGCAAAGAATCTTATACCAAGATTCATAATATTTGCTAAATATGTTTGACTGTAAATGAGTAACAAACAGACAAGAATTAAAATAAATACTCAATGGTTGAGTTGAAAATTAAAATAGGTTTTGTTTGTGCCCATGAACTCGCCCTAACCTTAAATCTTAATATACTGAAATCAAGTAGTATATTATGTCAAAGTTCATTTCAGTATTTTCCAATTATTATTCCTGAACATTAATTTTCTATCACTTGCATTTTGCATACTGGTTAGCATTAATCTTCACTTTTCACCAAATTTTGAATAAAATCTGTAGAGCCATCTTCTATTCCATGGTTGATTTTTGGTTTAATTACTAATAACTCACAAAAGGGCGTTTATGGTGAAATCACAACCAATATGTTTTGTGGAAGTTCTTAGAGATTACATTTTAGCAAAATTTGATGAAAATCGATAGTTTAGTTTGTGAAATTCAGAATTTTGTATTTTTGTCTTAAGGTAGTTAGGCCTATCTCTCATTATGAAGAAAAAAATGTGGTTTTTTGGAATGTAATCTGTTATCTGAAAATATGGGTTTGTGGAGTAATTGGTAAATGGCGAAATAAAAGCTGACCACCATCAGATTTATTTTGGTTTCATCCAATTTACTCATAAAACCATAGTTTTTTTTACTTTTCCTTATACAAGGTTATCATAAAAGAATGGTGGGGTTTTGAAGTTGTTTAAAATGAAAACAGAATTACTTACAGCTGATGTTGTTTATTTATTTATTTAAATCGTTGTCTGAAACAGTTTTTTTACATAACTAATAAATATCTATAAGTGAGCCATTAGTCGCTCGGCAAATGTCCAATCGATAATCAAGTTCTGCCCAAACGTTAGTTAACATGTCTTTGTTAATGGTTGTCATTGCTTCATTAATCCTGTTCTTTAAGTGATTTAGGTTATACATTTTTTCTAGATAAACAATGTTTTTGATGTGCCCCCAAAAGAATAAACCGCAAGGTGTCAGGTCTGGACTCCTAGGAGGCCACAGCGTATATAGGTCCTTGCTGGCTTATCCATCGATGTCCAAACTTTTAATTCAAAGTGTCTGTGACAAATGCACTAAAGTGTGAGTGTGTGCCATCTTGCTGGCAATGAAGTTGTTGAATGTTTTCAAGTTCATACAGCTGAGGAAAAGAATAACTAACATATCAAGATACACAATTCCATTAATTGTCTTTTCAGCAAAGAAGAAAAGTCCTATCAGACGATTTTTCATCACACCACAACAAACATTATAACTTTAGGCGTCACGTATTTTCTCAAAAATTGTATGTGGGTTTTCAGATCCCCATATGGGTGTATTGCAGCGATCCATTGATATGGAATGTAGCTTCGACTGAAAAAATTATATCATCTAAAAATGATTGGTTTTCATCAATCTTGTTCAACATTTCAACAGCGAAATTTAAACTTTTGCACCATCATCAGGTTTCAATTCCTGCAATAGCTGGATTTTATATGCCTGTAATTTCAGTTTTTTGTTTAAAACTTTGTGGATTGTTGTTTTTGGAATACCTAACTCTAGGCTTCGTCGAGGTATTGACTTCTTAGGACTTCTGATTGCAGATTGTCTCAGAAGTTCAACTTTTTTGTCTGATACACTTGACTTGCCAGATGATTTCTGCATTTGAACTGTTCCAGTTTCTTCGAATTGTTTAAACTAACGTCGTTTGTTATTTTCATGTGGTGGATCTTTTCTGTATTCAAGTCGAAATGCATGTTGCACTGAAATTACAGACTTGAATTCAACCAGCAAAAAAAAGCACTTTGCTTTTTCTGTATTAGAGAACGTAACACACTATACACAGAACATTCCAGAAAACACAAAACACACTATTACAACAATGCAAGAACTAATTTTGAGGTTACAACAGCTGTTAAACAAACTTTAGGGTTATAGGCTCTCAGTTATACCAATATAACACCACAAAATTTCTATACTGTCTTCATATAAATTAATGAAACCCCACCATCTTTTATGATAACCCTGTGTGTGTATATATATATATATATATATATATATATATATATATATATATATATATATATATATATATAACACCACAAAATTTCTATACTGTCTTCATATAAATTAATGAAACCCCACCATCTTTTATGATAACCCTGTGTGTGTGTGTATGTATATGTATATATATATATATATATATATATATATATACCCCACTCCCTTTTTGTGGTTCCATGAATTAAAATTAGACAAATGTATTGTGAAGTTTGTTAAGAATACTAAAAGAATAAAGTTCATGAATTGTTGGTAAAAACCAATAAATCAGCTATGAGGGTTATAAAATTTTCAAATTCTCAAAATTGACTATACTTATTTCATTCAAATATAAGTGAAATGTAAAGATTAATGACCCAAATCCATGTGAAAATTCGCAAGTAAAATTTTTTTTTATGGCTCTAGAATGATTAGCAAAAACAAAAACGAACCTTTAAGTCAATATTAAGAGCTCAATTTTAATCAAATACAACTTGGATGTGTTTACAACAAAAACAAGCAAGTTTAGACCCTTATTTAAGTATATAAATATTTTTATTAATATCTTCAAAGATGGCATCAATTGTTTATTTTCACGTTTTGATTGACATCTATCTAAATAACATTTTTGGTGATGGTTAGTTTAGGTTTGTTTTTATTTGGATTTGGGGATGAGAAAGTTTGTGCTATGTTTTTGCTTCATTTTTTGTTTTTGGATTATGTCAAATTGGTTTGTATCATAAACCTCTACATTTCACATAAATTTGTTAAATGTTAGGGACAATTTCGAGACTAAATGTAGTCTTTGGTTCATCATTTCTTTCTTTTAAGAGAGCAGTTGAAGATGACATATAAAAGTGTCCAAGGGATAATCAGATTACTAAAAGAAGCCATCTTGTTGTCAGCGGAGCATAAAGGAAGTCATTACACAGATAGAAGTGGGATAATTATTTATAAATAATAAAATGGATTAACAGAAGTGAAAGTGATAAAGTTGAGCACTTATTTGTGTTATCTGTTACTGTTAATGGGTCACCATCAAAATACTTAAAGACTTAAATAAATAACAAAAAACATGGAATAAACCAAATTGCACAACATTATCACATAACCCGACACAAAAAGAGATGTAATGAAACATAGTATTTATTACAACTTCGTAATAAAAATACCAGTACAAAAATTAAAGATAAATAAACAAGGTTCGTCATGGTACCCACCCAGCCTCATCATACAATGTACTGTAATATAAGCAGATCCTCTAAATGTATTACCCAAAATTTGGCTTCTTGGTTCTTGTAGGAAATGATCCAAGTATACTAAGTTTGTATAAAACAGTTGTTATACATGGTTTCTGAAACTCGTAATTGTGTATATCGCTACTTTTTTTTGTTAGCTAAGTCCCAACGGACTTCATGGGTGTAGTCTCCACTCACTTCGTTTGTGTTAGTGTCTCAGCCCTGTTGGGCCTAGATGCTGTACATTATGTGTAGAACCCTCCAACTTGCAACACTTGTGTCAATGACTCGGCCCTGCCAGATCTTGTAATTCCCTGCTGGATGTCACATTTTCTTGGATGATCAGGCTTTAAAATTACATTTTTGACAATACCATCGCTATTTGTCATCGTAGAGAGGTAAGGGTTGGTACCATACAAATAGAATTGAAATTGCAAATTTATATCTAATTTAGTGTGTTTTGAGTTGAATAACATACGAGATATGAATAAAATTTTGTTTACATTTTCAATTAATTCGATATTTCTGAATTTCAAACGGTTCTTCTATATGAGCACACTATAGTCCCCTATACCAAATTTCATGTTACTCTCTTAATTTTTGTGGCAGCTATGGAAATTAACATAAGTGACAACAAAGATGAACGGACACCATGTCAAAAAATACTTTTTCAGTTTCCAGAGGCCATGAAATGTGAAGATCAGTCAAAAAACAGAGGTCGAAAGTTTTGCAATTACCAAACTTACCCTACTGGATAAGTTACTTTATATACTGAATAAGTTACAAACCATGCTCACTGAAAATGTATTTAAAAGGTACAATATGTCAAAATGAGAGAAAACCATATTGACCAAATTTTGGTGAAATGTGGTCCCAGTCACATGTAAAAAAAAAGTAAAAGAAAAGTGACCATTACAAGCAGTTTAGCACATCAATTTGCATCAAAGACTTGTAGCTTAAAAAAATAAATAAAATAATAATGAAAACATTTTTGTCGATTTTGAAATATTTGACCTTGAGGATACCATATGTTTAATATTCATTTTATGATTAATAACTCCTAAACCACTATTTTTTGGTAAGGTAGTAAAGCAATGTGTTTGTTCAAGTCCTAAGAGGCTACATTTGATTAAAGGTTGATCAAATTTATTAGAGCCGATTGTGGATAAATCAAAATTTGTAATATTCTTTTAATTTTTTACAGAATTCTAAAGTACACCTTTCTTGAATAGATGACCTTTATTGTGAAGAATCGCTGGAAGCTTTGGAATAAAAAAAAAATTCTTCAGGGAACAATGAATAGTATATGATTTACTTAGATATCGTACAAATATAGTTTGGTAAGGTTTTATATGATATTATAAATATGATGAAAACCTTCAATAGTTAATAAAGAAAAAGCTAAAATCATCATGTCATACTTTACACAAGTACATTAGTTAGTGTGATCAAGATTATGTATAATTTATTAAGTATTCATTGAAAATCGAGACCCATAAAGATAAAGTTAAAGATGACAGCTACTAAAATTGACTTGAATTATTATTAATTATCACAAGAATGTAATATGTAAATTCATAGCTATTCAATATAATTCAAAATTATTACATTCGTGTATGTTTAATAACACAGGGTTTAATTTTTCCTTTTCATTCAATGTAAAAAATTGATGCATAAAATGGAAATTGAGTCAAGGTATATCTAAAATACATGGTAAATGCACAATTTTATTATTTTATTTTTTACATGTTTAAATTTTTTTGAAAATATTACTTTTAGACATCATAGATTTAAAAAAAAAAATATTTCAACACAATTCTATAACATAAGTTATGCTTACTAATATGCTTAAATTATTTCTTTAGTAATTGTAAAAAAAATATAATTATAAACAGAAAAAGTCTTCTAGGTATTAGTTATTCAATTTTTCCGAAAACCCTAAAACATTGTCTGAAACCTAATTAATTATGCATTACGACAGTAATGATTTAACCTCTCTATTCTGAAAATTAATATACAGGATGTTTCGAAACTCTTGTCGGATATTTCAAGGGATTGTTCATGGGATTGAAGTAAACACAGAACATTCATTTGTTTGAAACAAGCTTAGTTGTCTGTCTGTTCTCCATTATGTGTTTTATACAAAAACATTCATTATATTTTTGGAAACAAATTAGATATCAAATCCAGATTTGGTGTACTTAAGTGATCAATGTAAAAAAACAAGTACTTATTTTGGAATTTTTCTTTATTTCTTTATATTGCCGAGAAATTGTCAGAAAACTGGAAATATAATATCTTGGTAATTGTCTACAATACACAAAATTAGCTTAAAACTAAAATACTTTTTGAATTACGATGCTTTTAGGTAATAAAATCAATTGATTAGTTTACCATGTTTTATTGTCAATATCACTCATTGTATTGTTACCAGGCGATTTGTTTTTAGGAAGAATTAAGAATTATTGGAACCAGATTGGTAACATGTTTAAAAATGAAGGAAACAATTTCTAAACAGTGCTGAAATTTATTAACCCGTAAAAAAAATTGACCATTCACAAAAGTAAATATCAGCCAACAATAATTAACCAATTAACAAATACTTATTAATAAACAAGTTTTTCTTTAAAAAAATAAATTTACATGCCCTTAATAAAAGTTACAATTACTTTGATCTTCCCCCCCCCCATACAACTGTTACAAATGAAATTTTTAAAAGTAATATAAATTTGTTTTAAAAAAAAGAATTTAATTATTGACAATAAATTTAACTTCAAAGTGTATATTAATTCTAACAAATTTTCATTATCAAATTGCTTATAAATTATTACAATTTATATTATTAAAATTCTTAAAACTAAGTTGATCAGTTAGAGGTAAGAACTGACTCATCTTAATCAAGATTGACCGAGGTCAGAGTCTAATGGCAGATCGGGCGATATCGCTTTCAAAGCCGCTCACCAGGTGGTAGCATTATGCAGGGAAGGTTTACAAAGTATTTTAATTTAATCTGTCTTATTGGCAAGTAAAGTTTTACATAATTTTTATTTTAAATAACAGGCGTTACAGTACCATACGCCTTATAGTTTGCATTAGAATGTATAGTAAACTGTTTCGTGAAAGAAATAACAGTTACCTCTTTACATTGAGGTAGACAATCAAAAAGACAATAATAATAACAATTTTCAAGATACTCAACGTTAAAAATTTTAAACTAACACCATTTTCAAAAAATACAAATCAAGTACAAATTAAGTTACAATACAAACTACAAAGCGAATGATACAACGATCAACTTTAACAATAAAACATTGTTCACTAACTAAACTAATCAATAAATTTTATTATTACTATTAAAAAACATCATAATTAAATAAATATTTTGGTTTTAGGCTAATTTTGGGTATTGTAGACAATTACCAAGAAATTATGTTTCCAGTTTTTTGATAATTTCTCGGTTATCCTTTGAGCTACAGTAAAAATTTAACAAACCATTTTGTTTGTTATTCAAAAGGGGGAAAAAATGTTTTCTTTCGTATATTTTTATAAAGTTACGGTTTTTGAGTTAATTGACATTATAATTTTTAAACTGTCACCATTTTGAAAAAATACAAAATAAGTTTGTGGTTTTTGGTACATTCATAAAAGGTCATTTATATAAAATATGTACACCAAATTTGGATGTGATATCTAATTTGTTTCCAAAAATATAATGTGTTTTGTACAAAACACAAAATGGCAGACAGACAACTAAGCTTGTTCCAAACAAATGAATGCTCGTTCTGTATTTACTTCAACCCCAGGAACAATCCCCTAAAGTATCCGACAAGAGTTTCGAAACACTCTGTATATTATTACCAAGTTTTCATTTCATTTTTTTCTTCTTTTAAATGGTGAATATATGAAAAATATTTACTTAAATATACTTTATTCGTAATTTAAATTACAATTCAAAATAAAATAAGATTTATTAAATTCGAATGAGATTGAACAGAGAATGGGAAATAATCGGTTTTATAGTGGGAGGATGTCCACAAGGAAATTGGCATGTACTGTAGGAAATAAGAGCATTGAACTTTGAAAGTTCCTGTTAGTTCTTGCAGAGTTATAAGTAAAGTACAATCACATTCAAAAAGAAAATATAGCGAGTTAAGATCATTCTAACAAAAAATGTCTTTGACTTACCATGTTCAGACATAGGCCTACCTTTCAATAATTAAATACACAACACTGAAGTCATATAACATATCAACAGTACTTTATTGGAGACAGTCCTTCACAGTTAGAAGCACAGGACACCATTAAATTCACACAATCAATCTTTTCTATTACCACAGTTAGAAACACAGGATAATATTAAGTTCACACGATCAATCTTTTCTATTACCATCTTGAACCTAATTACTTTATACTTGAGGAATAGTATTTATTGTCACTATGAAAACACAATGGTACATCAATTCAGGGTTTTACAATAATAAGATGTACTGGGTGTTCTGTAAAGAGGTTGCTATTTTTTAATTAATGTGCATGAGATTGGTATAACTCTACAACTTTGAAACTTTGCAGTTACGTTCCACTGAATTCAGGGTTGAAAAACGATTAAATCATGTATCAAAATACCACATTGCCATTTAAACAAATTGACTCAAATCCTATAAGGCGACCGAAAATTTTATCACATCACAAAACGTAATATAAGTAACCTTCATTTAGTCCGAAATCGATGTGACAAAAATTTTTGAAAAAAAGTAGAGGAGTAAGAGACCTCATGTCCATTCTGTATGTAATTGTTATACAGATAGTCATACAGTTTTGGATACAATACATTGGATTCCAATGGTTTTAAGACAAAGTTGGTCTAGGATTGTCTTATAACAATATCACGACTGGGTTGTCACAATATTGTAACATTTTGCTGGGTTCTAGTGACACATGCTACTAGAGTGTCAGTTGTGAACTTAAAAGGTCTTTAACCCATTCTATGGCATATCAATAAACTTGGCAATGTCAGTCTTCAGCACTTAGGCTTGGAAAGATCATGAGCCTAGTGGAAGACCATCTCAGGATTAAGGACGAGTAAACACTCACTTATTGCTCACACTAAGCAAACCTCTGAACTTCTTTCTTTGCCAGTGGTAATGAAAGGAATGGTATGTTTATTAATACTTTAAGTGGACATTTGCCATCATTTATTTATATAAAAACTAATACACAACATTTCAACTAATCAACTCCTATTATCAAGTTACCAATACTAGCTTTCATGTAAACATGGTGTTTGCTTTTCCTCGTATTGTGTGTTCTGTGACTTGTGGTTCTCTCAAGACAACCCTATCAGACAGATGCAAAAGCTTCTAGAGCTAATGAATCTTGGAGGATGATTATGGAGGGACAGTACATCATTTGGGAGCACAACAACTCCTCCCTGTTGATAACTATTTTTTTACCTCCTTAAAAATAGTAAAACAGTATGAAACAGTAAATTGCATTGCCTTCTACTGCTCTCAAAATTTGTTGGTTCTGGTCCACCCTCTATTGGGCTCAAATTAGTTGGTTTACTGGTCCACTTTCTACTGTACTCTACTTAGTTGGTGTATTGTCCATCTTCTACTAGGCTCAAATTAGTTGGCTTACTAGTCCATTTTCTTCTGGGTTCAAATTCGTTGGTATACTGATCTGAACTAAGAGATAGGTGGATCTTTACCAATTGGCCATACCATTTCTCAATATTGGTTGTATATTGAATATGCACCTAGGCATCATTTGGGGGTGGCAGTTGCCACTCCAGAATTCCCAGTAATTGTCACCCAAAAATGTTGAAGTAAGAATTGGAAAAAATGACAAATAATTGGAAAATTCCACATGAACGACAGTTTCTTGATCGTTTGTTAATTATGCCTAATTTAGCATAGAAAAATTAAATGTGTGTTAAAACTTGTATATTATAAAGTTAGATAGAACATAGAAATAGTGAAATAGTAGGCGTGATGTAATAAAATAGGAGTAATGTTTTTCTCGTTAGATCTTTTGGCTATCGAAGGAAATGTTAATGTTGACATTTCCAAAGTAATTAATGACTTTAATTTAAGCCAAAAGCAAAGAGTTCAATTTGTATAAAATAACTTACGATGAAATTGAGAAAAAGTTAAATAAAGCTATGTTTTTTTGTACAATGTTTGCTTAATTTTTACTTTTATGGAAAAAACTGGATGAGTATCCCATTAAATAAATATAGACCTAATCTTGAGTTGTGTATGAACAATATTTACTTTACAAGTGGTTCGATATTAATTCAAGTGATTAACAATGAATGTTAAAGGGTAAATATAAAATAAAGACTGATAAAAATTATTTTGTAATTAATTACTGACTGGTAATTATTTGTTGGTAAAATGTTTTAAAAACAGTTATTTTAACACCCCCCCTTCTACTTGGGGGTATTCTATACCCCCATACCCCCTCGTTTTACACCCAGTTAAAAAGCTGAAATTACGCCCATGAATATACAGAAATATTATCACAATCAATAGCTTTAGTTTTGACCGCAATGTAGGCTATTATCTACAATTACAACATTATTTACCTTATCATTAGCCTAGAACAATGTTTAATGTTAATTTTCTAATTGTAACAATACAATGCATTATTCAAACATTTAAATAGACATTTATCAGCTTAGTTTTGCATAGACGCTTTAACAATATTAGAAGTAAAATTGTGTGATTTTAAATACATAATTATTAGAAGCTACTACTTTGAATTCTATCCTAACCTAGTTTAGCATAAGATAAAGCAACTACCTTTATATTATAGCTCAATATTATTAAATTGTTTTACTATGTTACATATACATGGTAACTTGTGGACTGATATTTATCAAATTTGATAAGTGGTCATATTCAATGCATTTTTTAACAACTAAAAATTGGGTAGTAGCTGTCATAAGACCAAAGCTGAAAATTATGATTATCAAAAAACTGGTGCTAACAATTTTTCTAAAACAAAGCCTCTAAGGATCCAAACAAAAAGTTATTTGTCGCCACAACCCCAAAAATGCTGGCTCTGGAGTTATAGGTAAAAATCAAAAATTTGTTCATGGAACTGATTTTTCAAATTGGCTCTTCCGGTTTTGTTTAAATTAAATGTATATATTTATTTCCATAAACCGTTCATCTAATTGGTTGCACTGTAAAAGTGATAATCTCACAAAAGGAACATAATATTCCTTGCCACTCTTCCAAAAATTACTCAATACTAGTTACAAAGAAAGAACAAAAATAAATTTTCGTCATTACCGAACATTTTTTCTGTATCACTTTTTCTTTGAAAAATAAAAAAAAATTGAATGTTATTTATATATTTAAAGAAAAGGTTAAGTTTCCTAACATTATCCAGGTTAAGAGGTATAAACTCACATTAAGTATAAATCATAACTAAAATGAATAAGGAGGAGAGTAAATGGCTGGTTCTGAGTCTTGGTGAGTGCACTGAAGTTGAGTAGATGTAATTAATGAATACCAACAAATCCTAGTTCCAACTAAGTATGGGTAGAAGCGAGTATCCAGCTTCTTAAAACTGAATGTTCTCAGATAAGGCATAGTAACCCGTACACTACAGAAGAATCTCTGGTCTTCAAGAATGGGGGTTGTTTCATGGGTTGTTCTACCACATCATAGTTTAGATTCAAAATGAACCACAGATAAGAACGGAATCATGGTAATGATAATGGTTATAAATAAGAAAATTTTTACTTGGAATGTTTGGTTCCGGATGGGAATACATTTAATCAAATTGACCACCGTCTTATAGGTACAATATATATGTCGGATGGATTGGATGTCAGATCATTTCAGAAAAAATTTATCTTAAGGGCATGAATATCAAATGTCAGCAGTAAAACAAAACAAATTTAGTACAAATTTTTTAATGAAAAATATATACCTTAAAACTTATGAAGAGGAAATACAAAATAATATGGAAGCTTCTACGGAAATAGCTGGAAGTTCAAATATGGAAAAAAAGTGGAACACAATTAAAACAGCAATTAAAGCAGCAGGATCAACTGTGCTGGGAGTGGTATAACTCATAGTAAATGAGATATATATTAAATTACAACAACAGAAAACCAGAGCCTTGGAAACGCTTTTAAAGATAAAAGGAAATTTAAAAAAGATTTTACAGAAGAGGAAAAAAATAAAGTTAGAAAACAAACAAAAAAATGTTGGAAGTTGAAAATCTGAAGAGCCACAGCAAGATAAAAAAGTTCTATTAAAGTATTAATGATGGAAAGAACGGATTCAAGCTTAGAAAAACTATGTGTAAATTCAAACAAGAAATCAAGATATTGTTTAAAGATGGAAAAAAATATTTAAACAACTCTAAATAAAGATGAGGCTGTGATACTTGAATTATCCTTTCATTTCAAACGATAGAACACAGGAAGTAGGGAGAACTCGAGGAACCATCAATGGAGAATATGAAAGAGGTAATATATTAATTGAAGAACTAAAAGTGCTGAGGATCAGATGGTATAACAACTGAATTAATAAAATGTGGGGTGCAAAACCAATGGAAGATATTATTCCATAGGTAAAAATTATCTGGCAAGTAGAATAAATCACCACAGAATGGAATAACAACATAATGTGTTCACTGTACAAAAAAGGTAGCTAGAATATGGCAATTATCAAGCCGTTACATTAGTTACGTTGGAAAAATACAAGGTAACTTTTTAGAAATTTTCAATGTAAATAGAAGATTACGTCAACGCGATCCACTATCGAGCCAGTTATTGTGCCAGAAAAAAGTAGAAGAAAAGAAAGAGCTGAAACATCCGAAACAATATTTAACAAATCTGTTCAATCGTTGGGCTACGCAGATGACATTACTGAAGTCGGAAGATCAAAATCAATTTCTGTGATAACAGAAACATTCATTAATGTTGATAGAGAAGTGGAAGATATGGAACTCGCTTAAATGGGTATAAATCTAAGTGCATGATCTCACAGATAGACGGAGAAATTTAGGCACAAAGCTAATAATTGGTGGGTACATTTTTCAAATGTTAAAGGGATTTGTTTATCTAGTGTAGATGATAAAGCATAAATTGTATTAGGCCTAGACCAAATAGAATTTTTAATGATACCAGTCAAAGGTCATTTAAGTTGTTTATCAGTTGTTCAAAAACATACTTTTATGGTAATTGATTACTGTAACTGCAACCGGTCTTTTTGGTGAATTTAAAAAAAAAAATCATGGTCTACATGCCTTATTTATTAATAATAAAATAAGTTTTCAACACGGGGCCAACTTTTTCACACAAAAAAAAGATAATTTGTAATTTTCTAATATAAGGTCCATTAAGTGAATGACGCGTTAAAATTCGGTATGCGCCAAAATAAACAGTACTGAAACTGAATCAGCTGTAGCTGCCTTCTCGATCAGCTGTGTCAACTTTTGATTGTTGTTGATGTCTTCGAGATTACTATTTCTTTCTTATTTGAGGTTACTTTTTGCTGACATGGTGCTAACTACTGCAGAGAAAGCTTTATCGTAGAGAATTATTTTCGCTCAAACAGAATGGGACATGCGGGTGGGTCAAGTTTGTCACACACTGCATTACGTTTTCAGAAACATTTTCACAAAAACTTGCCTAGTAATCCTGTGATTATTAGTGTTGTTCAAAAATTTCGAAGAACAGGTAGTGTTTTGACGCAGCGGAATGACTATTCAGGTCTCCCAACTACTGTTTGTACAAATGAAAACCACAGGAGAGTGTTGCAGCAAGTGTTACAGTCACCGAAAAGAAGCCTAACCGAACATCCTTGAAACTGAATATAAACAATATGTCGTTGAGAAGAATGTTTAAAAACAATGGTGGTTTTGCCTACAAAATACAAACTGGGCAACCTTTGAACTATATAAACAAAACAGTCAGAGTTCATTACTGCACTTCAATGTTAGCAATGTGCTATGGAGAACATGAGTTTCTGAGTGATGTATAGTTTCAGATGAACGTCATGTGCACCTTAATGGTTTCATAAACAAGCAGACAACAAGTTTTCTTGGGTTTGAACGTCCTGACAGTGTTGTAGAGAGGCCACAGACAGCATAGTAAATGCGTGGAAGCATTTGGTGCGCTGTGTCAAAGAAAGCCATAATTGGTCCATACTTTGTTGAAGACAATAATAGAAATCCTCTCACTCTAAATTAGGACCGATAAAGGGTCATTCTTGATCGTTTTATTGGAGACCTCAGGAGATTTTGTCATGCCCGAAACCTGTCTTTTTGTTCACAATGGTTCCAGCAAGATGGCACAACCAGACAGACTGCCTTAACCAACATTGCTTTTCTTCAAGAAACTTTTGGCAACCGCTTCATCTCCCATAGAACAAACTTTCCTTACCCAGCCCACTCCCCCGATCTTACACCACCTGACGCCTACGTCTGGGGAATGTTGAAGAAGATTTTCTGTGAAGACCCACCAGCTACCATCGTCGAACTCCAGGAAAAAATAACTACATGTATAAGGAACATGAAACAACCCCTCTTCACCAAAATGATGCAAAACCTTCGAAAACTGTACAAGTATTGCCTAAAACTGAATGGAGGGTCATATTGAACATGTTACTACCCGAGTCTAACTGATTTTGCTTCCTTGAACTTGTATATGTTGGTAAAACTATGTAAATAAAATCTTACAATTTCAGTACTGTTTATTTTGGCGCATACTGTAGGTTTGTACACAAATTTTTACAATATATATAGCCACCTTACCTGACCTACTCGTAAATTTGAAAAAAAGAAACAAAGGAATTGTGTGTACGTTCTCAAGAGGTCACACATTTTAGTACTAACCACGCATAATGTTTGCTTGACTTTGGTGATCTATAAATGCATTAAATTTTGTAGTTTTGAAATCATGGTTTTTCGGTAAAAAAGTTAGCTCCGCGTTGAAAACTTATTTTATTATTAATAAATAAGGTATGTAGAACATGATTTTTAAAAATCACCAAAAAGACCGGTTGCAGCCATAGTAAACACTTAACCTTTTCATTAATTTAAAATTTGGTACATTTGCTTGAGTCATTACTTAAACATTTCACTGAAACTGAATGAAATCGGTTTAGCCAATTTCAAGAAATTTGATCTATTACCAACTCTATGGACGATTTTTAAAATATTTTTACAGATAATTTCCTAACCATCATTTTGATAACCAATACATTTCATTTAGGTCTTTAGAGGTCACATTTTAACTAAATTTGATCAAAATTGTTAAATCTATTTTCACAAGAAAATGGAATTTAAATATTTTTTCTTTGGTATCTCTAAATTTTGAATTATCACAAAATAACGATAAAAACACTTTTAAGATATGTCCAAAATAAGCCCACAAACTTAATTCGAATAAAAGTCATTCATTTTGAGTGTAGAGCACTGAATCTGTGTAGATGACAGACATCATTTAAAAACCTACGTTATAATTCTCCCAATTTTTGGGGATATAGTGGCAATACATTTTGTTTGGGTGCTACATATTACCATAATTTGCACTATTGGAACAGAATTGAGAAAAACAAAATTTTGAATTTTTGTCTAATAGTATCCTTAAATTTAGAGTTTAAAAAAAAAAAAACTAGAAAATAACACTTACGAGATTTGGTTAAAAAAATCCCACCACATACTAAATTTCATTAAATTTAGTCAACATGTTCATGATGTTCCACAGACGTCACTTTGTAGTGTCTCAAAATGGATAAATATCCAAAAATTCAACATCAAATTTTCTCTATCACAATATTCTATAAAGGTCATCTTATAACAATCCCATTATGAAGACTTACAAGTGAAAGTAAATATTGACGCACAGTAAACAGTTAATTGCTCTGACAGTCCAGTCATCCTACATTAACTGTGTTATTCATTACTGATCAAATAAATATTGCACATACTTTCTGATGCACTCTTACACACAATCAAAGAATAAGCAAAAGAAAAAGTATTTTCCTACAACGAACAATTGGAATTTATCAGTTTATAAGTAAAAAGAATTATAATAATTATAATAGTTGCCTTATTGTTATGAGAATCAAATACCTCATAATCAACCCGAGTTATTTTGATCAAATTCTGATGATCTATAAAGGTAATGTTCCAAACATATGCCCTAAACCAAACATCAGCAAAAATTACAATTCACCACTAATTTTGAAAATAGGATTCATGTAGTTTTTTTCCGATTTACTCGGAATCATAAATTTGCTGTTAATACGGAATTTCAGTTGATCATCTTTCTATATTTATTGAATTAACTTGATTTATTCCTCAAGTTTATGTTTGTATTTCTTTTAACAATATTATTAGTAATAGTACATAAAACCTTTAACATTTGTTATATAGAAAAATATTTTTGTCAACAAAAAAATAATAAATGAAATTAAACTTTGATGAAACAGGTTCTTTGCCAGTAGATTTAGGTTTATAAATCTAAAAACAAATTAAAGATTACATGCATAAAACACATGTATATTGATTGATCTCCTTAAAGCTGCATATCTAAAGTCAAATTGATTGCATTCTAAAAATAATGTTAATCGGTAATTTGTGAAATCAACTAGGCCTGGTCTATTTATAGCATATTTACGTTTATGAAAAAATAATCATATAATTAATGATGCTTCCTGTTGTTGTTAATCAAGTCACAGATGTCCGTCACAGTGTTTTCTGTGTGGTAATTTATATTTCAATGAGATAAATACATAATGACTGATGTGAACCTGATAATGTAATTGCAATGAAATACCAGTTAAGTGCTGATCAGAATAAATTAAAAGGAGAGTCACCATGCTAGGACTGTAGAGCATTGCTCAAACAACATACCCCAGGTAGACATCATTCCAAAAATAAGTTTTTTTGACTTAGGAGACCTAAAATGGATAAAACTAGATATGGATTTTTGGATCTATCAAATAATAACTTTCTCTAAATGTGACAAAGTAATAACAAAGTTTAGTTGAATACCAACTAAATATAAAATATAATTATAATAGGAAAATTATATTTATTGGATACAGTGAGGGTACTGCCTCTTATCCACAATATAGTGCTATACAGCCCATACATTTGCACAGTACTATACAGCACAAAAGTATGTGCAGTGTTATACAACACAAACGTATGTGCAATGCTATACTGACCAAACATATGTGCAGTGCTACACAGCCCAAACGTATGTGCAGTGCTATATAGCCCAAACGTATGTGCAGTACTATACAATTCAAAAATATGCGCAATGGTATACAGCCCAAACGTATGTGCAGTACTATACAACGCAAACGTATGTGCAGTGCTTACAGCCCAAACATATTCGCAGTGCTATATAGCCTAAATGTATGCACAGTTCTATACAACGCAACGTATGCACAATGCTATACAGCCCAAACGTATGTGCAATGTTAAAAACCGAAACGTATGTGCAGTGCTATATAGCCCAAACCTATGCATAGCACTATACAGCCTAAACGTATGTGTAGTGCTATACAACACAAACGTATGCGCACTATGTGTCACTATGCGCACTAAACGTATACAATGGTATACACCCCAAACTTATGTGTCGTGCTATACAGCCCAAACGTATGCGCAGTGCTCTATAGCATAAACATATGCGCAACACTATACAACACGTATGTGCAATGCTATACAGCCCAAACATATGTGCAGTACTATACAATGCAGACATATGAGCAATGCTATACAGCCAAAATGTATACGCAGTGCTATATAGCCCAAACGTATGCGCAGTGCTATACAACACAAACATATATTATTATTATGTTCAACATACCGTCGCATATGAACATATATAGGTATACACTTATGATTATGCCGCTCTTATGGTACGCAGGGACCGTGGCCGTTTTACTCCCATCCCAGAAAGTGCCCAATGGGCCTATAGAAGTTATCACTTCAAAAACTCAACCAATGAGAATACACACTCCCCAGCAAAAACAAATGTTTCAATTTAACTTTACATATTTTTAAAGTCTATATATTTTAGAGACTTTGGAACTCAATAATAAATACAACAATTCCAGTCTGAACAGAGTCTTTTATCTATGCTGATCATATCTAAAATCCTCCTTTCTTTCTTGTGCCATAAAATAGGAATCACTATTATGAGCTGTATGGCTCTTAAATCGACAACATAATAATACTTCAAGGATATATGTGTTTGTTTGGGAGTGTTAGGATATTTCCTTACAAACTTCTTCTATATCTAAATTTTGAAATTATCCTTATTGCCTTTTCTGTAAGGACAAATTTGTAAATTCTGTTTATAAGAGTCACCTAATAATATAATCCCATATTTAAATGAAAATGTATTAGACCAAAAGCCAATTTTCATACATGAAAGTTACTGTATTTGGACTAATTCCAGAGTTATTTTATGACCACAAGTTATCTATATGATCAGCCCAAAACAGTCCACCATCTAGGGGTAAATTCAAAAATTTAGCAGATTCAACTTCCTCTAGTAACACATTCTATTTTGGACTACACATCCCATGTTCTAAAAAAGTCAGTTTGAGTATGGATTACTGCAACAATCTTTTTCACATAGAATATTTATTATGGTTGATAATTTCAAACATACTTTGATTACATTTAAACAATATTAGAATTTCATAAATGTAAATATACAAAAAAGTAAAAATTTGATGTTTTTAGAATAAGATCTACACAACTGATTATAATTTAGATGAAACTCTGATCTACAATTGCACCTGAAATATTCAAGAAAACTGCTTCATATCATAGCTCAGAACAGAAAATCAAAATAAATATCTTTCCAACTTTCAAACTTGTCACTTGGAGAGCAATCCAAGTTTGAAACCAGTGACTCACTCAGCAAAATGTAAAACATGATTTTTCCATTTAAATTCTCATTTAAAATAACACAAAGCATTTTTACATTTGTTGTGTTTTGGATTATTTTTACGTTAGATTACAAATATTTTAGGATGCAATTTTACATTAAAATAAATACATTTTGATTTTGTCACATTTATTATCAAGATTAAAAAGAAGCAATCTGCTACCATTGAAATAGTTAACACTGCTGAATTAACTAATTGTGCACTATTTCTGCCTAGTACTGTTAAATTAGTGTCATCAGCAACTAATAGTGTTATAATTATTACTCTAGAGCAAATTGGTATGCTTATTATGTACAACTGTGATGTCATTTACTCCCATCAATCCTTTTTAGTTGTCTTCAACCACTTACACAAGACACGTGTTTCAGACATTTATCGTCAATTGTAGATTCTTAAAACTTGTTAAAAGTCTAAACAGTGTAAAGTCAAAACATGCGTCGTGTATAAATAATTGAAGACAACATAAAAGGATAGCTGACACTTATGTGACACATCATAGTAATACTTTTTTACCTGTTCAACATTATGTGGTAGATTGTTTAATATAAAATTTAAAAGAGTAATGGCCCCAATATTGAACTCCCTCTTTCGGATATAGTGTCATCTGAGCTGGTCATGCGGAATAAGATCTTTTGTTTTAACCTTCTTTTCTTTATGCCTGTTACAACTAATGAAGAAAAGGGAGTAAATAACACACAGAAAAATATAACACCATAAACTGGGCATGAATCTGTGTAACCTTTGATTGGTTCACTAGCCTAAACTGCACCCAGATAAGTGTGCAAATTTTCCAACTGAGCTATGATGCTCTCCAGATTAATAAGGCACTCAGTTTAAGATTAACAGAGGTCCATAACATGCATAAATTAAAATAGAAAGTGAAAAAAATCTTCTACTTATGTAAAATTAGATATTGGATGAATATGAGCAAGAATTCTGGTAGTTTGTTGTAAATAAACTGGCAAACTTTCAATTTAATTCATTCAGCTACATCATTAACCTCCTATTTCAACGCTAGCTAAATTTTACGCAATATTTCAGATTAAAGAAAATATTCTAATGATGAAAAATCCTATACTAAGATTTTAACAGAAATTTCAGTTTTGAAGCTTCCATGATCATATAATGTCTTTTTACAAAATTTCAAAAGATGTGTAGTCTCATATATGGGTCAAAAAAAGCCAAAACCTTGGAATATATTAAACCTGATCCGATTTTTGATGACACAAGACCTAATAGTTTCTAGATTAAAGTTAAACAAGTGAAAATATATGCTGTTTGTTTAACAATGTATTTGTCTAATTAACCTCATTCACCATCATCATAATAGTATGTAACTACAAAAATTAACATTAATAATTTAAAAAACAAAATTGTAAAAAATTCTTATACATCTATTGATTTTTCATACCCACAAACCAAAAATGCCTACTAATTATTTCCTAAAAATGATGTCCGAAAATCCCCTATATTTGTTTGTACTTAAATTCACATTGTGAAGAATTATTTAATTAAAACTATATGTTTAAAACAATCATTGTTTAAAAAATAGCACATTTTTTTCATACATTTAACTTTAATCTAGATTCAATTACAAATCGAATAAGTTAGTAAAAAAAATTGGTCTCATCAAAATTAGTAAAGGATTCAAGTATTATGATGTGAAAAGCCTCATTTACTGGACTTTTTATAGATGTGCACTAGTACAGCAGATTAAATAGCTGAAGAAATATCCAAAATTGGAATTAAAGAAGTTTTAGATATTCTAAAAAAGGAAGGGGGTCTTATACAAATTGCATATATGGAATGATCTAGGCTAGGAACTTAATTGTTATTTGCATTTTATGGGTCTTCTTGAGTCCAAAAAATACTAGTCACTTAAATTCATATACCCTTTTATGGAAATATTGAAAATTCTCAAGAGTGTGTTTTTTTAATTATTAAGTCTGGTTTGATGTTAATTTAAATCTGTACTATGTTTTATTTATAAATTATTGTTGATATAAACTACTATTTAAGTAAATTAAACACAATTTGTTGTTTGATAGTATTATGTATAATTGTTTTAATATATTTTAATTTTTGGTTTTATCATTGTATTTCCCAATAAATTATTTATATGGAACAATAGTTTATTTAGCAATTTTTAAATAATTATACCGTATTGATTCTGTTATTTTTAAGTGAGCTGTAGTAAAAATGTTTAGTTATACATTCAATTATTTATTTATAACAAGCATGAATATTTTAATGCCTTCTTTTTAGAATTTAGTTATACCCTATTATCTTGGTAAGGGTACTTATAAAAATTGATAGTTATTGGAGCTCATGTATTACTGAGGATGGCGACTTTGTCGTTGAAATGTGAATGATTAAGTAAACATAATTTTTTTGAGAACTTGTGTTCGTGTTTTATTCTATCTAATATTATATTACAAGTCAAGTTGAACATTTATTATTGAATATTATATGAAAATCATATTTTTCTGTTTACTTCATTCAGTAGTGTAATAAGATTAAAATTGTTAAAGATAACAAATTTTGTTAAAGATATGGTGTCTAATGTATTTTGTTCAATCACTTGATTCCCATGCCTATATTTACATAGTAATCCTATATACCAGCATAGTTGGAAATAATAATAAATCTAAATAAATCCCATGATTCTATTCTTAATAAAGTGGAATTATAAAATAACTAGTTTGGACAATTTTACTACTGATTTTCTCCCATGTCACCTACAACATTCTCCCCTCTCACTATCTCTCTACTCTCTCCCTCTCACTCTCCCTCCCTCTCACCACCTCTCTACTGTCATTCCCTCTCACTACCTCTCTACCTCACTTCCCCCCTCTCACTACCTATCTACTCTACCTCCCTCTCACTACCTCTCTACTCTCCCTCCCTCTCTCCCTCTCACTACCTCTCTACTCTCCCTTCCTCTCATTACCTCTCTACTCTCCCTCACCCTCACTACCTCTCTACTCTCCATCCCTCTCTACTGTCTCCTCCTCTCACTACCTCTCTACTCTCCCTCCCTCTCTACTCTCTCTCCCTCTCACTACCTCTCTACTCTCACTAACTCTTTTCTTTATACACATTTTTGTTTGTTTAATATTTTCATTCACAAGTAGAAAGAAAATATTAATAAAATATGTGTACAAAATTATCAAACAGCAAAATATACATGTAATATGTAGCAGTATCAGTGAAAACAAGTTGATAACGAATCAAGCATTATGTTATTTCTGTAACTATATCAAAAAGGTTAAAATTATAGCAATAGTATACATTATAAGGTAGACATATAGGCTAAGTCGTGGTATTGGATAACGAACGCTGTGTATATCCTTCTATTCAAAGTTTGGAAGTGTACAGATTTTTATTTATACACATCTCAATATTATTTGATAAGAAAAAAGAAAAATCCACTAATTTCTATTATTTGATTATCATTTAACCCATGATGGTAATCAGTTCTAATTAAAAATATGTCAATTTTTTTTTTTTAACTTACTACCATTTTGGACAGAAACTAACATATTAAAATTAAGGCACTACAGTCATAGCTTTAGAAAAAATATATTTTCCAATTTTTCTTGATATAAGAAGTGGTTTCATAGTTTTAAAACTTTCTTTTCATCTTCCAAAATTTTCTAATTATTTATCACAAAATACAGTAGACATGCGACTATCTACTATTCCGGGTCAGATAACAAAAAAGAAGATAGACTGGATGTTGAGAGTAAATCACTTCCTTTGCACTGCATATTTTAAACTAGTGTTTATAAAGTTTAATCAAAGAATTAAGTTACTATTGATAATTTGAAAAGGGAAGATAAATATAATGAGATAAATATATATAAATATAATCTTAACAATTATTTAAGGAACATAACAAAGATTCCATATTTTATATCAGACAACATATTTCTTGCATTTATCACTCATATTTAATGAAACAGTTATAAAATTACACAAATGCTCATAAATCAAAACAATAAAAACTAAACAGGACTACCAATTTTTTAGATATATTTTATATTGTAAATTAATAGAGTCGTAATGTTCATTTAGTAGTTAAAAAGCGGCTGACAAAAGTAAGTAACAAAATTCTCAGTAAAGTAATTTTGAAGGTAAATGCCTAAAATTATTTGGGATATTAAAACTACACAGAAAAATTTACAGTGGGTATAGGTGCTTATGATTGAAAAGTATTATAAATTAATTTGTGTCCAGAATAACTGGACACAAATTATTAATATTAATTATCCAGAATACATTTGTGGATCCAAATTAATACTATTTATGTCACTGCCCGACTAAATAATAATGAGTGCCAGATAGTCGTGAGTCTATAATGTACCTCGTAAAAATGTGCACATCGTGAAATCAACCAAACCTTCCGCAATAAAAAAAATCTACAACCAGGCCCCCCCTCAATAAAAAAAACTATAACAGCTGATCAGAAAAATCATATGGTAACATTGCTCTAAAGGTTGTTTTACTGATCATTATGGTAACACACAAAGTTTAACCCTGAATAGTGACTATATACATTTCATGGAAAAATCTTCGTAGTAAATGTTACAATATGACAAAAATATATAACATGGTCAAATCATGATAATTGATTGAGTTTTCAGTTCGGGTATTCTTTACAACTACTGTATTACAAAACTATCTTTTTTTCTAAAAAGGAACTTCAGTTAACCAAAGTGAGCATTAAATGAGGACACCGCAAAATTTTGATGTTATCTAATAGATTCTAGAAGAGAAGACACAATCTTGAAGACATTCCTTTTGGCATATTTAAACATCCATGACTGCTCTCTAAACTGTGTCATCATCTGTCTTTGAGATAACTGACAAGCTAAACACGACAAATAGAATTTAAGTTTTGGATAAAGAGAAACAAAAAGAGTTTTAAAAACACGAGCACTGCGTTAATAACATTAAATATTGGAATATATCCAGACACCCCTTGCTAGTAGCTAGTCTGGGAAGCCCGCCATTTGGCTTATAGCCCACTAAATCTAATAATTGCAAAATGTAATGTTAGGGCAAAATAATTAACATATCAGTCCACGTCTTACAATTCCACAATCAAATAGGCTTATTCGTAAACAATTTATTAGTTTTGTATTTACTTTGTTTCATATTTAAATAATGTAATATTTCATCTTACAATCATACCAATTTATTATTTAAAATAGGCATAACCAATGAATAGACAATTTGAACGCGTAAGTAGGGTTCAAATACTGCTGGAATCTTATAAACAGACACACGGCGAACTCTATTATCGGAAAACTGCAACTACCAACTAGGCTTAAAGCAAATGATTGAAATTGATTACGACCCACCAAAAATGCACGGAGTATTACAAAAAATGTATTACAGAAATAATTTATAAATAACCTATACCACGATAACCTCCAATAATTTTCCTATCCAACGATACCATGTTCCACATAAAACAATCGGGAAAACCATGAAATAATTATTTAAAATCGGCCAACCGTACGAAAATGAGAGAATTGCCATAATGTTACCGTATTGAATTTAAGATTACTACGGAACCAAATAACGTAGAGAGATGGGAAATATCTCAAAATTTAGCCCATGAAATGCTACATCTAATTTAATTAACACCTCATCCCATAAATAACTCCGCTACGCCGGTCACAAGCCCGGGGCCACATTACTAAGTGATGTTGGAAGGAGGAGTGATAGAGGAGTAACACCTCTCTAAAAAACCTTGGTCCATCTGGCTCCGGATGGTAGTACCTCGTGAGGGCCCCTAGCCAGGGTTACGGTGAAGTCCTCAACGGCTGCTGCGGTGGAGAAGAAGTTCTTCGGTACAGCGGAGTAGGCGGAAGAGGCAACCCAGTTCTGCTCGGGGTAAATAATGCAGGAAAATAACTAATATGAAGATGGAGAAAGATAAAGTGAAGTTTACGGAGCAGGGGAGGGATACCCCAGTTCCGGTCGGTAGCGTGAGTGGTACTGCAGGCTCTGATCGACCGTCAACCAGCGACTGCAAATTATTATCATCAACACTACCTCATGAACTACTGCCTAATAAGGATCCTTTCGCAAGAAGTTCAACGATATCAAGATCCCCAATTAAGAGTGGGAGCTTTAACATAGAGGAAAGAAATAGACATCTAATGAGGGAAAATGAAGATCTACGTCGGAGACTGGAAGAGATTGAACTTAGTATTAAAGTACTAGGAAAAGAAGTTTTAGAGCTAAGACTTGAAAATAAGGAGCTTAAAAAGGCCAAAAATGTTGTGCTTAAAAACAAAAATGATGAATACCTAGGAAAAGAAAGTGAGGACCTTAGATATACACTGGATGAAGGTAGGCTTTCTGATGATCAAATGAGAAAAGAACTGTCTGAGTTTAGATATGATAAAGAGAAGCTTAGCAAGGCACAGAATTCAAACGTAAATAGTTTGGCAGAAGGCAATCGGGCTTGTAGTGAAGACCAGGAATATCACACAGACGAAGAAGAATTAAGTAAAGAAACTGAATGGATTATTAAAAAGAGAAGACCAGTTAAAAAAAGGAAAGCCAATTTCTCACCGGAGGTTCAAGAATTATCTGAAAATAACGCGGAAACTCCACAATTAGCAAAAACAACAACAATAAAATCGAGAGAGCAAAAGCCTCCTCCGATCAACATTGTTGGTGTGACAGAATACAGTACTATACAATCTCTGTTAAATGCTGTCACGATTAAGGATATCAAAATTATTTCCTTGAACAACAACATCTGGAAGGTCAATACACCTGACTCTGAATCCTATAGATCGTTAGCCCAAAAACTAAATGATAATAACATACAGTGGTATTCATACGAAAATAAAAATGATAGACCGATCAAAGTTATGGCAAGAGGTCTTCATTCATCTTGCAGTCAAGATGAAATTGTTAAGGATCTACAAGAAAAAGGTCTAAAGATAATTGATGCTGTCAATATCCTTAAAAAAGAAAAAGTAGAAAATGATCAAGGTGAGATAACAATAAGAAAAATAGGTCTACCGTTGTTCATGCTAAGCTTTGACCAAAAGGAAGTCGTTAATAACATATATAATATAAAAACTATACTAAATATTGTTGTCAAAATAGAACCATTGAGAAGAAATTACACTCTGATTCCACAATGCAAAAAGTGTCGAGGATATAATCATACACAAAGGTACTGTCAAAAGGAACCAAGATGTGTTAAATGCGCTGGAAAACACATAACATTAGCCTGTACATTGAATAGAAGTAATACTCCAAAATGTGTAAACTGTAATGGATCGCATCCTGCAAACTATAGAGGGTGTGAGGTGGCTAAAGAATTACAAAAGAGAAGAAATGCTATGATAAGGGATAAAACTCAAGTGCGAAAGTTTAACGCTGCAGATCAAAATTCAAATAATATGACTAAAAAAACTAGAAGTACCGGTAACTAGTAATACACAAGACCCTGGTTCAAAAACCTATGCACAAATCGTACATAATGAGATCACTGAGAAAACAAGTATAGATAAGGCTATTCAAGGTATATTGGACAGGCTAGATGAACAAGATAATGTAAACAAGTTAATAATTGATAAGTTGGAAAAGCTGACAAATAATCAAAGTAAAATAGAGTTAAAGAGGAGAAAATGATTAACACCTTAAGAATAGCAACATGGAATTCTAACGGTCTTCTTCAGCATAAGCTGGACCTGGAATCATTCCTGATTGGAGAACGAATAGACATCTGTTTAATTTCAGAGACACACTTCACTAAACATTCGTATCTCAAAATAAAAGGCTACTGCGTATATCATGTGGAACATCCAGCAGATAAAGCAAGGGGAGGGTCTGCAGTAATTATAAAACATAGTATCAAGCACTATGAGGAAACTCAAATAAAAATTGACATAATGCAAGTTACAACTGTTAAAGTGCACATGAAGAATAAGTACTTTAATGTATCATCTATATATTGTCCACCAAGACATAATTTAAAAAAGGCAGACTACATGAATCTTTTTGATATGCTGGGCGATAACTTCATTCTTGGAGGGGATTTTAATGCGAAAAACACATTTTGGGGATCTCGACTTACTAATGCAAAAGGTAGAGAGTTATATGAAGCAAGTAAGGAGGTTAAATGTGACTTCTTTTCAACTGGTAAACCAACTTATTGGCCATTAGATCCAAGAAAGGTACCGGATTTGATTGACTTCTTTGTGGTGAAGGGCGTATCTGACAACTATATCCACGTGAGTGAAAGTTTTGATTTGGGCTCTGATCACTCTCCTATTATTTTAACATTATGTCACAGCATAATACAAAGAGAAGAACCACCCAGATTAACTAATAACAGGACTAACTGGGAAGGTGTCAGAGTTGAACTTGAAAATAATATTGACCTGCATGTTCCCCTTAAAACACCAATGGAGCTCGAGGAGGAAGTTGAATTATTTGTTGTTAATATCCAGCAAGCAGCGTGGAACAATACACCTCAAGTAACTAAACGATACCATAATAGCAATACTTACCCACTTGAAGTGCTAGAATTGGTTAGTAAAAAAAGAAAAATGCGAAGAAAATGGCAGCAAACTCGAGTTCCTCATCATAAAACTGAACTAAATCGTATTAGCCAGAAACTCACAAATTTACTACAAACTATTAAAAATGAATCCATTGCTAGATACCTTGAAAGCCTTTCAGATGATAAAGAGAGCGAACTCAAGATATGGAAGGCCACTAAATATCTTAAAAGGCCTAATATCCAAATTCCACCAATCAGGAAAAATGATAACACATGGGCTAGAAGTGATAAAGAAAAGGCAGATTTGTTTGCTGAATACCTAGAGGAAACCTTCCAGCCACTTACTAGACAGACAGTTGAAAATATAACAACAATCAAGAACAAGGATGAATTTCAAATTCGTAAAGTATCATTTAAAGAACTTAAAAATGAAATTAAACACCTCAAGGATAAAAAAGCTCCAGGATATGATCTTATCACGAGTGAGGTGTTGAAAGAATTGCCATATAAAGCACTAAACAAATTTATTCACCTTATTAACGCCACGTTTAGACTAAGGTATGTTCCAAGACAGTGGAAGATTGCAGAAGTGATTATGATACCCAAACCGGGAAAAGATCCTAACGATAAATCATCATACCGACCAATCTCCTTGCTGCCAGCTATGTCAAAGATTTTTGAAAAATTACTGAAGAAACGCCTTAAGCCAATCATTGAAGAAAAACAACTAATCCCTCACCACCAGTTTGGCTTTAGAGATAAACACTCAACTATAGATCAAGTACACAGAATCACACATGTAATAGAAAAAGCCTTGGAGGAACGCAAAATTTGCTCAAGTATATTTTTAGATGTTGCTAAAGCATTCGACAAGGTCTGGCACGAGGGATTAATTTTTAAACTGCAGCGCGATCTTCCAGAGTCGATTTGTCAGATTCTGGAATCTTACCTATCAGAAAGATGTTTCAGAGTTAAGCACAAAGGGGAGTACTCAGAATTGAAAAGCATTTCAGCGGGGGTACCACAAGGAAGTGTCCTTGGACCTTTGCTCTATCTCTTGTACACCAGCGATATTCCCCAAGAAAATGGTACAATTACTGCGACTTTTGCTGATGACACAGCAATCTTGGCGACCGGTAGCAATGTGGAAGAGGCAACACAAAAACTGCAAAGAGCGATCGATAGAGTTAGTATCTGGATAAAGAAATGGAGATTAAAATTAAATGAATCTAAGTCAACCTTTGTTAATTTTACAACTAGAAAAATAAATCCAATTCCTATTAAAATAAATTCCCATTTAGTAATTCCGGCTAATACTGCTAAATACTTGGGAATGACACTAGATGCCAAGCTACACTGGAAGGAGCATGTTAAAAAAAAGAAGGTAGAATTGAATATGCAATTTAGGAAAATGTACTGGTTACTTGGGAGAAAATCACAATTAGATCTACACAACAAACTGCTTCTCTATAGGCAAATATTGAAACCAGTGTGGACCTATGGGTTACAGTTGTGGGGTTGCACAGCGAAGACAAATGTTCAGATTATACAAACTTTTCAGAATAAGGTTCTACGGAGTATTGTTGATGCACCATGGTTCATCCGCAATGATAGTCTGCATCGTGATCTTAAGATGAATACCGTCGCAGAGGAAGTCAGAAGGTATGCAGAGAAGCACAAACACAGACTTCAACAACACGAAAATTATGAAATGAATTGTTTACTAAACTGCTCTGGGGAGATTCGCCGGCTGAAGAGAACGAAGCCTTTTGAACTTTGATTAGTGAAAATTACACATGATTACACATGAGAGGAGTGCATCAATGGGTGATATTCCGGCTAACAGTGTTATTTAATGTTAAATGTATATTGCTTGATAGGCTCTGCCTAGTTGTAATTAATAATAAATTTTTAAAAAAATTAAAAAAAAAAAAATCCCATAAATAAGCCAGACGATTATGAAAATTCCAAGAATATCGAAACATTCGGCCAAAGGTAAATCAACAATAAAACACGCCCTTGTCGATTGTGATTGGTCGATGAACATATGACGCAAAATCTGTTTAGCGGACTATTTATCGTGCGCCGTATTTAAGTTAAGAATACTACAAAGATTAATTCCGCAACTATTATTGTGAAAAACAATAGAAGATCGACTTTCACTAGCATGGAGCGCCTACAAACGAAAGACGAAGCTGGATTCAAAAAATTTTGAGACTCGACGCTAAGCTGCGGGACATGATAAACGCTTTGACGGAGGACTAGGTCTGGACAAGATTTGAACCAATTTTGAAGAGAGGAATTAGTTTGATTTTAATAAGTGTGAGTTAAACAGTGAACAGTAAAGAAATCTAAAGTCGGGAAGTTTATTTATTAAATAAGAAGAATAAAAAACTATATCATTTCAGAGACACAGGACTTGGGTGAGGTTAAACCATTACCATAGTTTGACAACATTGTTTTCAAAATTAACTAAATTTTATTAACTTTTATCAATATTAACTTTTCAAAAATTAAAACCAAATTTATTAAATCACCTTATATTTTTAAGCACTTATGAAAATATAACTAGCCTAAGGGTGAGAGGGGTCTAGTCAGCACGGGTGCCCCTAGCCCGAGATTAAGATTACTTGTAAACAGAGACAAAAGACAATACTGAATTGTTTGAATAAACATTAAGGATCTCGTGAAGTACATAAACTATTTAACCTAATTTATAATATAAGAACCCGAGAATATATGAACGATAAAATCAAAACCAATATTTGGATATGACAAAGACTTTAAATGGGTGATTGTAGTGAACATTATTCTATTGTAATAGATTATTCCAATTAATAGAAAGTTTGGAATCGTTGAACATTCTAAGATTACATAGTTTGCAAATACTATTTATTATACTGAATTTCTGAAAATAAAGTTTGTTAAATGTTTTATTAATTTTAAAGAAAGAGTACTTATTGCTAGCTGGTAATTTAATTAAATTACTAATAATTAATATTAGAGCCTTACTGTATTGGATATCAAGAAAGTTTAATAAAAAAAAAAAAACAAGTATATTACAATTTGGCACTCCAACGTGAGGCAAAGTTATCATATCAAAATTTACTATATCTTTTGTTAAGTATATTTACAATAAATAACATTTGAGATTGAAAGATATTTTATTTTAGAAATATTACTTTTTACAGTAACAGAAATGGACTAATAAATGTATAATATCTGTACATTTGTTTTGAGGAACAGTGTAAACGTAACCTCAAAGATAAATATAAAAACAGCTGTTAAATCAAATCATATGGTGGTTTAATTGTTATGACAAAACTTGAGATTTTAAAAGTTAATTATAATTTGTTAATCTTACATATTTGAAAGAAACTATTAACTTTGACATACAAAAATCAGACGTACAAACTACGAATATAGCTCCTTGAAGTTTTCACAAATTACAATGATTTTTTCCCCCCATTCCTGTCGCTTAAAGGCCCTTCTAACAGCGACAGAGTTGGTCAGATATGAAAGATACTAGGATTAAACACAAGACTAGATGAAGAAAGGCATAAATCGAGCTAGGATACTTTGCCACATCCCAATACTGACAATAAATGAGGCGCTAAAGGTACAAATTTCTATAAGATTTTCTCATAGAACTATTATTATTCAAAGAGCAGAATAGATAATTTAGGAGCAGTGAAGTACAGTTTTGGACATTTATAATCTCCTCTTGTTGTGTAAGCAGTAATAAACAAACTCTTCACCCCTCCCTCCTTTGCTTACATATGATATGTGGTTTCATTAAAAAATACAATAATATGTGTCAAATATGGAAAAAGTATTTGCACAGTATCCTTTTTTAGTTGGATAAATATATCCTTTATAGGTAAATATGCTAAAATATTAATATTTAATAAATCGGATATTCTATTGCATATAACTTGGTGCTTTACTTAACAAACGAAAGTTAATGAAAGCTACACTGATAATATAATGTTGTTTTTTATAAAAATATGATGTCATTACTGCCTGATCAAAACTCAAAGTATAATACAAAATCGGATTTTTTTTAAATTTCCAAATTTTACTAATAGCTCAATTATATAATAGTAAGGCTTGTACTAAGGTCAATTACAATAAGATTGTATATTTGTAGGAAACACAAACAGTAAAACAGTTTAAGGATCATTTTCAAAATATTTAGTTTTCTTACATGTATAAAAATTTTAAAATAATATAAATTAAAAAAAATAAAAAATATTAAAACCACAACTTTTAAAATTGGTATATTTGATAGTCCATATATATGAAATTTTTTAATGTTTTATAATATCAGGTATATTACTAACAAACAAAACAAAAATCGTATTCTTATTTTTTTATTGCAACCAAAGTTATAGACCATTTTAAAAAAATTTAGTCCTACTACAAATAGATGGAAATTCCTGGAATTTTTCTTGTGTACTATCTACAAAAACTCCGATCTTCTGAGATAGTGCAAAAATATTGCACAAACTTTCACACTTACCAATCTCCAAAATCAACCAAAATTATTTGTCACAAAAAAATGTTGTCCATAGTTGTCAGTAAAAAAAATATATATAAGAAAGAACCATGGATGCTGTTTTTGAAAAGAAATTTATATATAGTGAATAAATTTGCTTTGCTTGTGCCATAACGTAAGATCATATCTCTCTCTCTCTCTCTCTCTCTCTCTCTCTCTCTCTCTCTCTCTCTCTCTCTCTCTCTCTCTCTATCGACCAACTCTTATTCTCTTTCTACCCTGATGTTAATAGATTATTCGAGGGCTATGGACTTTTCATTTTATGCTATTTTCTTCTTTTTTAAAAAGTGTATCCGAAAGGTTTTTCGCCTTTAAACAACAAGGAAAAATAAAAAATAAAATTAAGCTTTTAATGATAGGTGTCAAGGTTCTTTTTTTTTTCTGCCAATTACTCTGAATAGTAATATTATTTTCCTTGTGATATTAAACATGGGTTTGTTTACATTTCACTAAAACTTGAACGAAATAGTGTTTTTTCTTTTTAATATTATGTTTTTATAACAGCAGATTTTTTGTTTTTTTATCGATAACTTACGAATCCGCATTTTTGGAGAGATGGCAAACAATATCGTTTATTTTGGATCTCCAAGAGGCTAAGCTTTGGTCAATGATATACCAAAATTGTTAAACTGATTTTGAGAAAATTGAAATTTTGTATTTTTTTATTATGTCAGCTATCTATCCTTAAATTGAGGAAAAATAAAAAGTCTCAAGATATGGCCAAAATATAACCTCAAAATTTGATTAAAGCAGTACCCACATGCGTTTGGGCTGTAGAAACAGATAAATGACATCATTCCAAAAACACTTTTTTGGACATAGACGACTTAAAACAGATATATCCGCAAGAAAAAGTTGACAATTGTTTGACCCATCACATAACATTCTCTATACTATGTATATTAAGAAAGCCTTAACAGAGTTTATGAAACGAACACAGATTTATTTTTAATGTTTCACTAATAAATAATACACATGTGAGTAAACTTCACTTTCCCCCATGGTTTGACAACATATTTTCCAATTTTGATTGAATCGCACTGTCACAATTACAATAAGTCAACGAAGGTTAAGTTAATTGGCTTGTGCGTGCTTGTTATGATCTTTACATCATTAAAGACTGATATTCCAATGCAGTTGACTCATGGACAAACAGTATATTAAGTTAATTAAAAAGAAGAACTCACAACAGTAGAGACCCAATCACCAAAGGGCCTCCACACAAACACACACATATATGATAATCTATGCAGAAAATATATTTATAGATTAGATTTTAATGGAAATATTAATCTCAATGTCTCCTAACTGTAAGAAATATCTATTTTATAAAATATCCACTATCAATATGTGTATTTCTGAACAATTCCTACATTTCAAGAAAATGGATTTCGACATTAAAACTTCTTCTAGTGCCACAACAATGTTAAGTTTAAAAATTGACCAATGTGTTTATATCAAATGTTTTGTAAAATTGAATTTTTTTTAAACATTGCAGGAGCAATTATCCAATTGCAGGTGAAGATTATCCTTCAGCAATCATTTTGAAATTTACTAATACATTTTTCTGGTTAACAAAAGTCTCCAACGATTGTAAATCTAAACTAATTTACAAGTGAGCCCAAAATGTGACCTCATATTTATAAAATGGCTCCAAAATACTTCCATCGATGGAATCAGTGGACACTTTATAGATTCGAGTATTGGCGCTAACTTAGGAGAGATAATAATATATTCTAAATTTGTTAATAAGAAGGCTGGAAGAACAGATTTCATCTGGCGTCGAATGTTAATGACAAATAAATCAAATACCTAAGTTATACTGAGTCTGCAGCAAGCACTGAACAAATAGTTAAAACTTAAATAATAAATTTTATACAATTGTTTAATTATACGAATATTATTTGTTTTACCTTGGCAACGTAGCTCCAGTAACTCTATAATTAATAAATATAGGTACATATTGAGGTAGGTCCACACTCGTAGACAACCATTCTGTCGTCTGCTCAACAGTCCAATTATGAACCTGTAAAAAACACAATCTAGTTTTAAAAGTTTCCATTAAGTAGAAATAAGTAAATATAGATCAGAATAACAGAGGCTGGTGATACAAAACAACACAAGATGTATGACCAGTAAGACAGCAAGGATTAAATATGTGAGAATAAAAAATAAAAAATGGAAAATTCGTAATCAACAGTTCATGAAGCACCTCAATTTAATTTCCTCAACAAGCAAACACACCAACAAGACGATGATTCAATGACTAAAGCCATTTCCTTCAGTTCTATTTTATATTTGATAAACATGGATTTTTCATATTATGTATATGGTTTAAAAGTAGACATTTGACATCATTTGTGTTGTGTATATAGAAACTTATAGATGACGTTTGAGAAGGAAAATCAACAAAAATATAAGAATTAGTGAACACAAACAGAACATGAAATTAGTGTTAATAGATAAATTTAAAATAGCCAAACATATTTGGACTGAAAATCATAAAGTCAATTGAAAAGAAGTAAAGATAAAACATCAGAGAAAACTTATATAAATCAAAAATAATTGAAGCCTCGTATATAAAACTATCGGACAATTCCATTAGCCAAATTAGTGTAGGAAGAAGTGTAGTTGCTGCCATTAATAAAAACTGAATAAAAAAATCGAAAATAAAAATTCTTCTAGGTACTTTAAAAAGACTGTTATTATTATTATTATTATTTTTTTTTTAGTTAAATCTATACAAAGGGCACACAACTTATGAAAGATGGGACTTAAGTTGTTCACCCTGATAATGGCATTTTTCACGTTTCTCATGTTTTAGGTTTATCTTTTGATAGCAGGAGTTGATTTATACTCTTGAAACATCGTTGTGTATTAGTTTTATATAAACAAATAAAGGTAGAAGTTTGCTTAAAACACATCTTCAGTTGTTACATTTACTTTGAGTGTTACAAAGTTTATATTTATGTACAACTGAAGATGATGACTGAATTATTAAGATGACCTGTTGGCTTGTTTTCTTGTTATGGAAATAGAAGTATTTCATAACTATTGATTGATTGTTATCATCCACATATGAGATTAATACCATTAACAGTTTCGATCTGTATTGACCACTTGTAAATAGAAGTGACAAGTCAAACAAGGTTGAAACCTGTATAAGTGCTAGTCTAATTTTTGCAAGATAACAACGTTGTGTTTTTTCCTTCTCATATAAATAGGGCAAATTTATAAGTTTATTAATAAAAATTTAAAAAACCATAAAATTACAAAACTACAACAAATTTAAGATAATTATCAATATGAACAAATGATTGTAACAACATTATGACATCTCAACAAATTCAAAATTTATTTTTAACATTCTCTCTGAATAGTGTTTCCAACAATCAACAAACGAAGGATGATGTCATATTTTGTAGTTTGTTGCATGCTGGCATTACAACTATTCAGAAATTAACCGGAAAAAATAGTTCTGGGCAGTTTGAACTAACAATCAAAAATCTTTTTTGAATCAAAAAATATGGCCATTCAAAAACTAAAATAATAAATCAATTGTTTTCTCCTTTGTTCAAGAAGAAGAAAATCAAGTTACTTCTTAAAGTCACCTCACTAACTTGTTCTACTAAACGTCCCTTGAAATGGGCAGATGACACAACAAATACAAATATTGTCATAAAGCAAAGCCAGTACTGAGTAGGACAAGAGTGGGACACACACGTAGATTCCAGCAAAACTGTACTCAATCTGCAAGAAAACTCTCTAACCTGGCAGTTAAAATGACACAAATTGTATTTTATACAATGACTGTGTGCCAATTTAGCATAACTAATACTTAAAGTCACATCACTAAAGTAATTACAGGGGCCATGCCAAAACCATAAAATACTAACGTTGTCTACCCATCACAGTTTTCTACCAATATTAGAACATAATGACAGATTTATTTATTATTATCAATATGAAACCACAATGTGTTTATCCTGCGATAATAACATTTATTTAAACATTAAGCTTACTCATAATTCTTTCTAGGTATATGAAGTCTAATGTCATATGACCAAAATAGTAAGTTTTTATCTTCTCTGACACACAAAATATAAACAAATTTTGAGATTAATAAAAAAAAGTTGAGTTTTTCATGGGAAAATCTGTGAGGTCATATGAGAAAACAAGTGATATTTTTATGTCTGTAGTATGTATAATGCACAACAGCTTATTGCATTCATTTCTATCAAATTTTGGAATATGGCATATTTTAAAAGTTTATTGATTTTTTTCCCTTAATTTTTTTTATTAACTCAAAATTTGGGAATATCTACCATCAAAAAACAATATTTTCGTTTTACATAATCAGATGAACTCAAATGTAACTTCCAACGACTCAAGATATATTATTAAAAAGTAAAAATGAACCATAAATACTGTTAGAAGGTGAATATTTGAAAAGTGTTCAAACCAATGCCCCCAGATTTAGATAAAAGACAATTTAGGGTTCACAAATAAATTGGACAAAAACATATTTGATCATTTTCAAACATTTTTATTTGTTTAATTAACTATATAATTATACAAAAACTACGAAAAGCAACTTTAAAACAGGTCCAGTAATAACTTCTTAAAACCCATGTAGGTGCTCACTTATAGTAAGTACGGATGTAGCAATCACGAGATAAACTAACATTTGGTATTGTAGTTTTGGGTTAGATCCCTCCCTTTCATCTTTCCTATTAGATCTCTTTTGACCAATTCCTCTTCTCTTCCAACCCTGATTCTATTTGAGGGTTAGAGGTATCAATATTTTATTATTTTTTAAGGAGATGATGACTGTGATAAATAAATTTCTAAAATAAAAACTCCCATCTTCACTGAGCACAAAAAGACCATAAAACAAATATGTTAGAAAAAACAATATTTTTTTAGAAAAAAACTATTATGAATGAAAATTTAACCTAAATACATATTTTGTGAAAATAATTTGTTGAGCATTTATTACTTATTTATTGCATTATTTTCAAATTTTATAGATGAAAAATTAAGAGAATAAAAACTAGTAACAAATGGTTAAATTATATATATATATATATACAGTGTGAGTCAAAAGTATGGATACACCCTGTTAAATTTTAAATGGATAAAGATAGAAAAATGAAAGTCAGGACACCTTTCTAGGAAATAAAAGTGAACGTTTTTAGTCACTATTACAACTTTGCCCATTTCCTCAAAATGGGATTTTTGGGGGGCAGCTCAAAATTTTTAAATGTAAAGACCCATTAAGTGACACCTCATTTTAAAGTCCTTGATTAAAGAAGAAGAACAGTGAAAACCAGAGCTTTCTATCTCAACCCAGTGCAAAATGGCAGATCATTGAAATTAAGTAAAACTTCATTGAGGCAAAATATGAACATCCACATTCAGGTGGTAAATAACCCCAATAGACAACCAATGAGCTGCCATTTTGTACTGGGTTGAGATAGAAAGCTCTGGTTTCCACTGTTCTTCTTCTTTAATCAAGGATTTTAAAATGATGTGTCACTTAATGGGTCTTTATATTTAAACATTTTGAGCTGTCCCCCAAAAATCCCATTTTGGGGAAATGGGCAAAGTTGTAATAGTGACTAAAAAGTTCACTTTTATTTCCTAGAAAGATGTCCTGACTTTCATTTTTCTATCTTTATCTATTTAAAATTTAACAGGGTGTATCCATACTTTTGACTCACAGGTGCCTCAATGAAGTTTTACTTAATTTCAATGAGCTGCCATTTTGCACTGGGTCGAGATAGAAAGCTCTGGTTTCCACTGTTCTTCTTCTTTAATTAAGAACTTTAAAATGAGGTGTCACTTAATGGGTCTTTACATTTAAAAATTTTGAGCTGCCTCCCAAATATCCCATTTTGGGGAAATGAGCAAAGTTGTAATAGTGGCTAAAAAGTTCACTTTTATTTCCTAGAAAGGAGTTCTGAGTTTCATTTTTCTATCTTTATCCATTTAAAATTTAACAGGGTGTATCCATACTTTTGACTCACACTGTATATATATTTTAGATATTTTGAGTAAAAAATAGCAATTTGTCATTAAAAACATCATGGGAACATACAGTAGTTTTCATTTATCACATATGGGTTACTGTCACTTTCTTATGAAATATGGAATTGTTTTATGGAGAACCTCTAAATTTTCGAAAAAAGTATTTAGGGTCCAAAAGAGACTAGTACGACATTAACCAGTTCTTCATCGAAGTACTCGCGTAAAGAATTGATTAAGCAATTGAATGTAGGCCTACGACTTTCCCCAGTTTTCATATATGTGAAGTAATTTCAAATTATATATAAACATAGTTTGTTTTCAATAGCATATAGGCTAGACGTTCTTATGAGACTCAAAAAAGAACAGTTCATGTACTCTATTCATTAAATAGAAAATTTGGGGGGGGGAAACCTAGTTACATAGGTTAAACCATTTTAATAATCTGGCTTTTTATTTATTATGGTTTTTATATTTATCATCATCTTCCACTTTAAACTTTAAAATATGTTATTTAGAAATGCATAGTAAAATATTGAGGATTTTATAAATAACTGTTGAGAGTTTTCTCCTTACATTGTTTTAATAATTTTACTGTAATATTGTACATGATATAAATAGTTAATGATAAACTAAATGTGTAGAGATTAGTTATAGGTTACAATATAAGAACTAGTGTATAGAGTTTGGTTATAGGTTACATTATAAGAACTAGTGTATAGAGTTTGGTTATAGGTTACATTCTAAGAACTGATGTGTAGAGTTTAGTTATAGGTTACATTATAAGAACTAGTGTATAGAGTTTGGTTATAGGTTACATTCTAAGAACTGATGTGTAGAGTTTAGTTATAGGTTACATTATAGGAACTAATGTATAGAGTTTGGTTATAGGTTACATTCTAAGAACTGATGTGTAGGGTTTACTTATAGGTTACATTATAAGAACTGATGTATAGAGTTTGGTTATAGGTTACATTCTAAGAACTGATGTGTAGGGTTTACTTATAGGTTACATTATAAGAACTAATGTATAGAGTTTGGTTATAGGTTACATTCTAAGAACTGATGTGTAGGGTTTACTTATAGGTTACATTATAAGAAGTGATGTGTAGAGTTTAGTTATAGGTTACATTATAAGAACTGTTGTGTAGAGTTTAGTTATAGGTTACATTATAAGAACTGATGTGTAGAGTTTAGTTATAGGTTACATTAAAGAACTGATGTGTAGAGTTTAGTTATAGGTTACATTATAAGAAGTGATGTGTAGAGTTTAGTTATAGGTTACATTATAAGAACTGATGTGTAGAGTTTAGTTATAGGTTACATTATAAGAACTAATGTATAGAGTTTGGTTATAGGTTACATTCTAAGAACTGATGTGTAGGGTTTACTTATAGGTTACATTATAAGAACTGATGTATAGAGTTTGGTTATAGGTTACATTCTAAGAACTTATGTGTAGGGTTTACTTATAGGTTACATTATAAGAACTGATGTGTAGGGTTTAGTTATAGGTTACATTATAAGAACTAATGTATAGAGTTTGGTTATAGGTTACATTCTAAGAACTGATGTGTAGGGTTTACTTATAGGTTACATTATAAGAACTGATGTATAGAGTTTGGTTATAGGTTACATTCTAAGAACTGATGTGTAGGGTTTACTTATAGGTTACATTATAAGAACTGATGTGTAGAGTTTGGTTATAGGTTACATTATAAGAACTGTTGTGTAGAGTTTAGTTATAGGTTACATTATAAGAAGTGATGTGTAGAGTTTAGTTATAGGTTACATTATAAGAACTGATGTGTAGAGTTTAGTTATAGGTTACATTATAAGAACTAATGTATAGAGTTTGGTTATAGGTTACATTAAAGAACTGATGTGTAGAGTTTAGTTATAGGTTACATTATAAGAACTAGTGTATAGAGTTTGGTTATAGGTTACATTAAAGAACTGATGTGTAGAGTTTAGTTATAGGTTACATTATAAGAACTAGTGTATAGAGTTTAGTTATAGGTTACATTATAAGAACTAGTGTATAGAGTTTGGTTATAGGTTACATTCTAAGAACTGTTGTGTAGAGTTTAGTTATAGGTTACATTATAAGAACTAATGTATAGAGTTTGGTTATAGGTTACATTAAAGAACTGATGTGTAGAGTTTAGTTATAGGTTACATTATAAGAACTAGTGTATAGAGTTTAGTTATAGGTTACATTATAAGAACTGTTGTGTAGAGTTTAGTTATAGGTTACATTATAAGAACTAGTGTATAGAGTTTGGTTATAGGTTACATTAAGGAACTGATGTGTAGAGTTTAGTTATAGGTTACATTATAAGAACTAGTGTATAGAGTTTGGTTATAGGTTACATTCTAAGAACTGATGTGTAGGGTTTACTTATAGGTTACATTATAAGAACTGATGTGTAGAGTTTAGTTATAGGTTACATTATAAGAACTGTTGTGTAGAGTTTAGTTATAGGTTACATTATAAGAACTGATGTGTAGAGTTTAGTTATAGGTTACATTAAAGAACTGATGTGTAGAGTTTAGTTATAGTTTACATAATAGAACTAATGTATAGAGTTTGGTTATAGGTTACATTCTAAGAACTGATGTGTAGGGTTTACTTATAGGTTACATTATAAGAACTAATGTATAGAGTTTGGTTATAGGTTACATTATAAGAACTGATGTGTAGAGTTTAGTTATAGGTTACATTATAAGAACTGTTGTGTAGAGTTTAGTTATAGGTTACATTATAAGAACTGATGTGTAGAGTTTAGTTATAGGTTACATTAAAGAACTGATGTGTAGAGTTTAGTTATAGGTTACATTATAAGAACTAATGTATAGAGTTTGGTTATAGGTTACATTCTAAGAACTGATGAGAGGGTTTAGTTATAGGTTACATTATAAGAACTGATGTGTAAAGTTTAGTTTGACGTAGCTCAATGAGTTGAAGGTTGGCCCTGAAAAGTGCCCTCGACCTTATTTGTCCTCCTCGGTATCGAAGGCGTACATACCACTACCGCCAAAGTCAAAGCTCTAACAATTTCCTTTTCAGGAGGCGGGAGTGCTATGATGGTCCACCGGTGCCAGGGTTTCCCTTAAAATTCCCCTGTCGGGGGGGCATGCAGAACGTCTCCTTTGGTAGGGCATTGGTCTGGTGTTGAGAACGGGAGGTAAGCAGGCAGGAGGTCTTCAAGAAGGTAGTCGTGGTAGTGTTGTACAGAGTGCTGGGGCAAACTCCCTCGTCTTTCTCATCAGCTTGAGTGTGGGGGGGAGAAACAGTGTACACTCCCAGAGGTGAAGTGTCCCATAGTTGGATGTGAGGTGGTCAACGCTCGGAAGTGTAGTGCTGGTCTCCCAGAGGAGTAGTGATAGATCTAGTGAGAAGCACTGTCCAGGTCTCCCGGAGGGTGTAGGGCAGGTCGTCCATTATAAAAACTGATATGTAGAGTTTGGTTATAGGTTACATTATAAGAAGTGATGTGTAGAGTTTGGTTATAGGTTACATTATAAGAACTGATGTGTAGAGTTTGGTTATAGGTTACATTATAAGAACTGATGTGTAGAGTTTAGTTATAGGTTACATTCTAAGAACTGGTGTGTTGAGTTTGGTTATAGGTTACATTATAAGAAATGTATTATTTTAACTGAGAATTTCTGAGAATGATGACCATGTGATTGAAGTGTACACACAGATAACATAATAAACATACTGGTTTTATTAGTCTTAGTTTTATCTCCTCTTTTGATGGTTCAGAGAATCCTTCTTTTTCTTATTATCAGTTCATTATTTTCATAATAAATCTACAGCTGATAATGTATGAATAGGTTACTTATAAGGTTTGTTGTTTGTAAGTTAAGGAAACAATTGAGTTATGGTTATAATAGTTTTAAAATTCATACAACATTTTTATCTATCAGTACAATCATAAAATGAGAGGGAAATACATAAATTTTACATGCAAATGTTGACAGATATATGGACACAATTTACTACCTTTCTTGTAAATTGGTATTATTTATTTAATAGATAATAATTGGGTTACAGAAACAGACATTTATAATCTAATGGAGATAATAATAAAATATTTACATGCACAAAACATGTGTAATATAATTTTTTTGAATACTGTAAAGAAGTTACTAGTGGTATTTTGATTTTGATATTTTCTAAAATTGGTTTGAGTTTTAAACTGTCACATTCAACAAAATTCATTAAGTGTTAAGAGCAATATGTTACAAGTCTTTGTCAACGATTTATTTTCACTTTATGGCCAATAACTGTAGACCAGTATTTTAAAACAAATGACAACCAAAATGTTTTTATTATTATTAATGATTTAGTTTATTTGGACATTTTCCATCATAGGGTAGGTAGTGATGTGACCTTATGAAATTCCCTGACCAACTGTAGGAAACACAGACAACCATATTTAATGTATTTTAGTGTTGGTGTGAAAGTCAATTTTAGAGGAGAAGTGATACACACGAAAATATTGTAAATACTAACACTGCAGCAGCTATTGCAAATAATTCAAAAACATTTATCTTATAAATTAACAAATTAAGTTAATTATTTTTATACCAAATTATTTATTTAAGTCCTGTAAATACTTGCAGGTCATTTAGAAACAAAATTTACATCATTATAAGTTCCCATCACCTTATAGCCCAATATTATTTACCTCACATTTTACTTTTTTTTTTATATTTAATACTAAATTATAAAAAACATGTTATTAATTTATTAAAGTACACCTATTCCACTTTCTTATGGCGTGAATTATATAATAATTAGTTATAATTCGATAAAGTTGAAGTTCAATTCATAACTTTAACTTAACAAAATGTGTTAATTTCCACATAAATTTATTTTTAAATGATGAAAACAAAATTTAATAAATAATGTCTCTAGTGTTTATTTGCTAAGTTACAAATAATTCTATTAGTCTCTGTTTTTCAAATCATTATTTCATAACTATTTTTTTGTCAAATTAAAATTTTTCCAACTTCAACCAAATTTCCCTTAACTTTTCCATAAAAGTGAAATTCCCTGACTTTTTTAGGTTTTCGTGGTCGCTAACCACCTTGATCTAAAATTAATCAATATATAACATTTCAAGTATGAATCAACTCTCGTTATCAAGTATCCTAAAAATTGTGACTTGTTTCATGGAACAGTCACCCGGAATCATCGAGGTTGGCATTCCGATGGAATACAAAGTAATAAACAAGTTGAACCAAGATCTTACTAGTCAACTAACAAAATGAGGTTTAAAGCCAAAGTTTTGAGAGGAAGTTTCGGTTCTAACGAGGTAAACAATGTATAATTGTTTACATTTTTTCACTTTATGAAGTAAATTGATCTATAGCCTATTCTTGAAATGTTATGAATTAGTTTTTTTTTAAATTTCAGTTGGTAGCTTACACAGAAAAAACAAACAATTACATTTTCATATTTATAGACTACTTCTATAGAAAAAATAAATGCATATAAACAATAGAAAATTAAATTGAACATATATATAATAATTAAAATAATTATAATAATATCATTGTCCTTTATATTTAGTTTACAAATTCAAAAAAAAAAAAGAATAATACCTCTATGTCTTTCTACCAAATGAAACCCTCAAAGGCTATGCCTGTGTTGAGGTACACCTCTTTTAAAAGAAAAGAAAAGAATAGAAACCGTGGAAAGCCAAATAAATTGTCGGGCTTTTTTTTTAGGAAATTAACAAAATGTAGCTGCGTTTAGCATTTGCATTTCTACATACAAATAAACACAAACACACACACACACCATCACACACAATCGATCATTTTAGCTAAGGATCAATTTCACAATGTCAAACATGTTTGTTTAACTTCATTTGTGAGGTTAAATTTAGGCAAAATTGAATTAAATTTTGTATTTTGGTAGGTACCCCTAAAGTTTGAGTTATCAAAAAATAAAGGAGAAAAATGCTTGGGCATAAGGCCAAAACGTACGCAGATATACCAAAATTGATCAAAATCGTTCCACCCAAATGGACTGTGTACTGTACGTAATTGAGACAAACAGACAGAAATCAATTCAAAATACTTCTTGAACCATAAAACACACATTTTCATGACAAATTCAACATCAATTCTATACCCCACCACAAAACATTCTCTATAATATACGCTGAATACATAGAATGTACTTTAAAACAAACTGCATTCATGTTGGGCGCCAAGTAATCATTACAGTTATTACATTATCTAGTTTAAAAAATTTTTTTAAATGCTTTCATTTGTAGTTTAATTAGCAATATCTTGTACTAATGGATTAATCCTAGACTAAATCATAATGAGTATTTAATGCCTCCTAGTAGGCCTTGATTTTTTTGTTTAATAACAATAAAATAAGGTTTATGGTAATAAATAAAAAAAAAAAGAAATTATTTCAAAATGTTTTATATAAATATCTGTAAAAAAGAACCAAAAAAAAAACCTTTGTGTTTCAAGTGTAATGGATTTTAATTAATGAAACAATAGAATAGTTTGATAAGAAAATTGAAAAACAAAACGAAACAGGAAAAAATGTAATAAAAACTTAATCGTGAATCAAGATCACACAATGAAGGATTTTGTAGTCTAAGTACGGTAAACAAATAAGTTGACCCATGCTTCCAAACTTAGACACATATTTTAGTTCATATATTTAAATGTTCAGGATTATATAAAAGCATAACATTATAAAGTATACAAATCATCAATATTAACAAACTGAATTCCAAACTTGTTTTTATTAACTGAGCAAAGTGTGGTCTCGTTTTAAATCAACCATTTGATATTTATTTCTTCTGTATATTTGTGTAGCAGTTACGGCAAAAAATGTATACCAATCATTATGAAATTTAGAAATAAAATTCTTTGTAATCAGCCCAAAAAATGGTTGTCAAAGGTATTTTTAATTTACTTTCCACAATTAAAATGATAGCCACTGAAAACAGTTAAACCATGGTTTCAAGTAAGGGACCCAGGTGGTTTGAGTTGGAATAAAATGCATGCTCTGATCTATTAAATATAATGGTGTAAACAACATATAACTAGCAGATAGTATTTGTACAAAAGAAAAACCATGGGGAGTTTTTACCTGACTCATTTACTATGTTTTTGATATTTTCATTTATATGAACCTTTTCGAGGTTCATAAGGTTACAAAAATATCAAATAAATAATGATTTAAATAAGAGTTCCACTGTTTTGTTCCCAAGATCTAATCTAAAATTTGATATAACTTTCATTTATATAACACATAACCTGAATAATATATAAACAGTAATCACATTGTTCACATTCCAATTAATTGAGCAAGGAACCATCCATGGTTGGGGTAAAGGGTCGTTAAAACAGTCAGGATATCAAGGTTTATACACTGATGAGTATAACATATTTACTACAACTGTGATAGGAATAAATGGTAAATTACAATCACATGTAACTTTTATTATTTCTCCCTGTCGTAGTGTTTTGTTCAGCTGTGCAGTAGCTGAGGTATTATTTACTGTTAGTTTTTGGTCTATGAATATTGTTGCGTTATGACACGTGCTAAGCACTAAGCAGTAGCCACATTGTGTTTACTGGAACTTTTTTTTTGAATATATTAAAGCTTGTTGAAGCAAGGTCAACTGATCATAACTGAAATTTACTAAAGGACATTTATGATTAATAATTTTTGTCAGTAAGCTTTTGTATTGGAGTAACAAGAACTTTCCGATCAAAGTATTCTATAGTTTATTTACTTATATTTAGTTCCTTATTACAAATATTAGTTAATTTTTCATATAGAAATTCTAACTACTATTGCAATTTACCTATCAAAAACATTGACACATGAGATTATAAAATGTCACCGATTCTACTCATAAGATTAATTAAATTTGTCATCAGTTTTTGCTCAACTTCTGTGTGCAAGTTAGTAAACAATAGAGGAATGAAAAATATATTAAATCAATCTTGTATAATGAATTTGTTATTGTTGTAACTATTTCTTTATGTTGGTTATTTAACATTGTTTAAAGTATATAATTGTCAAGTGTTAGGATTTTGATCAAACATTTTATTGCTATTTATTTGCCTTTGCTTAAAAAAATAATTATTGTACTTTATGTAGCCTACTACAATGTATTATTTGAATGTTAATATGGTTTTATTGGATTATACGATTTTTGCTTTACTTAACAAATTTGATTTATATTTGTAAAAAGGACTTTGTAGTTTGTAACCAGAAAAATCAGTTAGTAAATTTTAAAATTAAAGTTTTTTGGTATAACTTTTTTCCCCATATGACCTACAAGTCTTGACGATAGTTCTAGTTCATTTGTGCAGCTGTAAAATCTGTATCCAATTATGCCTAAACACGTTTTCTATGATAAAAAATTAGTCACCACTATGAAACCAATTTTTTACTCAAATAATCCCAATATTAGTAAAAATCTGCAATAATAGTTCTGGTATCTGGAATTTTAGTCAAACTTAATCTTAAAAGTGCTATCATTTTGAAATTTACCAAAAGATTTTTTGGCCAACTTATTCAAATTATTATAAAATATTACATTTGTGACAAATTTTGAGAACATCTGATAAAAATTGTGATGATTGAGTGCAACACTACAAATAAATAAACATATATTTTTAATATATTTGTTTAAACACTCAAAACAGGTTTTGGGGAATTAAGGTTGGTGCTCATATATTGGTTCCAGATCGTCACAAGAACGAGTAAAAGCTATACTATAAAAAAGGAATTTGTAGATCATATATTCAATCTTGTTTATTTAGCCATTAGATAACCACAGAGCCATATGTTCTGACTGGCTGATAACACTGCTTCACATATAGTTAGTTGGAAATATGAGAATTTAACAAGCACAATTATCAAAGAGGGATATACAATGGAGTCCTGGGTATTTCCCAGGTATTAAGATATTAAGGATCAACGTTTAAATTTATCTGACTATCTATTGTTAAAAAGTCTTGTCAGTAAAAAAATCCTTTAATCTTTAAAATTTGCTCCTTTATATAACCGGCATATTAACAACTTATGTCATAGGTTAAAAAATGAATGTTATCTTTTTCACAGTAATCTAATAAAGTCCTATGAGATTATAAAAAGTTTTTATTGAAATATTGTTTATGCAGTGGTATATAGTTTAAACAAAATGCCTATTCCAATTTTGATAGTTTGATTAATCACTTTAATAAAAAAGATACCCACTGCAAGACTAAAATAGAAAATTCGTAACAATTTTGGGGAAAAAATTGTTCCTAGAGGAAAACATATTAGTCATCTAAAAATGTTAACATGGAAGTCATTATTCAAAAGTTACAATTAAACATTAATGCTGTCTTAGAAGATATATACAGTATCTTAAAATTCGCTCAAGTTATGATACCTGTAAAATTTTATTTATATGGTTTAATCAGTCATTTTCATTAAAAAAACTAACACACAACGTTCAAGAGTATAAATCAACTGTTCTTGACAGCACAGGCTTGGGTTCCTTTCTTAGGTTATAGTTTTAGTTTCTATGATGGTGTTTTTCACTTTTTTTATCCTCTAGGTTTAACATGATAACATTTATACTCTTCATTTTTTTTAATACACAAATAATAGTTTTTATGACAAATGACTGATTAAACCATATTAATAACATGAAAATAAATATTAATAATATTATATAACTTTTAAACCATAATATAAAATTTTGTAGGATTACAACAAAAATGTATGTTATTGATAGAGTTTAAGTGGCTATTTTCTATAATTTGTGTATATAGAAACTAAGGCCGGTCTCACACTGGAACCGACTACGTACGACTGCCGACTATGTACGACAACGGATGACTTGGCCGCTCTCACACTAGGACAGACAACGTACGACCACCGCCAATGTACAGCTTGATTTCTTTTTTATTTACTGTGTTGAGTGCGGATGTCGTATTTGATTTTATATATTTTTATATTTCTATATTTTAAACACACAAATACAATTTCCTTAACGATAATTTCAATAAGATGAATGAGTTGTTTTACCTGGTTGAAAGTAATAGTAGTTTGTTGATGAGGCGAAGAAGACGCTCAAGGAGAACAGAATAAGTTAATCAGATATTCCAGAAAAGATAAGAGCCTGGCGAGTTTCACCATTTAATGGATGATTTAAAAAGAAATCCTGTGAAATTCTTTGACTACTTTCGTATGAGTTTAAATACATTCAACTATATTCAGGAAAGTATCAAACCTGAACTAATAAAGTTATGATAATGTTCGTTTTTTAGTTCCACAAACATTCTCGTTCTTGAATAACAAGAATAAATTTTTCCAAATCTTTTATCATGTCCATGGTTAACAATTAAAACAATGGCAATAACGTTCAAATGAAAAAAAAATACATAATCTATTGTAATATTACACAATTATTATTATTATTTAGCCAAGTTGGGTCTTGCTCTAGCACGTTTACTTTAAAAAATATAATGGTTAACTAATAAGAACAACTCAATTGTTTAAATTTCTCTTTATTCTCGGGTCTTCGGATTTGGCTTTTTAAATGTGCAATTATTATACAATTATGGACATATATCTTAAAATTCACAAATCAGCTTAATACTATTAATATTAAAAGTTCTTAAAGTTCAATTTTTTGATACTAATAAAATCTATATATTTACTTAAGTCCAAATGAATGATGTTGAAAGTTGTTGAAATATCTATTCTTGAAGATAATTAAAAAGGTTTGGTATTACCTCAGACTGCTTTCTTAATTAATACTAGCAATAATTCTTGTAGTTTATTATTTATTCTTCTGATATGTTTGTATTATTATATTATTGAACTTTTCTATAAAGTTTCTGAATAACGAAAATAGGTCTTGCCTAAATGAAATTTTTTAGAACTGCCATTTATTATTTTTTTTAACAACCCGGGCTACAATGCAATATGGCCATCATTGGTATATTTTCCGCAATCGGCTTTGCATATGGCCGTGCACTCAAACATATCAAATATAAAAAAAAAAAAGTCCTTTAATAGTCGTTTTAAATGGTATATTTCCGTTATTTATAGTTTGTAGACACATCTGTAGTTAAAATTGTTTTAATTCATACACATTCACTTTTTATATATTTATGTTTTTTATACATCACTGCCTAGATTTCAACAATAGTTCTAACTTTCGCCGCCAGTTCGCACTGTTCCACTTTATTGTAATAATTCGTTGTAAACACTAAAACTAACCTAATTTATCCTATTCAACCAGTTTGTTATTTAAATTAACTAATACACAATATACATTGAATTTGAATTAAAAATAATTATCTAAACATGAAATAAATTACAAAAGGATAATAAAACGTTCTTATTCAATCATTTTAGGTTATTAAGTAAAGTTACTGTTATTATTGTTTTTTGAAATGGAAGTAAGTTTTATTTAAATTAGCTGTAGTTATTATATTATGACTGTGCTTTATATTATTCATTTAAAATTTCCAAAATCTTTAAGTTAATTAAATTATTAAGCTAGGACGAATTTTGAAGTTATTACATCTAGGCTATAACATTTTATCAACATATTTTATTAACCTTTAAATTGTGTGGCCTATCCAGTTTGACTGTTACACTATGTTAAAAGTCGTACGACCTACGGACAAAAATCCGAGCAAGTTGGGATCGAGTCGCAGGTCGGAGCTAAACGCACGTGGTCGCACGACAACAGCGGGTCCAATGTGAGAGCTCTAATTACATTATCAACGTTGGGAAGGTTCGTGCGTAGTCGTGCAACTACGTACGACCAAAAGTTGCACGTAGTCGGTTCCAGTGTGAGACCGGCCTTATATGTAAAGTTTTGAGAGTATAAATCAACTACTTTTATCAAGAGATAAATCTAAAACATATAGAAAGTGAAAAACGCCAATAAGGCGTAAGCCTAGAGTCATGTTGGAAACAAACATGATCAGGAAACCACATGTCACAGAACAAGACAACACAAGGAATGATAAATACCAAAGTGATAACGAGAGTTCATTTATACTGTACTCTCAAAATGTCGTGTATCTGTTTATACACACACAAATGATGGCGAATATTCGCTTAAAGTATAACAATGATATGAACAATTCAACATCATCAATACCTTTTTTTTTTTTAAACATGTATTTATTTATAAGTCACATGCAAAACACTTTTTGACTCACAAAAAAATTAATAAAATCAAAATGAATCCTAAATATTGAATTTATGTAGTTTTTTTTCCAATTTACACATGAACCGTAATTTTCTTTTCCAAAGTTTCATCAATCATAATGTGTTCGAGTTTTTTTTTTTCAGGCCATAAATTTTTCACATTTCCCATAAATTTTATAAAAGAGCTTGGACTCATTTTAATATATTGAACGTTCTAAATAATGTCCATGATTCATGTATAATTTTTTACTATATAAATCTCTCAAACTGGTATTTATATATTTTTTAAATCAAGAGTGAACGATACATTTTATTTAACCCCTGTCAGATATATTTTGTTTATACTTGTATACAAATTAACATTTGTATATAAACTAATACATGTAAAGTTTTATGAGAATAAACAAATCAACTCCCATTATTAAATGATAAACTTACAACATGTAAAATGTCATCATAGCCTATTAACCTAGAACCATGTTGGAAACTAAAACTAAAAGAAATTATTTGCCATTCCTTGTGTAAGTGTACTTCTGTGACTTGTGATTTTTGTGATCATGGTTTTATTTAGTCTTAGTTATTTTGACTCCTTAGCCCCAGTTTTAGTCCTGGGTTCCTTTCATATATTACTAATTTTAGTCCATATTACTAGGCTATGTGCGTTTTTTACTTTTCTCATTTTCTAGGTTTATTCACTTGATAAAGATAGTTTTGATTTATACTCTTTGAAAATGTCATATATTAGTCTTTATGTACACAAATGATGATAAATGTCCGCTTAAACCATATCAAGTCTATGTTTCATCTTCTTGTTTTCCCGACAATCCGCAACCATCATACTTACGTAGATGGCAATGAATATTTCTATTTGATTAGGCCATAGGTTTTGGTATATACATAGTTATGTGACAAGTTTGCAGTGTATATTCTTCAATTTAAACATACACAATGATTATTCACTTCATCTCATCTAAACATTCAATTGTATTTAGATCATCAAAAAAGATGCCTTTATGTCTTATCTTCCCTATCACAAAGGTATTTGCAATGACTCACTATCACTACTGGGCAACAATAACAATCTTGTCAATCTACTGATTATAAGTTGATCTTCAGTACTTAAATCTGTTCAAGATAACAGTTATGACCTTCATATCAAGCAAACTGATAAGCATTTCTATGAATTTCGATAACTGAAAGACAACAATGTAAAAGACAAATTTAATTAAACTAATTTGCAAACACTTATACCAACTTTGAAGATCATAATGGATTTTTTTTTTTTTTTTAGATGACATTCTAGCAAGCCTAGTCTAATAAACAGTGCAAAAATACTGCACACACTTTGTCACACAGAAATTCACAATCGAAATACTAAGCAAACAAAATTATTCGTTACCAAAAATATAAGTTCGAAAGTTGTCAATAAATAAAATTTAAAATGAACCATGAATGCAGTCATATTTCAAGAATGAAAAAATATTTGTATATTTAAATAGGGCCTAAACTGGCTTTGCTTGTAACACAGAGATGTCCTCAGAGTAAATCATATTAGATTAAAATCGAGCTTTATAATGATGATGGTCAAAGTTTAGTTTTATTTTTAGTTAATTATACAGAACCATAATATATTTTTACTTGTGATATTCCACAGGGGTTTAGATCATTGTAGAGAAATAACATTTAGTGTACCTCTGGGTTCTACATTGGGACCATTTTTATTCCTAATTTCTATAAATAATCTGCCTAACATTCTAAATTCTCATAATTTTGCCTCCGTATTGTATGCTGTTGATACTACCCTTCTGGTAGTAGATAAAGATCTAATCAGTCTTAGAAACAAAATTCATGCGGCTGAGGCCATAGTTCATTATTGGTTTTCAACAAATAAACTTTTATTGAATCAAAAAAAAACCCAAAGAATTTTATTTTCGTTGGGAAATTTACAAAATGAAGATCTATCGGTAAAAATGCTTGGTTTACATTTGGATAGTAAACTTGATTGGAAGCACCACTTAGCCGAGTTAAATAAAAGTTGTCGAGTATTGTATTTGCTGTATAAAATTAAGCCACTTATTTCATCTCATTAACTGCATATTATATACTTTGGTCTTTTACAGTCGCATATTCAATATGGTTTATTGTTATGGGGTCGTGTTATGGGGTCATTTACTAATGTAAATAAAGTCTTTATAATGCAGAAAAAAACTATACGCATTATGTGTGGTGCAGGTCCGTTTGAGCACTGCAAGCCACTATATCTTGATTTTAAGTATACTATATAATTTATATTTATTTATTTAAATTCTCCATATACAGGACAGAAATCCAATGCCAGATGGCTTGTCAATGATTAATACGTACAAAAAACAGTAATCAAAACAGGAACTTAATACTAAAAACATACTAAAACATTAATACAATTATTTCAGCACATCTCTAAAATAAGTACAATTTTAAAATGACATACCAAAATTAAAAAATATATACAATTTAATATGTCGCAAGTTAACTAACTAATTTGACACATAAATTCATTATCTGAATACAAACAATTTTCCAAAAGAAATGTAACTAATGTCTTCTTAAATTTGTTTGGGTATACAGTACACGCACGCACGCACGCATATATATATATATATATATATATATATATATATATATATATATATATACAGGGTAGAGGCAATATACCATGTCTTTTAAAATATGGTTTACACGAATAATATCATTTTAAATTAAAAATAAGCCGAACAATTTTGTATTTGGAATACCTTTTTATTCTTAATAGAATCTCCCCAGAATATAATCCCATAAAACAGCAAAAAGCAGGGAATAAACAAACTTAGGCATAATAAACCATCATAGTTGTAGCCTTATCAATTACTCTCTTAATAGTCAGAATCACAAAATAAGCTTTAGTTATCTTGGCAGTTAAGTCCATACATTCTGATGGTCCTAAGATTAAATCTGGATAACTTTCCACTTAGACGTGATCACCATTCATATAAAACTAGGAATAAAAACAAAATAAATGCTCCTCAGTTTCGACTAATTAAATCAAATAGGACCTGGCTACACATTTTTTAACAAATTGCCTATGGCTGCCCGATTCACTAGATTTAAAAAGTTTGATCAGGTGTCTTTTGGGTGGTTTGTTGAACACCCATATTATTCTTTAAATGAATTCATTACAGATAGTTTAAAAAACTTGAATTTTGGTTAGACACAGTGATTCATATCAATGTATTTATTATTAGGTAAATATTTATTGTTATTATGTTTAGTTCAGTTACAATGCTTTGTTGAGGTTGTCTTTTTATTAAAGGATTTTAATGTAACAACTTATAGTTTAATTGAATGTAACTTTGTGACTATGTGCATTCCAATATGTTTGATCAATGACAAATAAACATATGATTATGAGCATGATTAATCATCATAATATGATAAAAGATGAATGAGATCGGTAGGGACCATTTTGAAAAATTACATCTTGTAAAATAACACGAAACAAATTTTTTAATTTTTTCAAATAACTCACAAACCAACATTTTGGGGAGATGGCAGAACAATATGTTTTGTTTGGATCCTTAGAGACCACACTTGAGCAAAATTTGGTCAAAAACGTTTGAACCGATTTTGAAAAATTTTAATTTTGTGTTTTTTCTCATGGCAGTTACCTCCATATTTACAACAATACACTATTAACCAGTATTTACAACAAGGTAAGAAGTTAAGATATCATAAACACATAAGAAGACTGAGAATTATATCGATGGTTACTATATAAAAATCAAGACCAAATCATACTAATTGAGTAAGTTTTCAATATATAAATTAGATTATTTTTTGTCTGTGCTATGGAAACTGCTTATCAAGTTTATTTTATATCTCTGATAAAGTCGAAAACGGCTTAAAATAAGATGTAATACCTCAAATATCTTACAAACACTATATAAATAAGCTTTATACAAGTTACTTTATGTCATAATTGATAAATTAAAGTGCTGTAACATTAAATATTAACAAGAGGTTATCACATTTTATGGAATTTGATTAATTGTCAATTAAATCTACATATTAAGTGAAAAATATTAAATTAAAAAAAATATGTATAGTAAAAATTCACAAACTGTTGACATTAAACACTTGGCAGTAAATGAATTTTTTTTAAAAAACAAACTGAATAACTGTTCACCATTGTTGAATGTTTGTTTACTGGGTAGTTAGCACTGAGAATAGAGAACATCTGTTTCTAAACCTATACTTTAGACACTATTGGTTACATTGTCTGTTGTAATAAATTCTTCTGTAAATTTACTTTTTTGGTTTAAATTTTTAGGTAAATAACACAAACATTTTACTAGTTTTCTCACTAAACACAAAACAAAGCCCTACGCAAATAAAAGAAATTAACATATTAATACCACCTCATAAAAATGTTGGTTCTCGAATTATTGGTCAAAAAGTGAAAATGAATCATGAAAAATGTTCAACAAGGTTAAATACTTCAATACAGGTTGAATTAATTACAACTAAATATAGTTCATTAGTGAAAGTTTATGGCCTAAACCATAAGTAAATTAGAAAAAATAAAAGTTATTTCATCAAAATTTACTTGGAAACAGAAATTTTCCTTTACATGCAGTTTGGCATATTAGTTTGAGTTATAAACTTTAAATTACTGGCCCTGAAATTTGATTGAAAAATTGGGCCTCCAAGGGATAGATTTTTTCTTCCGCCTTTGTTGCTTAATGGCGAAAAACATCTTGGTCATCACTTTATAACAAAAAGGAAAATAAGAACATAAAATAAAGACCTCTAGTCCTCGAATACTGTATAAGGATCAGAGTCGGGAAAAAACAAGAGTTGGTCAAGAGCGTTTTTCATGACCCTTCTACAATTTTGAGGGAGGATTGTTAGTGGCTATGGATATATTTGGAATACTTTGAGAGAAAAACGTGGGCCGCAGCTAGTAAATAATACAAGTAGACAATCCGGATGAATTCACAGCTAATTTCAGTGAATCGGAAATTAGATTCACTGTAATTTAATTTATTTACTCCTCCTTAACTATCATAGATTGCGCCCCACGTTTTTCTCTCCAAGTATTCCAAATATATCCATAGCCACTAACAATCCTCCCTCAAAATTGTAGAAGGGTCATGAAAAATTATTTTATACTTTTTAGTCCGTTTTAAAAACGTGGTATGTTAAAAAATAAAAATAAATAAATAACGTATTAAATTTATTATTTCATATGGTCTTGGTTAGATCCAACTCTTTCATACAAGGTCTCTATTGACCAATAGAAGGGTCAAGCGCTAACAGTATACTTTTTTCTTCCTTTTATTTAATATTTTTAAGGCAATGATGACCAAGAGAATTTTGCCATCAAACAATAAGGAAAACAAAAAAGTAATAGTTCGAATGTATAAGCTAAATTTTTACTTTTCAAAGCAGGGTTTACTTTTTGAATTCTAACTAGTAATTTGGAGAAATGGTTATCAATATGTTTTGTTTGGTTCTTTAGCAGTTACTTAATTGATCAAAATTGTTAGAATTGATGTTGAGTTTGTTTTGTGATTAAATGGTGACTTTTAATATATTATATGTAATTTAATACTTTTAAAGCAGTCAAAATACTATATTTAATATTCATAAGTCCACTAGTTTGAGCTACACGCAAGACAGAAGCTTAATTTCAAAACCACTTTTTTAACTCAGGAGGAGGTCAAATGAATAGTGTAGAAGGACTACTCAAACAATGATTGCATTTTTTTTCCTTTTTTAGTTCAAATTTACACTCTGCCTTCCAAATCGAGTAGGCCTACAATCATCCATAAATTATGTCTCAATAAGTAGTCTCACGAAACAAGCAGCATTTTCATACTTTCTCTAAAATAAAAAAATTCAAAGAGAATATCAATCGACTAAATGCACATCCTGTATTGATTAAGTAACAGGCTTAGACTCCTCAAGTACAACCATGTTGACATAAGTTATCATTGAACATGTCAATGCAAATCCTACACCAATTTGTTATCTTCTTAATGTACTAACACATTCTAAAATTGTTCAATACATAAACAGCTGAACGTTCTTTAAATGTATATATAGTAAACATTCCCTCTATACTCGGGCAAAATTAGTAATTAATAATTAATGGAAAACTATCATTTGTATACCAAGATAATTTTGCAACAGCTAAGTTGCCATCCTTGGTTGTTATCAGCACACACTACAATCAGTTGCAACCAACGATAATTTAGCCATTGAAAATGGTCTTTATGAGTTTTGTGTTGTGGAAATTAAGAGTTTACATTAATTATTAATTAAAAATTTCCCATCATTTTGCTCAATACATATAAGCAAAAAATTCATGTTCAGGAGATTTTTGTAGATATTGTTTTGGGTCTACTCTCATCCAAAATAGTGCATTTATCTGTCCATTTCCCTGTATTTCTGTCTGTCTTCAGCAATTTATAAACCATGGTTAATTTTGAACAAAACTGCTAACTAGTATTTTGCTTTTAATTATAATCATAAAATAAAATCACTATAAATTGAAACTTGAAAATACTGACCTTGTTGGGAACAAGAAATTACCACAATAATTATTTTAGTTTTTTTAGTTTTATTAACGATCTATTTTATTTTTGATGAATATGAAACCATTGATAAATTTGTTTATAATTTATTTATCTACTATGTTTAATGGATGTGTACACACGGAGACTTTGCCACTACCTGTCAAGTTTTAAATGGAAACGCAAGAATTTTATTTTTACTGTTTTTTTAAAACAATTTTCAACAATCTTTGCGAAATCAAGGTAGGTTTCAACTTGGACTAATTTTCGAACTTATGAATCAGACTATGTCATAAAATTATTTAAAATTAGCGATATCCAACATGCCTTTAGAAAAAATACCAACATTTAATTTGTTCAAAATCTGCTCTAATATTATTAATATCAAATTTTTCTTAAATGTATCAAATAAGTACCCTCTAAAACATTAATGTCCATAACAAAAAAATTTTAGTTCTGTAAATAATTTTAAAAATAGTCTATTAAGTAGTTTTTTCCCACTTGTAGACTCCAGGTCTAAAGAAGCCTTTCCTCACTGCTAGAATCTCCCTAGGCTCCTTACGAAACCCACGAGGAGTCAGAATCAACATCCCCAAACATAGGTAGGCCCTACTATTTAAAGAAATAAATATTTTTTCAAGGCAATGTCTATGACTGACAACTACCGAAACTACATTTTTGGTGACTATTTACTTCAAACCCTACAAAAAATGCTGGGTCACTGTTGAGCAAACACATCACACTGGCACAGAAGGTATATGCCAGACTAGCAAAACCAAGACACGTTTTAACAACTCAATTATTTTATAAGGTGGTATCTCACTGACCAGTGTTCAATAGGCAAAGCCCATAGGCAATCTTACCTGCTTAGTGAAAAATAATTTTAACGAACATTTTTAATTTTAAAGCTTAAACCATATCCCATCTCATTAATATTCTCTGCTAAGATATTAAGTTGTTATAAATGGCTATTTTCACAAAAACAGCTCAACCGATTTTAATGAAAATGTATAGCCTATAAAGCAACGTACCAAATTAAAATTTGCAATTAAGAGTAATTAGCAAACCAAAAATGTAGGCTACCTTGATTATTGTCAATAAAAACTCTATTTTATCCTTCTTGTGCACTTTACCAAATATATAAGTACTTAAAATGTGTTTAGTATTTCTGATGAGTAAGAAAGTGTACCATTTATTATAATACAAAAATATCAGTAAAACACCACACACTATAAAATGTGAAATCTAATCAGTACATTTATAGCAAGGTTTCATGGAATTAAGTCCAGATGTTTAGGCATACACTGACAACACTCTACAAATACTTGAATTATATCGAGATTGATAAAACATGTTTGTATAAGCTCTCAATATCAAACTGATAGTTATTCTCCTCACAATTTCTTTGGAAAACTCTTGGAACCACCTACATGGCAAAGATCCTAGACCAACAAAGAGCACTAATCTCTAAAACACAAATTCATTTAACTTTATTTGTGATAAGTAAAAAGTTCAACCTAAATATGCTTCACAATTAAAAAACTACTTTAAAAAAATCAAGATTCCTTAACTTTGACTTCGAAAAGGAAAAACACTATTTTAATGTGTTATTCGCATTTTCACCATGAAAAATGAAAATGTAAAGTGCAAAATATACACATTCAATTAAGTTATAAAGTCAATAGTGTTTAGGAAATTGCTTTCACTGAATTAATTAGAGGTTTGAGCTTCTAATTATTTCACAATTAGATTATGTCAGTTAGATTATCGATCAGAGTAATGGCATTCGTATAATACACGTTTTGTAAGAATTTTACTTTACCATGAAATAGGAATATTATGATGGTTTTTAATTGTAAGGGTTTAATATAAATAAAGATAAGGATTTTCAGCCAGTTTTGTACCGAGATTATCAGCTCTTCAGTTTCTAAAAATTTTATAAAATAAATTTGAAACAATCTAATTTTCTTCCTAATTTTAATTTAGATACTATAGTTATACAATAAAAGAACAATGTACATAGAACAACTTCGATATAACCAAATATCGTAAACTACCAAAAATATCGAATTGTCATTGTCGGTCGTTGGCCGACATGTGTTCGGAATGGAAAAACTAAGATGTCAAGCCGACCTCAGAGGTGTAGGGGTTAAGGCTAATTTTGAAGGGAAAAAAAAAAAATAAAATAAAAAAAAAATTTTATTTTATGGTAGCTAGCCGATACTATGATGTGAGAAAGTAAAACACAAAACCCATTATAATGTTGTATATTTCAGAATTTATACGTAAAACTTTTATAATTTGAAACTCAAAAGAGGAAAAACTGAATTGTTTGAGTTGTGGAGTCAATTTACAGAGGGTAAGTAAAATAAAATTCAAATTATAGAATCTTCATAAGAAATGAATGTATATATGTGTGTATCTTCATATAGAGGCTCAAAGTATAATGGTCTTTTATTTGTAGATATGGATCTTGATTTAAGTTGGAGGTCAAAGTAAGTTGTTAAAAACCAGTAATAGTAAAAAATAGCCTTTATTATAATTAGAAAGTTAAATTTTAACTGGCAGAGCTTGTGTTTTTGTAAAATCAATTTAAATATAAAAATAATGTTCTTCCACAAAATTCAAGTTATACTTAATTTATTTCTTAAAGGAGGTTTGGTTAAGGGAAGGGGCAAAATCATTACTAGTTATAGCATTTTTAAATAAAGGATACATATTTGAGTTATACTGTATTTTATTTTATAATTGCTATTTTTTTTTTAAATCTCCAAATATTACAACAAAATGGATATCTATATCCTGTATATCATAAGATAAACAGTTTACAACACAGACATAAAATATAATTATACATCAATTTTTTTACCATTAACCCCTTATATTTTTTTCTGATTTTATGCAAACTTAGTGAACAATTTTATCTCATAAAAACTCTCTTAAGTTTGTTAACCAAGTAATTACATTCACTAGTTCAAAGTCTTTAAAAATGATTTTTCATTCATCTTCAACACTATAAAATTTTGATTTATAAAAATAAAATAAATTTTCAAGAAGTTTAAACAATTTATATTTTTTTATTAATTAAGTGTGATTTTCTTGACTCTTTATGAAATTTTCCGTATCCTGAATTTATGACAAAATAAAAACTTAACTTGAAAAGAAACTAGACTGGATATAAAAGATGAATATCATAAGTGTTGCAAAAGTATTTGTGACAGTTGTATATATATTTGTAAATTTATTAGTTCCATAATATTGGATTATTACATTTCTAACATTGTTCTTATTTTAGATCTGACGAAATAAACTTGGATAATGAAGTGTTCAAGCATTTCACTTTTGACAGACTTTTAAATCTCTTTAGATTTGATAGGTAATAAAAGTCTATTGCATTTTATGATGATGATAATAATGTACAATCAGGCAATATTAAAGAGGCCTAATTTGATTTATTCCTGTGTCAGAAGTAATAATCAAACACACACAGATAAGGCACACAGTCTCCCTACTTCATGGTAAATACTTTATCTCAGTCGAAGTATTAGCAAATAGGCTACTCTGTACACAGCTGATATGCCGACATGACAGACGGAAATTTGTTTTAGTGTTTTTGGTGTATCCACTCGTTTATTACTCTACACCTGCATAAATATCAAAAATCTACACAAAAATGAACTATTACAGACTTTAAGGAGGTCTACTGAAAAATTGTTCAAAATAAAAATTGATAGGCAATTTTTTCAAAAAATTCAGTTATTTGTTTAACATTACTAAATTTATCACACAATCCTATCAATCAAACCAAAAACAGAAAAAGGCTTTTACGGCTTTCAATTATAATATGAATAAAAATTAAACAAAAATTCCTCTATGTTAAGCTAGAACATTTTTTCAGTTAAATCTACACAAAGAGTGATCATAAGGTCATATGACCATTAACCATTAAGAGAAGAGACAAAAGGTTGTTTCCCCTGTTAAAACCATAATGTAACTACTCTGTTGGCATCACAACACTATTTATTTAGTTGATCAGTAAGTTCTTGGTTCAACTTGATGTCTGGCATTCCTCGTATTGTGTTGTTCTGAGCCATGTAGTTTTCCTGATTACTCAGCCCTAGTTTAAACCTTGGTTTCCTTTCATAGGTTACTAGCTTTAGTTTTAAACATGGTCTTAACTACTAGGCTATGTTATCTCTTTTAATATTTGTCATGTTTTTGGTTTTGCACTTGATAACAATACTTGACCCTTCGTTTTAAAACTGTGGATATTAGTTTGTATATATATACAGAGGGGGGACAAATTATTAGACTAAAGTGCATTTTTCTGAAAAATTACAAATAACTCATTTTAAACATTGCTGTATGGTAACAAAATTGCATGTTTTACATATACAATGTTTCCTAGCATTCATGTTGTCATTTTAATATGTTTGGTTGGTAGTATTGCATCCGTAACAGCAAGGCTGGCAGAAAAAAACAACAGCTGTTTACTATTCATTGTTGTTTAGCTGTCATTTCACTTATGTATGGAAGTATTTCTCTGTTTATTTGCATTGGTACACTAACATTTCGAATAATTACACGTTTTAGTTGTGTTTTAAGTGTTTTATAGTGCTTAATACGTGTTTAAAAGTAATATTTAAAGTTAAATTGCCTATTAATAATTCACAAGGTGCGCATATTCAAATTTTGAGGTTATGGGCAAGAAAAATGATCTTACACCAAGAAAAACTGCCCAAGTAAAGATACTTTTAGAAGAAGATAGATATTCCCAGTGCGAAATAGCAGCAAGAATAAATATATCTCAAAAATCTGTTAGCAGAATCAAAAGAAACCTAGAAATTAATGGTGATTTTGGACCGAATCGAGCTGGAAAATGTGGAAGAAAGAAGAAAATTGATGACAGAATGAGAAGAACACTCAAGAAAATTGTTCTTACTGATAGAAGGAAGACTAAGAAACAGCTAGCTGAAGATTTGAAGGATTATGGGGTCACAGTGTCCACAAGGACAATTAGGAGAACGCTGAATAGCGAAGGACTCATGGCCCGCAGGCCAAGGAAAAAACAAAAAATAACCCCTAGTATGGCATCACAATGAAGAAATTCAAAATAACTGCACAAACCTTATTGCTAGTATGCCAAAAAGACTAAAAATGCTTATTAAGAATAAGGGAATGCATACCAAGTACTAAAACCATAAGTTTGTTAAAAGTTATGTTTCAAAGTTTTACAGATATATTAAATATGCTGAAAAAACTAGCTTAGTCTAATAATTTGTCCCCCCTCTGTATATATATACAAATGATGGGAAATATCCGAATAAACTATATCAATATATTACTGCAGATTCTTGTCTAATTTTAAAGTGTAATAATGCTGTTATTGTTATAATAACAGTTAAAATATTATAAATCCTCTCGTCATCATCTTAAAAAAGAGTATAAAATAAAGACCCCTAGTCCTTGAGTACTCTAATAGGGTCAGATACAGGAAAAAAAACAAAGTTGGTCAAGAGAGAGCTGATAGAAAAAATTAGAGTGGGATCTTAGATCCAAGACTACGTGAAAAAGAGGTCAGGATTCACAATAGTAAGCCCCTGAGGGTCGTTATATATTTAGCCAAAATAACTAATTTAAAATGAAGACTATAAGTAACTTGTTTGTTTGCAATACCTCGAGTTTGTTTTTACAACACAGTTTAGTCAACAGTATCATAATATTTCTCTTGGCTTGATAATATTTCTCTTCCGTTAATTTCGTTGCCAATAACAATACAGTAAAGTCATTTGCTCTAAGCTATTACAGCTGAGTTACGATATAGTATTGAAAACCTATTGCAAATTTGTAGATTCATTTAAAAGTAAAATAAATGGTCCACAACCATTGCACAATCTTTCCAATAAACATTCGTGCACACAAAAACAAATTTATATGCCTACAAAACCATGATTACAAATTTGGACTAAATATGACCATGATTAGTTGTTTCTTTTAAAATTGGTTTCTTTAAGTTTTTCATTGTAATATTACTGACATAGTAAAAAAACTCCTGTTATCCAAAATTTACCATCAACCGACATGATTTATCATTTAAATATCATATCCGCCTGTGATGACATAAGAAGTTGCTTAATTTCCACATCCTCTATAAAATCTACAAACAACATTAACATCTGTTTCACATTTTTTAAACCGAAGAATAAATTATTTTTGTTGTGATTCATGAAGCCGTGGCAACTTCATATTAGCTGGTAGCTGTTTGTCAACACATATCGCTTTCACAACTTGTTTATTGAATGAGTTAAAGCTTAGATTTTAGTAATGGTATTTGTTGGAATATTCATTTTTAATGAAGTTTTATTTTATAAATTTGAATTGATTTTTTCAAAATAACTTCTTTTTTTTACAGAACAACCCAGTGAAAAAATAATGATTCTTGGGACAGTGGAGCATGTAACTTTTCAGCTGTTCAGAGTTCCACACACATTGAAAATGTATCAGTAAAAGTAGAAGTATTATCTTCAGATTATATACTGCTCATTTTAGATTACGATCACTTGGAATTGTCTACAATCACAATACTATCTTTCCACATTTACTGTTTCATACAACACACATCATTTCGTTTAATTCTAAAGCTAAAAAATAAAGAATCTTGTGTATAAAACTGTGGTGTAAAAAAAAAAAAAAACTAAAAAACAAAATTAAATTTTCAAAAACCCACTCTAGGTTTTATATTATATATTATTTTCTCACATATTCGTAGTATAGAGAAAGTTATGTGATAGATCAAAAAGTTGATGTAAGTTTTTCCAGTTTTTGAGGTCCTCTGAGTGGTTTCGGGAACAATATCCGTCTGTCAAGTCATATGTGCAGTACTCTACATCCCAAACGCAAGAACCGATTTGAATCAAATTTGATATGTCGTCATATTTTTTGCCATATTTCAGGATTCTTTTCATTTTTTTAATGATTTTCATGAAACTTGCTACAACGGTTTTGATCAATTTTGGACTTAACAAAGTGTACTAGTTGCCATTTCTCCAAAAATGTAGGTTTGTGAGTTATTGGTAAGAAACCAAGAAACTGATTTTGTTCAAATTTTAGTGAAATGTGAAAAGATTAATGACCCAAACCCATTTCCAAAATTGCAACTAAAAGAATATTACCATTCAGGAATAAGTGACAAAAAAAAAAAACTAAATGAACCTTGATTCCATGATTAAGCCTTGATTTTAATCAGATATGCCTTATGCTGTGGATGTGTTTATTGCCACAAACTAGCAAGTTTCGGCATAATTTAAATATATAAATAATTTTCAACGATGGTTCATTTTAACTTTATGATTAACAACTACTAAAATGACATTTTTGGTGACGATTTATTTTGGTTTGTTTTCAATTTGGTTTTGGGGATAGATGAGTGTGAAAGTTTGTGCAATGTTTTTGTACAGTTTATTTGACTCTGAGCGTATATAGAGTACTTGTTTTATCTACACCTAAAATTCTGGGAATATGAGCACACTGTCAGTAGGAATCTTGTGTATTTCAAACCAGTAAATGTCAGCTTATTTTCTGTTCTCAGAAAGATCTATCATTACACAAATTCTGTATTATTTTATTATTATCAATAACAACTTCTTTATCATATCAGTAGTTAACTAAATGTATAAAGACACAAAGTTTCTTTGTTGGATGAGAAAATATTTTTGGCTGGACTAGTATAGCAGCATTTTAAAGGACTCCCCTTTAAAAAAAAAAAAGTGATGTAAACCACAGAGATTGATAAATTATAGGCGTTGTAAAAACAAATGTTTATTGTTTAGTCAATAACAATGGGACAATAATTTAGTTGGTAGTAAAAGAAATGTATTGATTGTGTAAATCTAATGGGATTTTCAAAACTTCTAGTCATAATGAGAAAATACACTTTCACTGCACCAATTTATTAAATTTCACTTTTAAAGGTAAATATTTATATTTGTTTAAGTATTTTTCTTTCACACTATATATAGTTTCATATAAAATTTAACTTCATGATCTAATTCAGTATGCTGATAACACAACAATTAGTCTAAAAGGCCACCTGTTGTGAGAATCTCGTGCATTTATTCTAATAAATACTTATTACCTATACTTCTATGAAATAATCTTAAAGTTAATCCAATGAAGACTTTATGAATGCTTTTTAATTTAATGCTGAATAAAATAATCAGGTTCTAACATAGTGTTGTGTGAGCAAACAATAGCGTCAATAACGGCGATAAAGCTTTTAGTAGGCACTCTGATAGTAAATTGATGTGGGACATATCATACAAATGACTGTGTAAAAAACTCAGTTCACTGGTCTTCTTTCTAAGGACATTGGCTCAGTTCTAGCTCAACAAATTGTATAATTAACATATTTTGGTGTATTCATTCCTCTTAAATTATGGAATTGCTTTGCGAGAAAACTCCACTAAGTAGATGGGACCCAAAGTGTCTCTCGTTTATAGAAACATGCAATAAGAATTATGGGTCATTGACCTGCTGTGATTCCTTTAGAAATGCATTTTTAAATACATAGTATTTTGACATTTCCTTGTTCATTTTAGATGCACATAATAAAGGAGAAAACCGTACAGTTTGGTGGCTTCTGAAAAATTGCCATTAAAAGTTGGAATCTGTTTTATGAATAAACTTCCTAAAGAGTTAAAATTTAAAGGAACTAATTATGTACAAACAGTTGCTAAAAGTCAGTTGATTAATCTACCATTCGGGTACGAAACTACACATTTTTTTAAATGATGGATTTTAATTTTTCACCTTTTATAAATTGTATTGTTATACATTGCTATACAATTTGTGTTTGTATAAGGCTTGATAGAATAAATACAAATATGTTTTTTTAGCCTGTCATGTTTACTTTATGCAATGTTTTTTAGATGGTTAATGTAGCCTTACTACAATACACTAAACCAACTAAAAATGAAACAGAAAATAGAGTGGTTATGTTATGCAAAATTTAAAATTTAACCACCTAACACAATGCGTTATGATAAGCATTAATTTCAAGGTCATAAGTGTAAATATTGTCACGACAACTGATGAATATCTATAGACCATTTCCAATAAGGAAAAACAATAGTTAGGCCCATAGCTAATGGCTCAAAAGAATAGTGATGATAAAAAAACGTTTTTATCATGCAAAACATGTACAGATAATAACAGGCCTACCTCTGAGCGAACCCAAGCTTCCCACAACTCTTTCACAGAGATGTGCATATCATCATTACGATGAAAAGCTCTTTGCCTTTTTTCAGCCCCATCTTCGTACTGCAGTTCTTCTCTCAGAAACTGTAACATAAAAATATATTTTTTTGTAAAATAAAGTGTCACATGTAAATAAAATTACATTTGTGAAATCATTAACTTAATTCAAATCAGTAATAGTAGAATAAAATTAGACTAAAAACTTTTGATCTGGAGAGGTGGAATTTTATTGTTTAAATCAGTTGTTAGGAACAGTTTAAAGCTATGTGAAAAATGTATCACTATTTAAAGAATTTTGTAGAAAAAATTTAATTTAAAAATAGTTGGCCTACCTTTTTTTAGTTTTAAAAATATCTCCATTTACATAGCTCCTACAAAAAAATAGGAACAAATTTCTTCTTTATTAAATTACTAAGAAAATGAGATCAGTTTGAATGGTTTATTCAGTAAATTGTTACATAACCTCAAAGTTTACACATCTATTTTAAACAATTAGCTAAGGGTAAAAAAATTGAAGATGGATTTTAATCAAACCTTAGGAGAAGATGCTTTTTTTTATGAATTTTAAAGACCAAGCTAAAGTTCGAGTCAAAATATTTGAAACATAAATTATAATAACTTATTTTCCGGAGAAAAAAAAATTTAAGACTTTGTAGAAATAAACCAAAAGGACGCAGAGACTTCATTTATATTTTGGATTGTTGTTTTCTACAGTACATTGCAATACAAAAGGAAAATAGTTTTTTATAATGAAAAGTAAATTAAAAGACCTAAACCAGTATGTAAAGTACAATTTAAAGTAAATTACCAGTTCAAGAATAATTGGTAAAAAAAAAGCTAAAATAAACCTTAATCTCTGGTGTTATAAAAACTTGATTTCAGCCTAAATACAATATATGATTAGAACAAGTTCATAGCACAAGCAAAGCAAGCTCAGGTTTTATTAAAATATATTTCCAAAATATTTCAAATAAATGGTGGAAAAATAATATTGAAACTTTCTCACTCACCCATCCCCAAAACCAAATAAAAAGAAAACAAAACAAATTATCAACAAAATGAAAGTTTGGTAGTTGTCAATCAAAAAGTAAAAATGAACCATGGTTGTTGTCGTTAACCTTTATATTTCACTGACATTTTAACGAAATTGGTAGACTCTATTTTAGAAAATAAGAATTTTACAACAGCCGATCTTGGTTTTTAGTTGATAACTCATAATATGTTTTGTAATATGTAAGTCATAACTCATATGTTTTGTTTGCTTAAACGCTACAATTAAAAAAACCTTTGGAAGACAATTTTTGTCTTTGTGTTTTTTCCTTCTGAGCTATGTGGGAAAGTAAAATATGTTGATAACAAAGGGAGGACCCTTTTTATACCAACTTATCTTCCATAACAAATTCAAAAGTAGAAAAACAATATAATAATAAAAATTACTTTTTTCTCTCTATTTTGTTCTAGCTAAACTACTATTGGATCCAATCTCTCAGAGACTTACTACAGTCAGTATGAGCATTGCTATCCCAAGGACCTTAGCTGGATCTACACTTTTTTTATATAGTTTTGGGTTAGATCCCTCTAATATTTCCTATAAGGTCTCTCTTGACCAACTCTTGTTCTCTTTTGACTCTGATACTATTAAGAGTATTCAAGAGCTAGGGGTTCTTTATATGTTCCTTTCTCACCTTTATACTATAAGAAAAAAACATAATAAGAGTCATTTTTATGGAATTGGTAATACAAATTATGTTTTGTTATTATGTGCATTTGTGAGATATCCTTTATATTAACCATTTCTAGAATTCCACTGGACCGATTTTTATACTGTAGGATTGATCCTGTAGTTTCTTCAAAAAGTATAAATTTAAAATTATCTTTTGTAATTTTTGATTAATTAAAGTTTGCAATTTATTACTCCGTAAGGAATAGGTTAACATGGTGATTTTTATAAGTTTCAAAAAATGTATGAACAATTATTTCTGGAATTCTACTGGCGCAATTTTTATTTTTGTTAATTGTAGCATTTATGTTGTAGTTTCTTCAACATTACGAAACTTAAATTACCTATAAATCTTTGTGAATAATTAGAGTTTACAATTTCCTCCATAACATGGGTATACTATCTTTTTTATATAAAAATTAATAATTTGTAGATTTTAAAAATACAAAAAATTAAAATCTACAAAATCTTTTTTTAAATCAATTATTTTAAATACCAAATTTTAAATTAATGAACTAAATAAAGCATTAATTTCAACACTTTTGGAAATTTCAATCGCCAAATGAATGAAAACACAATTTTTCACAAAAATCACTTTATTTGTACAATACAAATACAAGACGATGTTTCAATGATTAGTCGTCATCTTCAATTATTGCAATATACACAAAAACCCTACTGACATTGGACTGTGACTAGGAAAAATATAGTAATTTCTGAAAATTGTGTTTTCAATCATTTGGTGATGAAAGCATCATATGTCTTGACTGCTCAACTGTTTCTATATTAGTTCTTAAGTTTAAGGTTATACTAGGGGTATATCATTAAGATTTTACTATAGTTATTGTGGAAAGAGACAGAAAGTCCCATTAAACACTATTCAAAATGATTAATTATTATAAATATAAATATACATTTTAATTTTTACTTTATTTGAAACTATAATTATTAGAAAACAAAAACTCGACTGTACTTGATATCTATTATTGATTTTTAATATTGTGGACTACATTGTGAATAAAGCAAAATCATTGGAAAGCCTAATAATAATTATTGATCGTCTTAAAACTACATTATTATTATTACAATATGGGAAGTAGTAAAATGTAGCAAGTTTATGTGATATATTTTGTTTTACTTAATGTCAACAGTTATCTTAATTATTTATATTTAATTTTCTTTATAAACAATGCTTAATTTCTTTGTTTTGAAAATTGTTTATTCCATAGCCTCTTGTGTTGTTTGAATAGTTCAACACACACAAAACATAATCAAATAAGGAAATTAGTAATTATGCATGTTTGTGATCATTTGCTTTATTTTAATAATTTTATTATTGGTGTCACGGCATATTATCCTATTGCAAACACTATCACAATATAAATAATTTATGTCAAATCCAGAACAATATACTGTTCTGCAGGTCAAGTTATTCAGTGAAATTTCAATCAATGTTTTTCGTCAATTTGATTACACAAAAACCAACAGTCTTTGGTTTTTGTAAAAAAATATTTTACTTAAATTTTTCAGTCTAAAATGATACTGGTCACTTTGATATTATTTTGATTTACAAATTTAATGTACATAATGTATTTGTTTTTCGTACAGAATGCACCAACAGGTTTATTATATATATAATAAGTGTGCAATTTTAGTGTTTTTAACATTTTATTAAGAATGTTTCATTTACTCTTTCTCTCTAAACCAATAATGAATTGTCACAATGACCAAACCTATACAATAGCTGTATTGTCTAACCGATGAATAAATAAATAATTAAAGTGACATAATCGGTTTAATGATTGTTGTATTACTTGAAATCAATTCTTGAATACAGTAAAGGTTCTACTGAAAACCTCATCCTTGACCTTCAAATGTAACCTTGTCAGCCTGGAGTGTGTTTGTTTTGTCAACAATTTAATGCATGGAAGACTGAAGTAACAATTCATTGCATCAGTTATTATAAATAACCTTTCTGTGGACACATGTGTTAATTCAAAGGGGGCAAATAAAATAAAAACAAAACCAAACATCACCATAAATGTCAGTTCACTAGTTCTCAATCAGAAAATGTAAATGAACCATGGATGCTGCCTTGAAAAGATATTTAGACAAGGGTCAAAACTTGCTTCACTTGTGCTTTGTGCAATAAACCCATCATCAGCTTAAATCATATTTGAATAAAATCGAACTTTTAATGACTGCGGTCAAGGTTTATATTTGTTTTTTGCCAATTATTCCTGAACAAAAATATTTTTTTACTTGTGATTTTGCACATGGGTTTGAGTACTTAGGCTATTCTTCACAAGTCACTCAAATTTTAATGAATTGGTAAAATCGATATAGAGAAATTATGTACGTCTTAACAACTCAATGGCCGATTTTTTGTTTTTTACCAATAACTCACAAAGTAGCATTTTTTGAGAGATGGTGACCAATATGTTTTGTTTGGGCCCTTGCAGACTAAACTTAAGTAAAATTTTATCAATAATGTTAAAGCAGATTTTAAGAAAACCATAATATTTTGTTTATTTTTCTCATGACAGTTACCTATAAATTTTCAATTTATCAAAAAATGAAAAACAAAATCCCAAGACAAGGCCAAAATATCTGCACATCAATCCACACGTTTGAGCTGTACATACAACATCATTCCACATCATAAAAATAAGAAGACAGTTCCAATTACAATTTTGAAATTGGTAAAACGATTTATTATTAAACCAATTACTCAAATTATCAATATATATTCTAAGGAGGGAAGTTTTCAAATAAGCTAAAAAATTAAATAATAAAACAATTGCATAAATAAATATTTAAATAATTTTTTTTTTTTTAATTTAAACAGGTTTTTAAAAGGGCTAAAAAGTAATAAATAATTTCTCCTTTTAATGATTATTATTTATAATCCTATATACTAATTATTAATTGTTCTTAAACTTGGTTTGGTGAATTTAAAAAAATCAAAATGCTTCTAAAATTCAAAAAAAAAAAAAACGGGGCGCATGTAATAGATAATTTATGAATAAATATTCACCAGTAAATATCTTGCAATGCAATTGATTTGAACTATCATTTGATTTTTTGCTACTAGAGTTACTACCTATAATCCTTACGAAAAATTATCTATATATATATATATATATATATATATATATATATATATATATATATATATATATATATATATATATTAGTAGAGTACCGCAAACTCAGCGTGAACCGGAAGTGTGCCGAGTTTGTGAAATTCCGGGTTACCAGGAATAAGGGCAAAAAATAAATTGTAAATGAAACACCAAAGCGGCGATATCAAACGACTTTGTTGATAGCGATATCCCTTTGTCGGCGGTGTAAAAACACCGCGGCACCAAAGCGGCGAGTCAAACGACTTTTTCGATAGCGGTATCCCATTGTCGGCGGCGTAAAAACACCGCGGCATTGGCACCATCGGTATAGCAGACATACACCTACCTGCAAAAACGTTTGATGGGCCGCTTTTTTCCTACGAATCAATTTAGTATACATTATGGAAAATATAACATTTCTTTTCAGTTTTCTTTCACTGGTTATGATCTACACACAGTAAATAAAATGACCGAGTTACGAAAACGGAAGCGTGTGTTGGTTTCGTTTGAGACGCGGTTAAATGTGTTAAAAAGACTTGACAGAGGGGAATCTGTAAAAAAGCTTTGTGATGAGTTTAACAAAGTATCATCAACGATTCGAGCGATCGAAGTTAATGCCCGCTTTGGGATCTGCCGAACTTTTATGAACATCGCTGTTTTTAGCAATAAATTTTTTTCCCGTCGGGGTCGCCGAGTAATCCGGACTGCCGGTCAAGGTTAAGGACCAGTATATGGGATTATGAATATTAATTTTTAAAGGAGAAATTATTTTAAACTTTATACCTAGTCCCTTTTAAAAACATGTTTAAAAAAAATTATTATTTAAATATATATATATATATATATATAGGGTATATATATATATTTTTTTTTTTAATTTTATTATTTTTTTTTTTTGAGATAAATTTTTTACTTCTAGATCTATACGTATACAAGGTGGCACCTTTATTTCTGATATACGGAGGGTATTATAATGTTTTGTTTACCTTGTAAGTGTGAGTGTGAGTGTGAGTGTGTGTGTGTGTGTGTGTGTGTGTGTGTGTCCATATGAGAATGTATGTAAATTGTCTGTGTATGTTCAAAATTTCAAGTCTCAAGACAATCAGGAAGTTATTTTAAAATCGATTACAAAAATAGTTATAATACTTGAAAAAAAGTTTTGTTTTACAAAAATTTTTAATCTGACCCAATATTATTGCATTGTCATTCAAAACTTCAAATTTCTAGACCATCAGAAATTAGTTTAAAATCGATTACATAATTTGTGTGTGAACCCGCCAAAGTGAGTTAATAAAAATGTTTTAAAAAGGTTCCATGACAGATATAGAAAATTACCGTCCAGTTTCAATATTGTCTAATATATCAACAACAAAAACTTCAAAAAACTGTTAATTGACAAGGTTTCTAAAATAAGCACATCATAAATCATATTGGTTCTAAAACCAATATGGGTTTAGAAAGGGTCTTTGTACCGATTTGACTTATTAATGTGTCAAATGAACAATTAATACATGAAGTTAAAGTGTGTATGAATGAGTTAGAAGATTGGCTATCTGTTAATGGTCTAGAATTAAATATTAACAAAACAAACATAATGAGTTTTAAAACTTCTACATAAAAAATTGATTTTGTTAAATATACAATTTAGAAATAACTAATTAATGGGAAAACTGACACTATATTTATTTGCGTACACATTGATCATCATCTGAACTGTTGCTGGAGAGGTCTTATTATAACACTAATGAATTCCTCCAACACAAGAATCTTTAATATGATTTTATATGTAAATATTTGTGTAATTTATTGCTTTAGTTTAGTAGGCTTATTGTAGTGTTTATTTATTTATATGTATTTTAAATATTATATTATTTATTTCTTGACAAACTACAAGTAATAGAAATGATTAGTAGATTTACATGGCTGATTGTCCATTAACTTATTAGTACAAATTTTTGATTGGTTTACATATCTTGCCTAAAGTAGTTCAATTTCTTATTTATTGCTACAGCTGTTTCGCCTTAACAGAAGACATTTTCAGACGTGACACATGTAACACAAAAATACATTCACTACACGGATATATATATATACAAATATTGCATATCAGGTTGGTATTTATTAAAATTAAATAAAAATTAGTTTCTTGATGTGGCCTCATCCTTCCACTTCTAGTCAAAAAGTTGCCAAATTATACTCCAAATGGAAGGATGTGACCACATTAAGGAACTAATTTAATTTAATTTTTTTAAATATCAACCTGTTATGGAATTTCGTATGTGTATATATATCCGTGTAGTGAATGTGTTTTTGTGTTACGTGTGCCACACTTGAGGATGACTTCTGTTAAGACAAAACAGCTATAGAAATAAATAAGAAATTGGAACACTTTTGACAAGGTAAGTAAACCAATTTAAATTAGTAGTTTGAAAGGCATCTTACTTGATATCTTGTAATATGAACTATGTAAATTAATTTCTTTCACTGTACTGTATTACATGTAATGTAGAGCCAAACTGCCTACTTGCAACATAATCTCCACTGTTATCTAAACAGGTGTAATGCAGCAAATATAAAATAAATAAATCAAATACTTTTGCGATAACTTATGTATAATTTTAATTTAGTTCATTCTATGGTAATTTTGTCTGAAAATGGCAGATGGACACTTATGTTGATTCCTACATTGAAAACTTTCTTTTTATAGCAATTTTTATATGTAATACCATTTATTATTTCAGATACTATTCTAAATAAAATGATATATAGGGTTGAGTAATATTTGTGTTTTTACATTTAAACATACTTCGATATTTGTTCAAATAAAAATTGATCCTTGTAAATATTTTCAAAATTTTACATTTTTTTAAAAGAATATAAAGATTTGGTAGCCTACTTTTGTATCTTCTGAATTTTTTGTTTTCCAGTTTATTTCTTATCAAACTTTTCCTAATATTTTTTTTTTTATTTAAAAAAAAATGTAGGCCTATTATTGGTTCAGTTTTTATCTATATTCTTTCCTGAAGAAATGACATAATTAGTTTATATAGTATAGTGGAACAGGCCTAAGAAGGCACTTCGCAGATCGGGTGAAAACGCTGTACTATTCTCGAAGTAAGCGTTAAGGGGTGCGAGGAGGGCAAGTCTCAGGTAGCTGGCGATTCGGAGGCAAAATCAATGTTTGTGGAACGGTGTTATTTTCCGACATAATCCACCTCTTCCTCTACCGCCCCGCACCGGGGACAAGTGCCTTCTTAGGACTGTTCCACTATACCTAAAGTATAGAGGTAAACTTGTTTACAAAGTATGTTGTTGGTAAACTTGTTTCATAGATTTTAGAAAAAAAATCCCCTTACAAGTTACTATAAAAACGTTTGGCAGTTAAGATAGTTAAAATTGGCAGTTCTAGGTTTATATACAAGGTGGTGTAAAATGAATGGTCACTTTTGAAATAAATAAAACTTCTAAGATTAACATATATTTTTTTTAATATACATATATGGATTCTATAGTTTACCCAATCTCAAACGTTTACCTAAATAATACCACCATGTATGGAGTCTTCTTTATAGTGCTAAAGTGTCTGGTGTGGACTATCCAAAATGTGGATAGTTGGTCCATATATTTTTTTGAAGAGAATGGCACTACAGTTACTGTTAACTCAGAGCGCTAACCAACTTAATATGGTTAATATGCTCACCAATTTTTTTATACCATAACTTCGAGATTTAAACGTTGACATGGAACAAATGTGGTTTCAGCAGGATGGTACCACAGCCCACACAGCGAGAAACTCTATACATGTTGTGAAACAAATGTTTCCCCATCACGTCATCACACACTTTGGTGACAACCACTGACCCGCTTGATCAACTGATCTGTCAGCAAGTCATTTTTTTCTATGGGAGTACCTAGAAAAGTGTATGTTCACAAACCTTGATCACTAAATTATCTAAAAAAACCCATTCGTACAAAAACAGCAGCCAAAGGAAGAGAAACTGTAATGAAAGTTATGGAGAAATTTGAAGAAAGAATTTTGATGTGTTTACATGAAGAAAGATGCCATCTTTCAGAAGTAATTTTCCAAACATGAAAGGTACTATTTAAAAAAATGTTAACTACATGTTTGAGATTGGATAAACTAGACTTTATACATATAAATTTAAAAAAAAAAAAAAAAAGTTAACAATCTTAAAAGTTTTATTTTATTTCTAAAGTGACCATTTTTTTACGCCTTCTTATATATTGATTCAGTATAAACAATTAATTTGAAACAAAACATAAAACCCTTAAAAAATTACATTTTAATTTACAGAATTAAGTAATAAAATGTAGATCAACATTCAGACAACTGGAGTAGTAGGGGCCTACAGCAAACTTATGTCTTCTCCTTGTGCAAGAAATTTGTTGCAGTAATTTTTTATATAAGAGAGGAATAGCAAATAGACCTGTGTGTAACACAATAGAAATAATATATATATATATATATATATATATATATATATATATATATATATATATATATTATGGTGATATCTTTCTGGATCTAGTTTTTCCGGTTTAACCTAACCTCAAACTGATTTTAGGGTTATTCTAACGAACAAGCTGTTATTTGTAAGATTGGTTATGGTTCGAATCCTGAATAGTTTACAATTTTAAGAAACAGGCAATTGATTTGTAAGTTCCAATAGGCTTAGTGTGTGGCCCAGCCAAGGAGCCCACCAAACCAAAACCATAATAATTATAAATTAGGATGTAAAGGAATTCTAAATAATAAAATATGAATTGGCACTTGCGATTTTGTTGAGCAGTGCAAGATTACGTAGAAGGGGGGAGAGACGAGGAGTGGAGGGCTTGAACCAGCGAGCCGAGCGAGAGTCTGTTCCGGGAGCCGTGAGAAGGAAGACCGCTATGGGACGAGGTCAGTCCATTTTCGGCCACGTGCTAGCTAAATTAAACGGTATGCTTTTCGGCCACTATTAAGGCTTTATCTTGCCGTTATGTCTTTTTTATAAATTATAAATATTTCTGTAATCTAATTCGGCGCTCAAATAAAATATAACATTAAATTTCACTTGCGTTGTGTGCGTTCATTAGCGTCCTAACCCGACTCCTTGGCCCATCCTGACAAGATTCGGCTAAAGTGTATGTGGTCTCCAGCCAGCCGGAGCTTCCAGCTGGTCAAAAGAAGTGGAGATGGTCACAAGTGTATATGAAATTAGAACAGTTGATACAGAGCGTTTATGATTGGTTATAGTATATAACAGATGTGAAGCCAGTTTACTTTAAAACATTTCTATTACAAGAAAAATTTCCAAATGAAGATTATAATATATATAATATATATATGCCATTCATATCTTTCATAAATAAATATTTCATATTTTATAAATAAAATTTACTTATAACCACTATTACGTTATTCATTTAGCCATACATCATAACTTTTTTCTAATAACTTAAAGATGGATCCATGCCTTAAAACACTGCAATTGTAAACAACCCACAAATTTGTGTCCATAAAAGTTTAAGATGTAAAACAGATTTCCAAAACTAATTTCATTATTAACAAGGTTATGTTTGAAGGGAAATATTTATATAATTGAATATTATTTCAAGCAGAAAGTTTTTACCTTTACAAAGAGTGTTTTGTTAAACCTTTAGTGACACTCTGTGTAGTCATTGAACTTGCGAGTTGATTCTAATGTTTGCTATTTGATAACATAAATGTTTGATAAACACAAACGTAAGTTTACATGATAGTCACATTCAAGGCTTGTTGATTTATTAAGTAGTAAATAATACATCTGAAGTTAATATCACTTCAATTAAATGTATGATAAGTTATGTTTACACTTAAAAACACTTAACAAAACTTGTATATTATCAACTTACTGATATACTTGTTTAAAAGAAAAATTACTCACACATATTGAAATGTGATTGTAGGATTATAGGATGAGTTAGTACTTTTACTAAAACAAAAATTGACTTTAAAATTTGCTACACATATATCATTACATTAAACAGCCTAATTGTTTTTGAACTCTAAACAATTACAACAATTTTTATCAACCCAAAAATATAGTTCTATTTTGGCACCATCATAAAGTATAGTATACACCCATTCTATTTCATATTTTTGTTTAGTGAATATAAGAATTTTATGTTCAGATTGACCTCTTAGGGAAAAAAAAACTCGTTGAATGAGTTTCTGTAGGCCCAAAAGACAATAGTCATAAGTTTTATTAAATTTTGTTTAAGACTTTTATTATTATTTTTATTTATTATTTTTTTAATAATAATTTACATGCCTTATTTTTACAAAACCATACATAATAGGATCAAATTACATTTAGATTTTCACATTTTCTTCTTTTTTTTGCAAATTTGTACTAATTTCACAATGATCATTTTTTGTAAATATATACAATTTGTTTAATAATGTTGTTCTATTAAAAATTTCTCTTCACAAATAAATTCTAAAAATTTGTACCTCTTGGACTACTCCAAACAAATTTTGTAAAGTATTTACAGAGCTTTTTGTTTATTACTTTTTATATGTATCAAATGAACATTGTTATATTCTCAACATACTAACTCCAAAATATGAAATTGAGATTTCAAAACCTCCAATAAAGATAAATTATTAATTAAATGTAGCACAAGTTTCTGTATATGTCTTCTTCATAAAAAATTCCTGCCTGAGTTGTCAACCATGTGGTAATATGTTCTTTGAGCTCGTCATTTATGTTAAAGTTTTGAGCACAAAGGAACGATTTCAGGTACGAAGAGATGGAAGTCACTACGTTCAAGGTCATGGCTGTACAGAGTGTGATCGAACTGGTTACAGTCAAAGTCCTGCAAGAGTTATTCGCAGTATGAAATCGGGCATTGTCATGAATCAAAACAATACCATTTGTGAGCATTCCTCAGAAGTTATTCTGTATTCCAGTTTCCTAAGCATCTCACAGTAAAATTTACATTGATTGTTTCACCTCACAGTAAAAAATCCACCAGTAGAATGCTATGCCAGTCTCAAAACAATATGCATATTTGAGTTGTCAAGATTTGGTTGGCTTTAGTCTTTGCTCGTGACAAAATGTGCCTCCATTCCATCGATTATCGTTTTGATTCAGGAGTTTCATAAGCGACCCAAGTCTCATCCCTGGTCACCTCAGAAAGCCATCACAGTCTTTTTTCAAAATGTGCCAAAAAGTCAAGTGGACTGCCCTTACACTGTTTATTGTATTGCTCTGTAAGAGTTTTACAAAACTGCACCCAACAAGCACAAAATTTTCAAAAAACCAGTTTTACAGAAACAATTTCATGAAAAGGAGATCTTGAAATTTGCGTAAATTCCAAGAAAGAATAGAAATTGTTAACTTAAGGTTTTCCTTAATATTTTCTCGTACCCCACGAATCAATTCTTCACTAACCAAAAATGGACTCCCACTTCATTCGTCATTGTGTATTTGATCACGTCCTTTATTAAACTGTCAGACACATTTCCTCACCATTGAATCACTATCTCATTTTCTCTGTAAACCTGGCAGATCTGTCAATGAATGTCAACTGATTTAGTGTTCTTTGCATTAAAAACATGAATTACAGATCTAATCTCACAAGCGGCGAAATTTTCAATCAAATTTGCCATTCTAAACAAGCACTACAAATGTAAACAACAAACAACAATGTCAAAATGGCGTTATCTCTTTTCATTTGCTTAGGCAACTACCGTGCATGCATTCATCGAACTGTGATCGCACCACTGTCATGGCAGGAAATACAAACAGTGCTTTCTTGACGTACGTCGTACATTGGTCGAGTTATCCTCAAATTTAGTCTCAGATTATATGAATTTAGTCTTAGGTTTGCAACTAAGAATTATTAAGTGTTTTTTTTTTTATTATTATTATTTTAAATTTAACATACAGATTTTGAAAAACAAGGTATCAGTTCTCTTCAAATGTAATCTTGGGTTAGGGTATAAAGATTTAGTCATAAGTTAGATTTGAAATAAAATCTATAAAAAAATCACTCCTCATACTGTGTCATCTTCAAAGTGGTCTGATGATTTAACTGCATCTAACCTTTTCAACCAACATTCATGACCCTAATTCTATATATATATATAGTATTTTAAACGGAATTTTCAGTTTTGTCTCCGACTGTACAATCTCTTCACAGAGTTTCACTATAAACGACGACTTATCATATCAAGAGTTTAATTCAACATATCCACAGTTCAAACTTAAGAAAATTTTGCTATCCATGCCTTCTGAGAGAATTGGGGCATTTGTTATCTTATTTGGGACATATCTAAATAATTGATATCGATATAATCTTACAATATGCCTACTCCAAAATTTCCCTGTTCATTTATAAACTTCTATGATTTCCCCCACCCTATAATAAAAAAATGATACTTACGTCATCTGACTCCGAGAGATCCACAGCACCATTGGCATCGTCATCAAGTTGTCTGTGCAATGATTTGATAGCCTCAAGACCAAGGCGGTCTTGATTGGCCATCGTAAGGCATAAGAGATCATCGCTCAGACAATTCTCACCACTACCTGAAACAAAAACAAAAGTTAGATGTGATTAAAGCAAAGAATGTCAATGTTTTAACGAAAGTAAAAAAAATGAAGTATATAAAATCTGACACTATTTAAAATCTACTTAGAGAAGGCCCTGAAGACATCTAAAACAAATATGAGAATCCCATTCAAGAGGCTGGGATGACATGGAGTATCTGACCAGGAAGTTAATAAAGAAGTATGAAATATGGTATTTAGAGGTAAATATAAAGAAAAGATGATATATTTGTAATGGTGATTGACAACAAGACCTTATATTATAAAATGAGCACACTTTAAAAGGATGTAATGGATACAGAGACTTGGGAATAAATATACCACTGGCTGGTGGAGTGGATGATGCTATAAGGGAAAGGAATATTAAAAGAAAAACTGCAATGTATTAAAACATATTTGTGAGATAGGAGGTACTTAAAGAATAGCAGAGAATAAAAATCGAATGTGTGATATCCTCGTAAAAAGCATCTTAATCTCTGGCTTAGATGTGTGGCTTGTAAAAGAAAGAGTGGAGCAATGCTGAACACCACTGAAATTTATATAGGCGGCGAAAGGAAGACATTTCTTGTACAGATCACCTACCAGAGAGTCCAAGAAATAATGGAGAGTTTTCATACTTTGACAGATGATGTTAAAAACCAAACAGCTGGTTTGGTATTGATATGAAAAGCAAATGAGTGAAGGTCGACTGCCAAAGCAGATAAAGCTCGGTAGTTTTAAGATGACGATGGGGGAGGCTGGAAGAAAGAAATTGATAGTGCGATGGAAGAGAAGAAGATTGGAGGAGAATGGAGGGACAGGGATGAATTGGGGCTGGGTATCGGAAAGTGACAAATATTGTTCTAGACCAGTTTATATGAGTGAAATTATCAACTTCCTATTATCCATAATTTTGGAATAACCAATACAGGAAACCAAATAAACCAACAATAGTAATAAAACAGTAATCCAGAATGTTACAACACTTTTATCAAAGTAAAAAGAAAGAAATTAAAAGAAGTGATGGAGGATACTATTTATGACAATTATTTGTTTAGTTGTGACAAAAATGCATGAAGATAAACAACTGACAGATGACAGGTAGTACTAAAAGTTAGAGCTGAGTGGAGGAAAGATAGATAAAAATGAAAATGACAAGGAAGGAGGGGGTAGCTACATAAGCAGAGCACACAAAGTGTCATGGAATTGCTTTAGTTCATCTTGAATCATTGCTTAAAATATTCTGACTGAAAGGTTAGTTTCGAGAAAATGTGGGTTTCTTTACTAAAACAAGAGACTGTGACAAATAATATCAAGAAATAATTACGCTATATATATATATATATATATATATATATATACAGGGAGCGGCAGAAATACCTGACGGTTTTTAAATAAGAATAACTCTAATGTTTATAAACATTTTTGCATATTTATTATATATTAAGAACAGTAAAAGACAGCAAATAATAAAAAACACTGCGAAAAACATATATGTAACAATGTATAGTCCCAAAAAACACAAAACATAAAGGCTACATTATTTAAAGACGACGTCATTTAAGTGGTGGCCATTTTCCAGCATACATTCCTCAAGTCTCGCAGCAAACACTTTACTCAACATGTCCGTTGATATAGACGCAACCACTTGTCTAATAGCTTCTTTTAAGTCTTCTAGTGTACGGGGTTTATTTGCGTACACTTTCGATTTGAGGTAACCCCAATAGAAAAAGTCGCAACTCACTCAGGTTGGGGGAACGAGCGGGCCAAGCGATGTCGCCGTTTCGAGAGATGACGCGGCCTCGAAACTTTCATCCTCGAATAACCCATTACAGCATTTGCTGTGTGGGAAGTTGCTCCGTCTTGTTGGAACAACATCTTCTTCAAACCAAGACGTTTTCTTTTAAGTTCAGGAACGAAGAAAGTGTCCATCATTCTCAAGTAACGTTCTTGGTTTATCGTAACTGTTCGCCCTCCTTCCTCAAAAAAGTACGGCCCGATAACACACTTCTTAGTACCCCGCACCACACTGTGACTTTGGAACTATGCAGGGGGCGTTCATGTAACCTTTGTGGGTTTGTGTCTGACCAATAGCAAAAATTTTGTTTGTCGACATACCCATCAAGATGAAAATGAGCCTCATCACTCATTACAAGAATTGTTTCATCTTCCATCAAATCTGTGACAATAACAGAACCACCACTTTTAAAATACGTCTCAACGACGAACGCACGATGCTCACTGGACCACTGCTCCATGGCAACTGAAACTCCCTCGATGGCCTTGAGAACGCCGCGCTACCCACCACCCCCTCCACACGACTGCCGTACTGTGCACGAACAAAAACCGTCAGGTATTTCTGCCGCTCCCTGTATATATATATATATATATTCTAACGATAATAATTATATTATAATTTCAGAAATATTATATAAATCAAAATTATGAATTAATTATTTTACCTTGGATTGTCAACACATAAGGAAAGTTATTAATGATGAAGTCCAAATATACTCTTTAACATTAGCTCTGAAATATCTAATTTTATTTGAATTTATTTTCCAATTACTTTTGTTTTTTATTTTACACTATTTGCTCAAGGGGAGCTCTTTAATGAACAATTAATAGAGTGAGTGAAATTTTTAATAATACAGAGAATTGCAGTTTTAATAATTTAGTTTCCAATTAAAGTCTATAATTAGTACAATACCAAATCCACTTTTGTTGTATCCCTATGTAAGTAATCCAGTGCTGATAGTTAAGTGAAGAACTTTCACTTTATTACTTGTTAACGATGTTCACCAAACACTACACTGTACTACGTGATTTATCAATAAAATGATTCACTTCAAATTACCATGAAGATGCACTCAACACTTTGTAGATGTACCTCTTTAGTACTGCAACGAAGATTACTAAGGTGTTAAATACTTTTATTTTGTAAAAACAAACACGGTTAAAACATATTAACATATTTAACAAACATGTTAAAAAACAATTATTACTTTACTATTACTATAACTGGAATTATAACTTATAGGAAATACCAATTTTTACATTAGGAATACTTTTGGCGTTACTTCGCCGACCCTATGCTGTGAGTTTCTCCCCAAGACTCTCTCTATAATTTTTACTTTGTCGATGCTAAAAAATACTTATTCCCTTTCTCTTAATTTACTTTAACCAATGAACGTAAGCAGCTACTTTTTGTCAGCCAATCAAATTTTAATGTTTCAAAATTGTGACCGTTTAGAAAACTGTTGTCCCGTTACATTTTATGAGTTCTGTGTGTGATTGTCCTTAAGTTTCTAATATTATAGTTATTTATGACTTAATTGCCTACAATGATTCTGGGTCTAATTTAAGTGTTTTTCTCTTTTTTTCTTTAAAGTTGTGAATGGTGTTCTGACTGATTTATAACATATTCCCCTAACGCTTTACTTTTGTCGGCGATCACAAAACGTTTAACATGTGTCCACAAATGTATCTATTTCTATATTCTTTTTTAAATATAGACCATTACTGGAAAGCTTATTGATTTCGTTATAAAATATATATATATATATATATATATATATATATATATATATATATATATATATATATATCAATGTTTTGTCTCTTCTTTATCATTTATCAATTTTTTGTATTATATTTATATGCAGGCAGTAAATAATTTTTTCACAATTTTTTTTTAATTATTACATGTAGTTTAGTCCTTATTAAGGTGTTATGTATTTTATTCTAACAAATAATTAGAGCTACTATACCTAACTTCATTATAATAATTTTATTTTAACTTGTAAATGTAACATAATGGAACATTTTATTATCCAGGATTTTAATTAAATATATTATAAGACTTACCGTCACAATAGTCTATGTTTGTCTGTAGTTATATCACTACGGCCATTTCGGCTATTCAGCCATTTTCAAGTGTTATGCGGGTATTACCGTTGTCTTAGTTTAAAATCAGAAATTACGAACACACAACACATAACAAACACACAAGTTCTTTAAACATTTAAAACATGATGTAGTAGGCCCACTGGTGACAGTGGGCCTACTACATCATGTTTTAAATGTTTAAAGAACTTGTGTGTTTGTTATGTGTCGTGTGTTCGTAATTTCTGATTTTAAACTAAGACAACGGTAATACCCGCATAACACTTGAAAATGGCTGAATAGCCGAAATGGCCGTAGTGATATAACTACAGACAAACATAGACTATTGTGACGGTAAGTCTTATAATATATTTAATTATTAATCAGTAGTCGGAATGGCGAAAACAAATATGTACCAGGATTTTATTTTATCCACACTCATTCCACAATATCACAAATAAATGTTGACATAATAATACAGTATGATATTTACCTTTGCTAGGTACAAACCCAAAAGTTTTAAGAGTATTTCCTATATTTAAAATGTCACCTTAAATATTCTAGAAAACAAAACAGACATAAAGACAAAATCCAACTTTACCCCAATTTTTCTTTGTTTAAAACAAAAACCTTGCAGTGGTCATCATCATTTTTATAAATAGAAAAAATACCATATAATAGAGACCCCTAGCCCTCGAATAGTCTAACAGAGTAAGGTTTGTAACAGAACAAGAATTGGTCCAGAGAAACCTAATTGGAAAATTAAAGAGGAGGGATCTAACAAAAAACTACATGAACAAAGGTGTATATCTAGCTAGGATTTCGGGTTTGCCACACCTATGGTAATCATAGTAAGCTCCTGAGGTCCTTCTACCCCAAAAATATGTATTCAGGAATTATTGGACAAATAATGTAAATGAACCATAAATAATGCAACTATACGACGAATATTTCAAAACAGACTAAAGTGAAAATAATCAATTTTTTTTTTAAATGTAAACATTTATGATTCAAACCTATGTGCCAAGTTATCAGAAATTATTTTAGTTTTTTTTTTTTTCAACTATACCACTACTTTCACCGGTGACTTAGCAAATTGGTTTGACCAAAGAAGGTTCATTAATAACTTAATGCCATTTGTAAAGATTTAAGGAAATGAATATGAAGATGCAGAATAACCGATCACCTCCCATAAACAAAGTGAGTATAAGGAGTCTCCCCTAATACAGTAGTGCATTATATAAATCAAACTCAGTGAAGAATTTAGGATCGCTTCCAAACCAAATAGAAAACCAATGATGTGCCAAAAAATGAATACAGTTCAGAACAACAGACCTTGCAAACAATACAGTCTTTCATGATTTACATGGATTTAATTGTATAGGTAGCCTAATTTCTGTAATAGAAAGATTAACTTATATTGGATGACTAGGTTGTCCTTTGTCTTCGTTCACTGAAATTTTGAGCAAAATAGTTATTTTAGTGACTTCAAAAGTGAACTCACACTCAACATCAACTCGCCATGTTTTTTTCTTTCTGTTTACTTTGGCAAACAAAAAATAAGTGGAGTAATTTACAGCTATTTCCAAAAGTAGTAAGCGCATATTTGGAGTTTAGAAGTAGCTCTGTAAATTGTTTTTATTGTAAAAAGTTGAAAACCCAACCATTTTTTCTCATCACTTCTCCATAGGCTTTTAACAGAGCAAATTTTGATCCAGATATTAAAGCAATATCAAAAGCCCTCACTATTATAATGAACTACCTACAAAACTAAGAAATATTATTATACTGATAGATCCGAAGGGATCAATACAAGCTATTACTGTATATACCACAACTTCTAAGCAGGTATGTCATAAAAAAAAACCGCAGACATAAAAATCTACAGAAACTAAATAAAAACCTTGTATCACAGTGAATACCCTCTCATGTTGGAAACAAGAAAATGAAAGTCCAGACATCCTAGTAGAAAGGAGTACATCCCTTCCTCAACCACACAATACACCCGATGTCAACACAGCAAAAACCTTCTTTAAAATAACAATATCAAAGTAAAAGGACCAATTAAACATGAATATGGCCGATAACAAAATTTGGGAAAATATAAATGCAGAGTGGGAAGAAAACAAAAACAAACCCACAAGAGAGTTCATAGCCTTGTTCTAACTGAGTACTGGACACGGCTGTTTTGCAGCTCATCTCTGTCGAATCGAAGTCTACTTCTCTGACAAATACACCCTGTGCCATACGGAGATATCCAACATGAATAGAGAACACTTCCTGCTGTGTCCAAGACTCAAAGACACTACATTGAGAAGTTAAAAAAGAGTTGCACATTGTATTGGGATCCCTGAGAACTAAAGGATTGAAATCCGGATTAGCCACAAGAAACAACAATAACAGTTGAAAACGTGATTTTTATTCTTTAATCGTGTGAATATTTCAAGACTGTCAAGACATTTTTTCAAATGCCACTGAAAACTTTTTGGTGTACAATACAGTACTGAAATGTTTTATTTTTTTAAAGATTCAACTTTCGACCGTTACAAGTGATGCTATTATCATTAAAAACGTACACCCATCTTAGAACTTTGAAAAATGAATCTTTTTTATATAACAATATTAACATATAAAAGAAATGATTTAACATTGAATATGAGAATATTATCTGATTATCAAGTGAAATTAAATCAAATGTGTCAACTTCCCTAATAATCAAAGAACAAGATCTTTATACAGTATTTGTCATTATATAATAACAAAAATAAAAATAATAAAACTATGAAGATATCAGCAGTTCACGATAACTGGGAGGGATGGAATGGACTTCAAATCTTTTTGAAACGCATAATATTATAGATGTGATTTGGTGCAAGAATTTTATTTTTAAATTGTTAATTAATTATGCTTAAAAGAAATATTGAAAATAAAATAGAAAAACTATGTTTTTAATGCATACTCTTATTTGTGGAAACATAATAAATATATCGTATTTGTGAAAACAATAAATTTATCATATTAAATTTGTGAAAACATAATAATTTTAAAGTAAATATAAATAAATATACATTGATTATGTTTTGTTATTTATTTATTATTATTGTTATTTTACTAATTTGTTACAATGTTAATTATTAATAGCTGCTCAACCACACAACCAGTCAAAGGACATTGTAGACTATTTAAATGTTATATTTTTAATTGTAACATAATACTGTATTAATTTTTGTTTTAATAAAACATTATTATTATTATTGTAAACATAAACTCCAAAAAATTGTGGAAATATATTTTGTTTACAATTATATAACTTTCTCTACACTATCACCATATGAGAGAAAGTAAATCACAGGCAATCAATAATATATTGTGTCAACTATGCCTAAAATGTCCAGTTATTTTCCAACTCCATCTGTCCTTCCTCTTATCTCAATGACATCATGTTATTACTGAAATAGCATGTCCGGCATCCATATATAATAACAATCTATGTTAAATATAATTATAACAGGAAACATAAAACAAAACTCAACAATATATTAACACATTGATGGACATGACTGCAATACCAACAATTAGTCAAAACAACTAATAGTGACCAAATTTTGAGAATAAAAAGTAATGGGATAAACACAGAAACAAACCAAAAAAAGATGTGGTGACTCTTTTACCACGACAAATGGACAAACTGCCACACAAACTTCAACTAAATTTGTTAAAGTCAGAACTTTCAAAGTGGCCTAAACGTCTGTATAAATACATATCCTTGCATCTAAGAAGCTTATGGGTCTTCTGGGGGAATAGATAGCTAGAGTTAATAAATCATCTTATCATACTTGGGAGCACAATAAGCTTAAGTGGTGAAGGGTTAGACTGTCCAAAAGAAAAAGAAGAATCAAAAACATTGAAGCACGATATCAACAAATCACAGAAGAGAGCCGAGTCTAGGTAAAGAAGTGGGAGAAGTTATTTCGGTTTTACAGCATTGGCTCTTTTGCAGGATGAAACAGTACATAGCTTTTAAAAATCGAATTCATCCAAAACTCACCAGCAGAAGATAAGACAATTCTAGGGGGCAAAAGAATGTACTTAAATCAATTGCAGTATTATGTTCCTTTGCTAAAATAGATTCATGTACATGTGTGGTGCACATGTACACTATTTGTTGTATCTTGCCTATTTTGTTTAATAAGCATTGGAGGTTTTTATAGATGTAATACCATATATTAGTCTTAACCTTAGGCCTACCTAACTTCTCCTATAAGTAAAATATTTATTTGTTGTTATTTCTTAATAAGTAAAACTGTTAATTTTACTCGATAAAATCTTATTTTGGTACTTACGTGTTAACGCCACCGCAGCAGCAACATATATATATAATCACCTGGCCAAACCTTTCGTAAGTTTATTGAAGTTAATAATTTGAAATTAGATCATGGATAAACAGTTTGCTCTTTATTGGCGCATGCGCATTAGCGCAACTTCTGCTGCGGTGGCGTTAATACGTAAGTACCCTTATTTTACAAGCGCAAAACTGTACTGATCAAGTAAAATAGTTTTTACAACAATTAATTATACAATATGTATTATAACTATGATACACTTATTAAAGAAAAAGCTGAAGTCATGACTTACTTACTTACTTCTTACTTCTTGTGCGTGTATCTGATATCAAGTGATATCAACCACACGGTGTCTCTCATAAACAAGGGCAGCAAGTCGCCAAAAGGTGTTGTTCGACAGTACTCTTTCAAGGGTGCATTTTTCTTTAAGTATCTTTCTAGGAGCATTTTCTGGACCAGGGCATTGCAGAAGGATGTGTTGGAGAGTTTCTTCCTGTTCTTGGCATACCAAACAAGTGGGCGAATCAGCCAGTCCAAAACGGAAGAGGTATGCCTGAGTAACGATATGCCCGGTTCTTGCTCTGGATGCGAAAGTCGATACTGAACGAGGGATTTCCTTGTAAATTTCCAGGTTGTTAGGTGTTTTCTGTATTGAGTATAAATGGCGACCGTTTATCGCGTTATTCCACTGTTCAACCCATCTAGATTGCAATGTTCTGTCACAAAGAGCAAAACCGGCACTCAGAGAAAGATTTCTGGATGGAATCGGGCCCAAACTTGCAGCTATTCTAGCTATCTTATCTGCTTCTTCGTTGCCATGTATACCACAATGTCCAGGAACCCACTGGAACCAAATGTTTTTACTTCTGAGTTTTCCAAGCATAGCGTGAATGTCGTTTACTCTACGGTAGTAGTTCGATGGTTTGTATTGCTTCAAAATCTGCAGTGCACTCATAGAGTCGCTGAGAATACAAACATCCCGCTTTTCCACGCTGGCGATGTGAGCTACGGCTGCGTCAATCGCCAATAGTTCTACGTCTGTGCTTGATGTAGAGTGTGCAGGTACATAGAATGACTCATTGGTGTCGCCCACAAAATATCCTGCTCCAGATTTCGCATCAAGCTGGTTCAGTGAGCCATCTGTAAATATTCTATAATAGTTCTTGTAAGAGTCATTAATAGTTTCTAATGCAGCTGCTCTCTGAACTTCAGGAAGGTCTTTCTTAGAGACATTGTTAGTTAGGTGGAGTCTTATATTGGGAGAGCAGAAGGTCCAAGGAGGGTTCTGGTTCACTATCGGGATTTTATCAGGCAGAATTTGGATGAGGAAGGATGTGCGGTGATGAAATGAGCGCCTATGGTGGGGTTTCCCTTTCTCGGGCTCAAAACTAGAAACCAGCTGGGGAAGTGACAGGTTTTGTAGATGTTTATGCCAGACTATTCTGTCAAGGTGAATGTCCAATGGCTCGATGTTCAACTCTATTTCCATCGCATGCATAGGGGTAGTTTTTGGACAGCCTAGGCAGAGTCTCAAAGCTGAATTCTGAATGCGCCTCAGTTTGTCTAGGTGGGTGTTAGCTGCAGAACTCCAAACTTCCGCACCATACAGCATTTTGGACCTCACAAACATAGTGTATAGCTGTCTTAACATTATTGTGTCTGCGCCCCAGTTTCTACTTTCCACTGCTTTAAGTAGGTTCAGTCTGCTTAAACATTTCTTTGTTGTTATCTCTATATGTGTTCGCCAAAGTAGTTTAGGGTCTAATGTTATTCCTAAGAGTGTCGGGTTCGTATTAAATGGAATGAGTGTTTCTTCCAACCTTAAATGCGGTATATAATCCTTGAGTGAATATCTTGTTGTGAAAAATGAACATTCAGTCTTAGCTAGAGAGATATTTAGACTCCATTTCTTTGTCCATGCATTTATGTTGTTTAGGGCTTCTTGGACATTATAGGTGGCTTTATGAGGGTCTCTGTCTGTGCTCCATATAGTTATGTCATCAGCAAAAACACAGCCATCTGTCGAGGCAGGAATCGTCTCTAGCATATCGCTTAGTGCAATGTTGAATAAGGTGCTGCTCAAAACAGAACCCTGTGGTATACCACCGACAACTTTTATCTCCTCTGACTGCGTGTTATTAACTTTGGTTTTAGTTGCCCTATTTGTTAGAAAACTCTTTAAGAATTTTAGCATCTTCCCTCTAATCCCAAGCATCAAGCAATGTAGGATTATGGTGGAATGGGGGATTCTATCAAAGGCTGCTTCTAAGTCGATCATGACGGCCGCTGTCACAGCCCTATCAACAAAACCACAATAAATTGACTCTGTGAAATGCAGCAGTGCGTCTACAGTGCTCCTTTTTGGTCTGTATCCATATTGTTTGGGATGCAACTTTTTTCCATTTTCCAATCTCCAAACCAACCGGTTATTGATGATTCTTTCCATAAGCTTCCCTAGACAAGATGTTAGGGATATTGGTCTGTATGAATTTGGCAGTGTGGGGTTTTTTGGGGGTTTCAAGATAGGAATAATTGTTGCAACTTTCCAGTTTTGTGGAATGTTTCCTGTATACCAGATACTGTTGAAGTAGGAAAGGATTCGTTCAAGAAGTTCTGAGGTTAGGTTTGACAGCATGGAGTTGTGGATGTTATCTTCTCCTGGGGCAGTATTCCGTATCTCAGATATGGCTTGCGAAAGTTTATCCATTGTCAATGGAGAATCTGCCAAGTCTGTGTGTAGGCCTAGGAGGTCGAGATTGCATGAAAGGTATTGTTCTTGTTGAGTCATGGCTTTTGGGTAAGATATTGCAGTTGTTGACCTTCCCGTATACACCAGATTGAAATAATTAGCCATATCCTTGTTATCTCTTATAATTTGGTTGTCTCGGGTCATGATATAGTCTATTCTGGCACTATGTCTTCCCTCAGTGCTCTTGAATCTCTTCCATGCCATGGAGGAAGGTGTATTAGAGTTAATAGAGCTTACAAACTCTCTCCAGTTGTTGCGTTTTGCCTGCACAACAGCTTTCCTGCACATTGCACTTGCACGATTAAAAACACTTCTACTCTCTGTATCTCGTTTCTTCATCCATTGTCTTCGAGCTACCTGTCTGTCCCTTTTCAGCTTGGTGAGAGCGTCCGTCCACCAGATGTTCATTGGGCGTGTTCTTCTGTTTTTTACTTTGGGTATGCTTGCCTCTGCTGCAAACTCAATTGATTTTTCAATGTTTATTAGATGCTCCGAGTCTTGAAACTTGTATTCATCCAGCTTCTGCTTAAACAAATCCCAGTTTGCGCTCTTAATCTTATATTTTGTTTGTGGATTTTAGGGGGTGAGCTGGTTGGTCCACGTCCTGCCCCTGGATAGCTGTATTACATCCTTTCGTAGTACAGTGAACTGAACGCCAGCAGTAGCTGCTCATATGAGTTTCAGCCCTCTTATAAACAAGGAAATAAACCTTATGAAGTCATGACTTTGCACAAGAACATTGGTAACTGTAATCGCTACTGTGAGTAATCTATTAAGGATTCACTGAAAATTGAGACCCTCGTGAAAAAAGATGGTAAAATCGACTTGAATTATACTCAATTAAACATAGCCTATGTTAAATTATATAAAAGTATTAATCACAAAAATTATGTAAATTTATTTCATGATAATGATTAAGGATAAAACATAACCATCATTAATTTCCATCTCATTCAGTGTAGAGAGATGATACGTAAGATGAAACACTGACAGTCAAGATAGGCTACATATAAAATACATGGTAAATGCTCAATTTTAAGATTTCATTTTAAATCTTTAAAATTATTTGTACCAAATTTTTTGTTTCAATAATATTAACTATAGCAATCAAAGATTTTTTTAAAAATCATTTCACGAATATTTTATAAAATATATAGTTTCACTAATACCATTGTACTGTTTATGGGTGTACATTACTACAGTATTGTAATAATTATTGATTTTGTCTATTGTAATAATTTGTTTGTAAATTTAATGATATGTTTACTTTTTTTTTAATATGGAATCTAATCATTTGAACTAACAACGACAAATCTAAAGATTGTTTGTCCTTAAATAAGTTAGCCAAATAAAAATGTATGAATCACAATCCTTTGACATTTAAGTTGGATGGTGAATAAATCAGTCTGTGTATACTTCAATCACACAAAGTTTTAAATAAATGAAATAACCTTGACTACATGAACCCATTCTTGGCAACAAGAAAACTAATTGCAGACATGCCCAATAAAAACCTGGTCAATTTCTAATTATAGCTTTTTATTTCCTAGATAAATTTAAATGATAGTAAATAGTTTTAGATACAACACAATTAGGTTATAATTGACAGTAATCTTTCTTAAATTCTCTCATATTTTTGCCTTTTACTTTAAAGTGAACGATGGAGCGATATTTCTCAGATCTTATTTAGGACCTTAGGTGTTACACATAAGCAAATTTTAATTATTACAATAGATTTTGTATATGAGTAATATATATTGTATTTGTGTGAAATACTCACACAAAAATCTGATAAACCTAACAGTTACCATTAAACTGGTTCAGCCATTTTCAAACAAATTAATTCTTATGAATTTTGAAAATCTTAACCCATTTTGAAATATGATTGTTTTTTGTGATTATGAATGACTTCCATTTTGAAACTTGTGAATGAAAATTGCTGGTTAATAAAGTTATCCGAAGTCTTTAAAACATAAATTTGAAAATAAAATTTTTATACAGTTGAATAATTTTTGGAAATAAAAAATGGTAATGTAGGCTAGATTGAAAAAATACTTATGAATCTGTGGCTGTCTATATAGAAATTAAGTTTAAACTATGTAGAGAAGATTTTAAGGAAAGTTAATTAGAGTAAATGTTACAGAGAGTATAGCTGTATAGTTACAAATTTTAGAAAAAATCTTTGTCTCTTTAATTTTCGGAATAAAAAAAAAGGCCTTTTCAGAGTTAAGCCAGGAGTTATGGGGGTTATTTTAGAACAAATTTTTAAAGAAAAATCTAATGATCTGGTTTAAAATATTCCTTTAAAATAATACTTTAAAAATTTCTTATACGGCCTAAATAAACAAATCCATTTAGAAGTTAGCATACAGATAGTGTTATGTGAGACAAAGTGGGGTAACTTTAGAATAAGGATTCTAATGTTACGGCTTAAAAATGACTCTGTTTCAAAAAGTAGGTGAAAAATAGTATGAAATAAAGTTACTAATATACGAAATTTGTGTCTATTGTTTGCATAGAAAATTTGATGACTCAAAAGATTTAGCAATTAAGTTCAATGCTGGAATGCAGACCAGAAACAAATTGAAAGGCAAAGAATCACAATCAATTTGTGAATTTAATGGGATTTTTCTTGTTGTTTAAAGAGAAAAAAACCTCTTGGCCATTATGGCCTTATACAAAAAAAGAAAGAAAAGAGCATAAAATAAAGACCCCCTAGTCCTCAAATACTCTAATAGCGTTAAGATCGGGGGGAAAAGTGACTCGATAGGAAAGAGAGGGATTTAATCCAAGACTACATGAAAAAATGTGTATGAAAAATCTGTGAATGAACAATAGTACAGTAATCTTAACACACAGATCCTACCGGTTCCCTACCATGAACCACAAAGAATTATGTACAGCATGTTTAAGAGGGATCAAAGGTGGTCTTTAATTAAAAATAAGACAAAAATTCAACAAGGTGTAACAGTTTGGGATTGTGTTCCATTAATATATAATTACAGATTGTAGTTTTGTATACATAGTGATTAAAAGCAATACATTTAGAGCCAAGTTTTCATAGGCTAACAAGGTCAGGCACGTCCCTTGTGCAAAAACAATCTTAGTTCCCTCTTTTCAAAGAACATTCAACATTTTATTTAGTTTCAGACCTCCACCAATCCATAAAAAAAGCTAAGAATTTCCAGACATATCATACCTACAATCAAAATGACTGAATCAAAGTTCACTAATCTCTTCATTGCCTAGTGTAATTTGTACACTAAAATCCCCAATTTACAAAAATAAAAATAAAATTTCAAAAATACAGGAAACCATATACCTGACTATATCTACTTTTCCCTATAATAAACAATGGAAACAAACTTAAAACATTGAAAAAATTATTAAATTTTGCTAAATCAGCATTTATAATTAGTTAGATCATGAACAAATATTTGGCACTAAATATCTTGTTTTTCATTTCATTTTTACTGGAGAATTTAGCCATATCAGAAATAATAAATTTATTTCACCAAAAACCCACAAATAAATACATAATTCTTTCTCATCAGCCTATAAATAAAAATAAAAATTGCACCCTTATGTCAATAATTAAAATTAAAACTAGTACTTAGTAGACACATTAAAAATAACATTATTCATGTATACAGGAAATACATGACTTTTTACCACATTGACTTTACCTTTTTGATGTTTTCTGCAAAATTAGGTAGCCCTATAGCCAAACTAGGCCGTTTTCAGTTTACCTTCATGATTCGTACTTAGAATATGTTTTTAGAGAATATTAATACCTTTCTTTGTATGCACATGTATACCTACAAATACATACATATCCTTTTTTTTAAATTTTATCCATTGTGCAATTAATTTTTTTCTTGCTTAAAGGCAAAAAACCTATAGTTCATCATCAGTTGTAGATCCAGCTAGAACTCTTCGGATTTGCCACACCCGTACTCACATTAAGTGAGCCTCGAAGTGGATATTAATTTTATTCCTCAGTAAGTTAATATTCATTGTGTTGTTAATTTTAAAATTCTGATCCTATGTAGCATGTTTTATTGTTTGGGTCTTTCCCATTATACAAAAAAAAACTCTTAAAATGTCCAATAAATTCAGTAAATATTTGTTAGACACATATCTCAGACTTCTTTTTATATATTTAAACTTCTATAATTCTTAAATTATAGCCTACTACTGTCTTGTTTCAACTGATGACACATGACTATAACAGCTAGAATAGTTGATTCAATCTGTTTCTTGCCAAATCATTTTATTTTGGGACTAAAAATATTTTGTTTGTTAGTAAAATACTATTTTTAACTTTAAACCATTTGATTTATTCAATATCCAAGGGTTCCTTAATATCCAACCACAAATTAAACCTGTAACCAGAATAAAGCAAAGCTTCTTGCAGCATAATAAGTTAATACCTACAATAATTTTACATTAATTAATATCAAATACTAACAAAAGTTACAATCTCCATAAAAATTCATGACATGGATACTATAAGCGTACTACAATGAAAAATTAAAAAATATATAATTTTCTTAATTACTGAATATTTTCCCCATGTAAGCTAGTATAGAAAAATCCCCCCCACCCATTATTATTTTTTTGTGCAAGTTTTGTTTGCTTTACTTGTGCCATAGTCTTAAGTCGTATTCGGTTGAAATCAAGTTTTTAATGACGGCGGTTGAAGTTCATTTTCTTCTTTTTTTTTTATTATTCTGTAAAAATGTAATTTTAATTTACTTGTAATATCGTACACTGATTTTGACTAATAATCTTGATATTTCACCAATATTTGAACAACTTCATGGATGATTTTTTAAAACCAAAAATGGAAATGGTGACCAATATATTTTATTTAATTCTTTGGAGGCTACATTTTAACAAAATTTTATCAAAAATTGTAAAGCTGATTTTGAGAAAATCAGAATTTTGAGTTTTGTTCTTATAGTAAGTACCACCAAAATTACCGAATGAAAAAAAAAAAGTCTCGAAATATGTTCAAAATATGCTCACATACCAATTTGATCAAAATTGGTCCACTCACTCACCAATTTGATCAAAATTGGTCTACTCGCTTATACTGTAGAGCACTGCACAGACAACAGCCAACAAAAACAACTTGTATTTTGTGTCTCGGAAGATCACTATTGTAATTTTCTGTAAGCTTATATGTAAAATTAATATTCGTGCAAAAACTTCCAATTCATTTGTACTTTCTTTATTATATCAAAATGTAAACTATCTACAAAGCAGTTACCATAAAATATTTTTGTTCATAAAAGTAAAGTAAGAATTTTATTCGTAGTAACCTAATTAAAAAATAGGGTAACCTATTGCTATAAAAACATTGAAAAGCTACAACTTTAACACATTTAAGATTAGGTCTAAAAGCCTACTTAGTTTCTTATACAGGTGTTAAACAATTGAACTATTAGAACTTTCAAAACTCCTCTAGTATCATACAAGACTTTAGTGTTATTTGAAAACATTTATCTAAATTAAATAAATATATCTAGTCTAACTTAAATTATGTCATGTTTATAAACATATACAAACTAAGTAAATTCAATAACAATCTCAAACATCATAATCTGGCAAGTCAAATCTTGAGAACAAGCATACTTTTATTTCAATAAACCTAGGAATGTTAACAACCGTTTTTCAAGTGAAAGTTGTCCTTACAGAACGTGAGAAGAAATGTAGATAGAGGCTACAATGATAAGAATATCTATATAAACTCAGACAGCAGGACAGCACTTCTGGCTTTGACAAAAAACAACTATACTTCTAGGATAGTATAAGACTACCATGCCGCCCTGAAAACCCTGCAAAAACAAACAAAGTAAAACTGTTGAGGGTCCCGGGTCACCAGGATAATGAGGAGAATGAATAGGCAGACAGATATGCCAAATAAAGGGGTCAAATGCCCCTTCAATGACCCAGAACCTGCCTGTGGAGTATCTTATACCTTACACGGGTATATCTCGCAATGGGTTTTGAAGGAACACCAGAAGTTTTAGGAGAGAAGGATGATGTACAGTCCAAGAGGATGCTCCAATGACGGGTCATTGGATTTTCCATAGCCATCTACAAAAATGGAGTTGCGCACACCAAATGTTTTGTGTAGTATATAGAGTGCACCTGTGGAAACACCTCAACATATAGTTTTGTTTTGAGCATATGGGCAAGAAATGATTTGAATCCCTAGACACTCTATGCAGTGAGGGACAGGGAAACAGGAAATCATCCAAAGCATCTCACAATTTTCCAAATGCATGAGACTGTATTGATAATGTTTTGTGAATGAGTTGTACAATAAACTAATAAACTACATAGCTGAGAGGCACATTGAGGACAGTGAATACTGGCCCTCCTAAAAGGAAAAAAAAGGTCAGTGTGACCTCTTGTAAAACTTTACTTCAAGCTATGTTTTTAATGATTCTATAATCCATAGATTTATCACACCAGTACTCAAGGCCATTTTCTAAAAAGCAGAAGATTTATTTTAGCAAGGCAGCACAAACATTTTCTTCGATAACCACGTCAGATTGTCAACTGTATTTTTTTACTACACTTCAATTTTCCAGTGGGCCTAGTAATGAGTTCACTTTGTTATTGATTTGTGTGATGGTGGTTCAATATCTGGATATATAGCTTGGAATCCTTTTCTTACTTCAAGATCATTTAATTCTTTATTAAATTTAATTCCTCATGAACAGCACAAAAAAAGGTGTTAATTAATGAAATATTTCATACAGCACAATTTAAAAACTACTCAACAATGCATGAGATAATTGTTAACTAATTGTATGTCAAAACAAAAATGGAAAAAATAAAATAAAATTCACAATGGTCCAAAAAGTATGTGCGCCAATACAGGTAGTTTGTACTTTCCCGACACTTTTTTTTAACTTCCTGTATTGGCCTACATACTTTTCGGATCATTTTGTAATTTTTTTATTATTTTTTGAGGTGACGTTCAAATAGTTAACACTTACCATGCACCATGACAAACATAACAGGTGTTAATAAAAATAAGATAATCTAATAGCCTAAAAACTGTTTTTTTATTTAAAATTGTTGCCATTTTGTTTTGCAACATGCACGACATTTACTTGTACATTCTGTGGTATAATTTTATACATATCTACAACATTCATGCAAAGTTTTAACCAGACCAGTCCAAAAACAACTGTTCCACAACAAGTTAAACAGCAATGCTTTAATGAAACACACCGAACATATAGCATAGCAAATAAAACTGGGAAGGTTTTGTATGCTCTAAGCAGGCTTTGTTCTGCGAATTGGTAATTCGTTTCTAACACACAAATGATGGCAAATGTCCGAAAAATGTATAATAATAAAATTGAACTTCCATCATTAACAAATAACTTCAAACAGAGAATAGAATTGGTAATATTGAAAATTGATATATTTTCCACTTTGTTATCTGTTTTTAGTTTATGCAATAAATATTTGAGAAGGTGCATCATAACACGTTTAATAAAGTTTTAAAAAAAAGCCGAGAAATGTCTGGCTGAATTAAAAAGAACTGATGCAAGCAGAAATTTATTCATACAACCATCAATAACTAACTTTTTCTATAATTTATATTTTTTAAACAATTATTGGTATTAAAATTAAAATATATTGTAACAAAAAGTTCAGTGAACTGCAAGTCATCAATTTGACAAGAAATAAAAGAGTTGACAGCTCATGGACAAGCCCATACTTCAAAAAAACTGAAGGGTTTATAGGCAAGGAACTCATTTAGAGATACGTTGAAGTAAGGAGAGGCCAACGGACAAAGTTTAAATTACCCATAGGGAAGGAAGCGTCACTTTCTTAAATTCCAGTAAACTTTGAATCACGCCAAGGAAAAATAAAGCCATGGTGTGACTGTTGAAAACGAGGAAATTATAAATATAGGTCTGAGAGAAAGAAACAGGGTGTTCCTCAAGAGGATTTGTACGAGGTTGTTCTGCGAAGTTTTTGGTACAGGGTTGTTCTACTAGATAATTGTTTTTCATAAAATTTTGTTAAAACTTTTATAATAAATTGTAAAATCTTCTGGGTAATTGGTAAACATTTGAAAGTAATAGTGAAGAATATTAAATTAAAGAAATACGTCGAATGTGAAGTGTTGAATTAAAACAAATTACGTCAAGAAGTGAGTTAATAAAAATTAAAAGAAATACGTCAAACAGTGAATTAGTTAAGTTAAAGAATACGTCGTGAAGGGAATATAGTCAGCGAAAAGTTAATAGATGAAATATCAGCGTTGAGGATAAGAAGAGCGATTCAGCGAGAAATCAGCCAGACCAAATTACAGCTTTGCGAAGACACAGGAGATTATTGGACGCCAAATCAACATAGAGCTTATCCACTGGAACAACCGCCAAACAACCACGCTTCGGATTGTGAAAGGACTTAAAATTCGATAAGTAGACTGTGAAAATTTGTATAAATAATTACATTACCAACAACATTTTTGATTCAGTAACTAAAGTTTAAAGTATAGTCACCAAAGAACCACACAAACGAAAGAGAGATATTATTGTATTTTTAAATCAATCTTTAAATAAAACAGCTAGTAAATTAATTAAATTGGGCACATAACTACTAAAATAACTTAAATAAAAGAAATTACAGTACAATTAAATTCATTATAAATAATTCAGACTAATAACAATTTTGATACACTCTTTGTTTCTTTTTTTAATATTGTTAAGGAAGGTTTGTATAGTCTTATTAGATTTTGTTTATTGTCATAGTGATTTATTTCAGGTATTTTCATTTGTTTAGGTTAAGAGATATTGCAGTTATTTCATTTGTTAGATTAAGGAATTAGACAATTGCTGTATTTAAATAAGTGCATCCTTAGCAAATCAAAATTAATTTAAAATCAATTGTGAAAAATTATAATAAAAAAAGAAGGAGATTGTAACAATAAAATTCATTTGAAATAAAAAGCCAGATGTGTCTTTGTTATATTGATCTGACCTTAAAGAATTTAATATTCACTCTTATAAAACAAGAAACCGATATACAGTAGTTTGTATATTTGATCAGATTAAAATTAATTGTTTCAAGGCAAATTATATGGCATCAAAATTTATAAATGCTCTATCAGAAAATATATAATTAGAAAATAACATTAGAATTTTGGAATGCTGTAAAAATCATATCTTTGAGAAAAATCATTTTAATCTGCTGAAGTATTTTTAAGTGGCAAAGAGGAGTCCTCATATAACTTTTTATTATATTTTATAATTTTGTAGATCTACTTATTTTATCTGTATCATTTAAAATTAAAAATGATTGTTTCTCTTGATAAATAATTTAATAGCCTCAACTGTTATTAAGTCTAAAATTAAATTATTTAAACAGTGTTGGATAAATTTTGTATAGGCTAAAAAGAAGTATATTGATACTACTTATGAAAGCAATGAAATGATATAATTTAAATTATAATTTATTATGATACAATATGCCTATATATGACATAATTTTCATTTAACTGTGTAGCATTGAAGATGGTATCAAAGTTATGTTAATAATATCTCCTAGATTAGTGACTAATTAGTCATTTTATTATCCTGCTAATTATCAAAATAATTAATAATTATTTATAGATTCCTTCTTGATTTTGCAATAATAAAATAATTCCATCATAGCAAATTCAATTTATCACAGTACAGTTTAAATAAATAAAAACATAGAATTATAACATAATACTTTTCTTATATGTTATAAAATATTTTATCTTTATTATAAAATCCAAAATAGTGAAGTTACTTTATTAAAAAATTTATTTGAAATATCTATAACTAGTCTTCAACTACTACTAAATAAGTTGACAATAATGCAGATAATTTCAGTTATATAAATTCATTTGTTTATTCATTTAAATTATAAATATTTTCTTTTAGTAAATTATTTCTTGTTAAACATTAATAATATTTGCTTTTGAGTTCTTTTAATAACACAACAAGGTTAAATTGTCTTTAATTACAAAGTTAAATTATTCCAGGCTAGCTCTAGGTTTGGGTTCATTACATATATCTTTATCATAGAATTTCAAAGTTCTTTTATAAATATTAGTAATTAATATTTATTATTTTCTCGGGGCAGGCACTCGACCAGACATGAACAAACTGTTTTTAACGCATTTTGTGAAGTTACAGTTAAGAAAAATTGAGATTTAGGATCGGTGTTCTTTTTTGAAATAGGCTTATGAATTGTAAAATTTGTTAAAGTTTATCTTCAATATTAAGAGTTTCTGGACTTTATTATGTTTAAATTTACAGAGGATACCACTCTCTGTGTGATTTAGCACTGAATTTACCACTGTTTATACTGTTTTAACATACTAAAACTTGACGGCATCACTTTTAAAATTACGAATAGAAATTTTCATCTTTGGGCTCTGAAGTCTTGGATTGGAATGAATTTTTTGGCTTCGGTTTTGGAATTGAATTGTTGCCGCGGTTCCCAGCATGCACTGTTCTTCCGTTCCCTTGGTTACTCAAATAATATTTTCTCGTTTTGTACAATTTGATGTTCTTGACTTGAATAAATTATAATTTTGATATTACTTTATATCTTTTTTGCCTTTGGTCTCGTGATAATATTCATTCATATTTACATTGCCGATTCTTAAATGAGTTTACTGATTTTATTGTTAATTGTATAATTTCCCGTTCCAACAGAATGACGTGCTTATATCTATGACTCAAGTAGTCCTAGTTCTAATTCTAATTATATAACATTTGGGTCTTACGGTTACTATTTATGTTCTTAAATTTACTTTAAGGATTGTTTTACTATTCTAACAGATATTGTGACTTATTATTTATTTTTATTTGATTTTATTAATTTCGATTGTGATAGTCGTTTCTTTGATCTAGTTGTACTAACAAAAACATGGCGTTCATAGGGAATGCGTTTTACCTTCATATATTGTATATGCTATCTTCTGATGATTAAAATAAAAAATAGTTGTTTACTGAGGCTATATATATATATATGTGTAGTGCTTATATTAATTTATGGTGTAGTGTTTGTGATAGTATTATGGAATTGGTTTCAATGTGTTTGTTTAGATGTGAGGTTATAGGTTTTCATGTTACAAGGCTCTGTCTAGGCTTTATTCTATATTTGAGAATTATATTTGATAATATCCATTTCTATATGGATTTGGGTGAATTCTTGGGGTGTGAATTGGTTTTGACATAGTTAATTTAGTTATTGATGATGTTTTTCCTTGTGTATTACTTTCGTAAATTGTTTAGGCCTATCAGCTGATATTTTAGGGTCGGTTTCTTGGTTGGCTTTGTGGGTCATTGAACTTTGCTTTGTTTTGGTGTCGTTTATTTTAGGCTAACTTTTTATGATGGAATTTGTGACGTTATAGAATGTAGGCCAAATTTAAGAATTACTTGTATGGGTGGGCTAATTTTAACTTAATTTAATCAAAAACTGTGTCCCCAAAACATGGATGGGCCAGTAATTTGTGTAATACTGAAAAAACTCCCCATATTCAATCATTAAAGTTTTACCCTGTAAAATTAAAATGGGAAGAAATGTTCAAGAAAAACCCAACATTATTGAAAATAAAGGAACCATTAGGCCTATGAAAAATGTTTAACCACTTTTTACTATGCCTTCACAAAATTTACCATCATTGTTCTTATAATAATGTTCAAAACAGACAAATAATTTATTTTCTAAACCTCTTCTACTGTTTTTAGCTAGCCAGTTACCAAATTTAAAAAATATATATTCTAGTTAGCTATAAACTGCTTTTTGATTTTGAAATATTCTTCAAATTAAAAATAAAACTAACTTAGTTCTAATAAACTATAAACTGGGTAAATAAACATGCAATATTAGGCCTATATGTAAAATAAATTTAAACTCATTTTGAATAAATTTCAGAAATAAATTGCTAAGCCTATATAAATTATACCAAAATTGAATGCATCATCTTCCACGAATTTCAATTAATATTATTTAATTTTAATCCAACACAAAAAACACAATTAATTGTGGGGCTGTTTTTCAAATTCACTATCTCCGTTTTGTAAACTTTTCACAATCAACCAATTTACGTATAAATTTCTAAATGTCTCCCGGAAATAAGACATTAGGTTTATTGTGAACATATTAGTTATACTTATTTACAAAAAATTGGAATAATTGTACAATAAATAATCTAGTAATTTTATAAAAACTATTTGTTATTTTGTGAAACCCACTATTTCCAACTGGAAATAGTTTTTTGAGTAATAACAAGTACATGGCTTTAATACAAAATCCGCTAATTAATGGGATATATACCTGAATAATCATGTTACAAACCGTTGATACATTGATAATATAACTGAGTAGTGAAGCAACTAGAAAGTAATTTTTGTTTTGAGCTGAAAATGGATCTGAAAATAATCGAAGAGAATTTAGTGGTTCTGGTATCTTACTACAATTAAGTGTAAAGTCAATTAGTGCAGAGGTAACATTCGGCCCTCTCTCTCCCTCTGCTTCTGTCCATATACGAGTATGTATAAAATTGTTCTCAGGAGACGGATTTCTTCTAATGTAATTACAAAGTTTAAAATACAACCAAACCTGTTATCTATAAAAAAAACATCATTAATACGCAATTTTGGTATATAGGCTGACTTTGCATCATTTAGAAACAAAGAGACACAATACCATCTTCATTAATTTTTAGTAATTTAAAAAATGTTGCTGCTTAAAAACTTTATGAATATTTAGCGTCGAAATTAGTTGTTTGTGTCATTGTTTATTCGCAATATTTACCTTTGTTTCAGTACAATAACTGCATTGTCTTGTCTTGGGTGACCAAAACTTAACTTAAATACAAATACGTCATAATACTTACTAAAAGAAGGAACTGAAAGTTTTTCATTAACCCTGTTTTCCTTTAACAACTCATATGTAATATTTACAATTAAATTACTTTGTAAATAACCACATCCGGCGTTTTTCTTTGGGGCTGTCCAGTTACCAAAAAAAAATCTTTTGGTAATCGATTCAAGCGATCTCAAGTAAAACAAGACACTGTTTCAAATGATTACTTACAAACTTTAACCTTTTTTACCATCTTTGTTCTTTAAAAAATATGTTAGATTCACCCTTTTCTGTTTGAGCTTTCTTTGTATTGTTTTGACTATGGGTTAAATTCTTATGGTGTTCAGCACATTCTTCTTCTGCTATTTTATCTACTTAGAGTTTAAAGGTAATATTGTTGGTTTTTATGCTTTTATAAATGTAAAAAAAAACTTATCTTGATCTGATTTTGTTACATTTTTTTTTCTATGTCAGCTTCATTAAGACTCCATATTTGACAAACATTGTTGTACATACTATAATTTTATTATATTATTTTTAATTAGTGTGGTAAGTTTTATATAATTTACAAATTTATTATTCTGTATTGTTATACAAATTATTAGGTTCACATTTTATTCTTAATTTTGAGAAAACTCTCTGTACTCGGGATTACTGTGGGTTAAAAGTTCAATATATACTTGCAAACAGTCTAAATTAAATTATTACATGCATCACATAAAAAAGATACAACTTATCCAACTTAATGTTATTTTACAAAAAAAAAAAATGTTTCTAAAGTATTGTCGATATGTAGTTTCAACTTCTACAAATCACATGTAGCCCAATCTTTTAAAAGTTCAAACAATCCACATTAATAAAAATTTCTATGTTCTTATATATATAAGGTGTTACAAAGTTCCAAGTTGCCTCCTGGTGAGAATTCAAATTTGGATCACATACAACTACTAAATGTTGCCCTAGGTTCAGGTCTAATTTATTCTTAATACATAAATACTTATCAGTCTTTGTTGATTCTTTTCCCTGGTAATTATTTACGTTCACTGCATAAGTTGCAAAACTACTTAATTTCCCAATATATAGTCCAAATATAAATCTTCTGTAAGAGCAACACTAAAAAATGGCTTGCCTAGGTTGAGAGCAAGAAAGGGAATCCTTTTTTCTTTTTTTTTTTTTTCATTGTTGTAACAAATATTCTCCTTAATTAGTTTAGTTCTTTTTCCTCCCTTCACTTCTCTGGTTATTCAATTTTCACAATATTTTTATAAATAAATGTTTTTAACTAATTTTCTAAATCTAGGTCATTTATTTATTTATTTTCTTTACTACTTATTTGAGTTTTGCAATTAAATTAATAAAAATTTTATTTTATTTAACATTATTTCCTTGTTTTATTTATTATGCTATTGAAATAATTTTGAATTATCGCCAACAATATTTAATTCTCATCAGAGACATTTGTTTTTTTTAACTTAAGCCTATTTCATTTCGCTGTTCCTTTTACAAGTTATTTGCTTCTTTCATCAACCTATGACAACTCAAATAATTATTTATCTTAATTTTGACTTTGTTTATCCAAAAGTGTTTAAATAATTATTTCTATTCTTTATTTGTGAACTCCTTTATAACTAAATTGTGTATTGAAAATACAGCCTATCGTATTGATATGTTAATGTAACTTGTGTTCCTTGTTGAACCTTAAGTGATATAATATGGCCTAAACTGGTTAATCGTTATTTTTATGTTTACAATCGTATCTCTCCTTTCCCTCTTTTATACATTCCTAAATTAATTTTCATTATTATTATCACTGTGTATTTTAGTTATGTGAGTTTCTTATTGCAAATGTTCATTTAATATCCTAAATTCAAAGTGTTATTATTACATTTTGTGGTTATGTTCGTTTGTTTATCATCTGTTGCCTAACTTTATACATCCTTGTGTATTAAATAAATGAATATTAACAACAATGAGCAAATTAACAAAACATATTAATAACTAATTCAAACATTTTATCTTAACATCTAAAATAAGTAAAACATTTTGGTACAGTACCTCATTTGTTAATCACAAAATAATTTTTCGGTATACTACTTCCAAAACAGTTGTTTTCAATACATGCATTGAGATGCTAAAGTTGTTCTTTTTAGTCCTAGGGCCTAAAAACATCAGCTGTTACTTCATTTATTGGAATTAATTAACAATTGTAAAGCATCTATAAAAACAACCGAAACTCTCGATTGTAAATAACCGATAAAACAGTTATTTATCGGCTCTGCCTCGGTCGTTAAACTTGAGATTGTATCAAAAGGCTTCACTTTTGGTCCTAGTGATGAAATATACTATTTTAACACGCTCACCTCTTTTACCGAAAAATCACAATTTAAAAACTACAAATTGACCGCATATATAGGTTGCGGATTAATGACAATGGTTCACATTCCCGTCTCGAACATTACAAAAGACTTGCAATGTTTATATCTGTGATCATAGCTCATATGAAAAGCTGTCGATCATGTAACTTATTAATTCCTGCCAGTATATTAATAATGTTAATTTTACGGAATTAGTGAAAAAATGGAGTGTGTAGGGTGTGAGCTTTTGCTATTTGATTTAGGTATTTTTGACTACAGAAACCAGACTACATAATTTCTTCCAAATTCTACTTAATAAAACTTTTAATTTAATTCTCAAATAGAGATTAAAAGTTAATAAAAGTAGATGTATCATAAAATAGAGTTTCAAATAGACTGAAATTTCAGTGATTCTTAAATTTAAACAAATTTTAATTTTAATCCATTTGAGACTTTCTTTTATATAAAGTAAATTCAGAATTGTGATGATATTAAAATCCATAAGCCAGTACGAGTGCTCTTCTCCGAGTTATGTAAATGAGACAGAATTTTAAATTTCTGCCTTTACCTTATAGCATTTAGGCCTACTCATAGCATTTACCTGAATTTTGCTGGGACAGAATTAATTATAAATCAAATTTCAAATCTTTTTTTATATTTCAAAGACTGATAATATAGGCTACAATACAAATTTTTGAGTATCTATAATTGTATATCCGAATCCAATTAACTCGATTAAAATAATTTTGTGTAAACTCTAAAAATTTTTATTGTTTCAAGTTATTTCCTATATACCGGGTGTTTCAGACCACATGGACACTATCTGTAGCACCTAAACGAAACCTGATAAAAATTTCCTTCCAATTAGAAACCCCCTTTTTCGACTGCAAAGAATTCAGGAAAATTATTTTCGGCCCTCTTCAATGACCCAAAAGGGCACTTTTGGGGGCAGGGTGGAGTTTTTGGAAAATTTCCAAATAGAAACATAGGTCGTGTGATACCTCATTTTAAAGGTCTCTCTTTTCTGAACATTTTCAGACCAAATAACAGCAATTAATAACACCTACTGCACACAGGGCACCCACTTACAGAAAGAGATAGCAAAAGTTACATGCTATATAACTGGTTTACTCTGGATTGTGATTTACCATTCATAAAGATCACAATTCACAATAGTAGTAAATATTATGTATTACCCATTAATGTACATAAGCTCTGGAAAGTTGACTATGGAAACCAAAGAATCAGGTTTATATTTGTACTCTAATTCACACTGATGCATATAGACCTATACAAATTACATATAAACGTTATGTATCTCAGGGAACAATGAAACTGTTATATAAATTTTAAAAATTATTTCACATTTTTGTAATTCTATGAAAATTTGAGGTTTTATTTCATTTAAACATTTAAAAAGTTATTTCTGCGGAGAACTTTTGGAAAACAGAGCTCATTTAATTCTAACATTAATTTTTTTGTTTTATGACTTGCCCTATTTACACTATTATATTTCATTTTTGGCGCATGTGGTGTATTCATTGTTGTCGAAACACTCACACTCATTCCTTGCAACTGTGCATTAGCGGTTTTGATTCCCCACTATTTTATAATAAACTGAGGCAAGGTAAAGAGGCAACACAGAATAAGGTTGAAAGCTGTCACTATGGATAAAATGAAACAGTTGCAAGTGAAAGATGGAGAAACCGAAAAGAATTACCAATCTATGGAGAAAAGAATTGTCATCCGTTTTAAAGGAGGACAAGGATCTGCAAAGAACTGTACGATAATGGGAAACTGCACGATAATTCAATGGGGGGGGGGGGAACAGCCACATCAATAATTATTTCTTGAATTAAACTTTTGTCTGGCTTTTATTTTTAATTTTTTTAAGAAGTAATAGGCCTTCACTAAATATACTAACTATGTACCTAACTTGCATGTCATTAATCTTTTCCCCTTTTAGTATTTATCTCTCTTAACAGCTTAATAATTATTCTCATAATCCTACCATTACAATCTTTGACAAACTAAATATATTCATCACTCCACTGTCAAAAATCTATTGGATGATTGTCAATTCTATTAAACAACCACTTGTTAGGCTATTCAGAACATAGACAACTGTGAATCATAGACTGTCAGAAGCTTCATCATTAACACTTTTACTTAACTTTGGAACTACGCCAAACATTCCTAAAATTATACTACAAAGTGGAAAAATAACAATTTTGGCAAAACTATTTGGCGGCTAAAGGAGAATCTTCTTCATGCTAACAATAGTAGGTCCAATATTTAAACTAAAATATTTGTTTTGAAGAAGCAAAATATTACATTTTACTGGAACATTCTATATTAAAGGTTTCATTTCTTACAACCCTTATGATTTGTCTTTTCTTTTTTTAAATTAACTAGATAATCTTTTTCTTTCTTTTTAATTTAAAAAGCTCTTTACCTCCAATTAAATATCTCTCATACAATTAAACATTTAATGATTATTTTAGTAATCCTTAATCCAATCCTGTATACAAAAGTTTTAAAAAAATGTAAAAGTTTATCTTAACTGGTTAAAGTAAATGTTGCACAAATTTTTACGCTAACCCATAAACAAACAAACAAATTTAGCTACCAATGAAGATCAAAATTTGGGGATAGCTACAAAAGTTCATGACTCAACATATCTCAAAGCGATTTTGCTCAAATTTAGTATCAAAGAAAGGCCTTCCCAATAAAAACATTTATTGCCATCTTTCAAAAAAATACTCGCTCAGAAATTAATGGTCAAAAAGGGAAAATGAACCAAAAATAACGTCCTACACTTTTGACATTTTCAAAATCAGCCTAGGATGGTTTCAATAATTTTTTTATGAAATGTGTAGTTTTATGACTCAAATATGTATAAACTGAATCTAAAAACATAATTAAAATTTATCAATAAATTTTAAAACAAAACAAAAATAACAATGTAGTATCGCTATGGGACTTTCTCCATAAGAGACTTCTGGAATAAGACCTTACGTAGTGGATGAGTTTGATATTATATGTGACGCTTGTTTTGACTATACTATAATAGATATTACACCGAGTATAAACATTGCAATAACTTTCTCACACCCATACATAAAACCAATGCATAAACAATCAAAATTACAGTAGTCTGGTAGCCTAATTGTCATCTGGTTGAAAATACCATTTTTTAAGTCTAAATAAGCTAACAGTCAAAAAGCAAAAATAACACTTCAACCACCTAAGAAGGTCAAACATCTAATAATCAGCCCAAGGATAATGAATACACTTTTGTAAAATGTGAAATTTCATGACCCAATCAATGTGCCCAGCTACATTCAAAAGAAAACTAGCCTATGATAGACGAGTAAGTTATAACCAAAATGAACTACGCAATAATCATGGTTAATTTTGACTTTTTCCAATTTACACAAGAACTGTTTTCAGTCAAATATAGCTTGACAACATTGATTTGAGTTATAAAACTTTACATTCACCAAATTTTTATAGAAATTGCTGTGCCCAATATTACCATACATAATACGGCATGTTGAAATAGAATCCCTATTCAACCCTAATTAATACTCCAAAAAGGACAGAGAGAGATACATCTGCAAAACCTAGTACTTCTGCTGCAACTATAAGTCCAGCAAACTTGAGCTAAACCGTTTATATTACTAATCACCCATGACAGCTTTTACAGAACATGGGCAGCTAGTTGTACATAAATGAATTGAAGACATAAGAGTAATAAGAGAATAAAACTCTGATTTTGTTTAAATTCTTAAGCATCATAGTCGTAATGTACCTAATAACCTCGTGAACAAGGTAGCCTATATACTGCATAACCAACAACAATACGGTAATTGTTTACTATGACTGCAACCGGTCTTTTTGGCGATTTTTTAAAAATCGTGTTCTACATACCTCAATGTTGCTTGACTTCAGTGATCTATAAATTCATTGAATGGTAAATATGCAGGAGACATGTCCGATCGATTTTAAGTGCAAAATCTCGGCATTTCATCTTCAAAATTGTGTTTTTTTCTATAGGCCTACTTTCAATCATTCTGAACAAAACTAGTCACTTTTTATGTTTCCCAATTCATTATTTCTGTCCAAAGGAAGCTACCTTACTTGACTTATAATTCATGAACTAGGTCTGTGTTTCAGAGACCTAGTCATCATGAATCTGACATCATAGAGGCATAGTGAATGAATCAACTATGAAGCATAGTGAATGAATCATAGGCATAGAGGCATCAACCTGTATACCGGTAGTGAATGAAGTGTGCTCCACGAGTGAATTCAATATGGCTACACGATAGAATATGTAACAAATTGTTACATTTCTAAGATTATGAAGTAAATAATGAATTGTGAAAGATAAAAACACCCTAGTATTGTTCAGAATGATCGAAAGTAGAATGACGAAATACCAGGATTTCGCACCTAAAACCAATCGGACATATCTCCTGCATATTTACCCATTCTGTACTTTTGAAATCATGATTTTTAGGTGAAAAAGTTAGCTCTGCAATGAAAACTTATTTTATTATTAATAAATATGGTATATAGAACATGATTTTTAAAAATTGCCAAAAACCTGGTTGGAGTCCACAGTAAACAATTACCAACAATCCTAGATCAGGACAAAGTTTACATATATTATAAAGTAACTTACCGAACTGTGCCTCTGCTCGAGAAGCAGCATGGTGGGAATGGGCTTCACCTAAAACAGAGTATGTCCTTGAAAGAGGTCTTCCACCATAACTACCACTAGGAATATAGGAAGGTTTAAAATTTGTATCCTTTGAAGGTGATGGCCCCCCATTCTGTTCACGACTATCTCCACTCCTACTATTTACATTATTTGAATTCACTGTAACTTTTTCTGTTGATGAAACTATATTATTTTCAACATCACTTTTTTCACCATGACAAAAATAAAAACTAACCAAGAAAAGAATTATCACTTTCCGGGAAATTAAAACCATTGCGTTTTATATAAAATACCGAACTCGAACTATGAAGTTATGACAAGCCACAAAATGAATTTGTAGAGGCAATTTGATCACTTTATCGTTATACACTTTGTCACCCGCCCGTTTGTCGAACTATTCTGTGTGAAATCAATTAGTTTCATAGGTATACTACACTAAGACTTTACAATTATTATACCATCAAGGTTGCCGTCCTTCTAATATTGCAGCCCTGCTAGGCTAATCGTAGATACTAGCGCTAAAATAAATGAACGGTAATTTCTAAAGTTATAAAATCATCTGACGGAATTGAGGTCAGGAATAAGGTTCTTTGAAACACATATCGTAAATTCATAAAAAGTAAAATACTTTATTCAGTAATAGCCTACAAATAGTTTTGGAAATTGTAAATAAAAAAATTTCTAATTATTCAAAATAAAAACATAATTGATTATCAGTTAAATAAAAATTATTGTATTGCATACCGGTACTTATACCAAATAATCAATTCTTTAAAAATGATTCTGTACAACAATACAGGATTATATTTCTTTATATTTTAACTTGGATATTTCTATTTAAGTTTTGAAATATAACAATTATATTTATATAACTATCAAATTAAATTAAGGTTATTTTTTTAATTTGTAAATAACTCTTTCAGCTTGTATATAATGTACAACATAATGAAGAATTAATTATAGTATTCAGTTTTGCATGAAGTATGATATAGTGTGTTATGAATATATACTAAAATATTTCAATATAAAACACGTCTTTGTCATCATTTAACCTTACCAATGTACCTTCCTACCTTCTATAGTGTATATTTTGTTATACGTATAGTGATACAGAAAATTCCTTTTTACAGTATGCTAGTCTAGATATCAATATAACGCTGCAAAACAGCTGATAACTTGAAATAAATGGTTTTGTTTTGATTTCGTCTTTGGTCTTGATCGCCTGCATCTTTAAATTAGTTATTGTAGGTTATGTACAGTGTCTTGGTTTGCTTTTTTTAAACTTTATACAATAATTATAACCAAAGTTGTAAGTATTTGAAGTTACAATGCCTCGTGTTCCTTTTAATTGTTCAGTTCTCCATGTGAAATGGCTCGATTTTTCAAAAAGCCAACTATTATCTACCATAAATTTTCAGTCTTATAGACATAGTAGTAGTGAAGTAAAGAATGAGACTGTAGTTGATATTGTCAGTTTTGAAAATGAGGAAGATAATATTGAAAAAGAAGCAATCTTAGAAAGTAAAAGAAATAAATCCAGATTAACCCAGGGACACCGAAATATTATAATGAATCAGGTCCCATTTCAAAAACCAATGTCTGTAGCACATACAACTATTAAATATAATCGCAAAATGTTTGGAAAATATGGACAACTTAGTGGAGTCAATCCTGGTATTTCCTGGCCAACAAAAGAAGATCTTGTGGAATTGAAAGAATATGAAAGTATTGCATATCCATTTACTATACACGAGATGGTACAAAAAGCTGAAAACCAAATAAAACAAGAAAATAAATCAATTAAAGAAAGGCAAGAGAAAATAATGAATCAACTTCTAAAAATGGAACAATGGAAGACAGATATTGAAAATCGAGCTGCGAAAAAATTAGCTTTAGCTACAGCTGCTAAAGAAAAGAAAGAAAAATTAATTGAAGAAGTTAGACGTCATTTTGGATATAAAATAGATCCTAGAGATGACCGCTTTAAAGATATGCTTGCTCAAAAGGAGAAAGCTGAGAAGAAGAAAGTTAAAGAGGCTAGAACCAGAGCTAGAGAGGAGGAATATATGTCAAAGATTTTAGAGAAGAATCGTGAGACTAAAGAAGAAGCCTAGGATTCTAATAGATTTATTTATATAAATAAGAATAAGGCTATAGATATTGGTCAAATTAAAATACCTTTTTGCATACAGCCCAATTTTGCAAATCTAAAGTGAGGCCTTTCCAAAGGTTTAAGTAAAAATTTTCTAATGTAAATTAATTTTTTTTTTATTACGAGTTGATATTATTGTTACTTTTTTTTTAATGAGCAACCATTTAACCCTAAAACCAAAACTGTGTTTCGAATCAACAAATTTAAAAGAATAAATTGAATTAATAAAGCTACAATTTTTGAAAATAAATGTTTGTCTTTCTGAGAGGTTAGGTTCTATTTTACAAAAAAAAGAGTGTTTTACAATTATTTCTAACTCAATTAACAAAATTTATCTAATAATTTTATTCTTTTGAAAATTAATTTTAATACAATATTTAAATTTTTAACTAGGCCTAGGACCTTGCTGAATTGGACTGTATACAAAAAGGTAGTTCAATTTAACCAATAGGTTTATACCAATTCTTTTTTCAAGCTTGTTATTCATTCAAAAGTTATCAAACAGTTTTGGAACATTTTTAACATTCAGTACATTTAAAAAATATCAGTTTCATTTTCAAGAATTAATATTTATTTTGTTATTAATAATTTATTAAAACAATTATTGTTGTTAACATGATCAAATTTTTCTTTATAATGTTACTTCCCTTCGAAGAAAAATGTATAGACAAAAAAGGCTATAATCTTGGTTTAAATTGTCATTCATAAAAGAATTAAATTTCTTTGTTAGATATGCAAGTAATTTGTTAGTTTGTTTTGTAGAAATAAAAATACTTTCTTTTATTATATAGTTTCCATTTTTGTATGGTAATTAGCCTGTATTCATTTACCTTCCTTATTAACTAATAGTAAAGATTTCTTTTAGTAGTAGTAAATATAAATATTTGTAACTATCAGTTTCAATGACATTTTTTTGTAGGCTAATCTTACTTAGTCTCCTTAACAAAAAGGTTGTGGTATTTATCTATATAATATATATAATCTATAAAATTGAGGTTCGTTTTCCTCAAAAAATACTGAATCTATTTTAATTAAGCTTAAAATTATCTACAATTCCTATAGTTAACATCTTAATATGAATCATTGATATAACAATTCAAAATAAATAAATGATTCACAAAAATTACATCAATCTTTCCAACAAAAAGCTGTCATCACTATTTTCCAAAAATAAAAGACCTGTCAAGAAGCAAAAATAAACTTAAAATTGTCATAATATGTCATATATTTGGCAGAAAAAATTTTGATGAAATGTGAAGTGTTATGACCAAAATCAATGTGCCAAGTCACATAAAAGAAAATAAGGATTTGAAAATTAAAATCAACTATTTTCACATGTTTTCCCTATTTACTCATCACACTATAAATTTCTTTTACATACGGTTTGGCCTAATAAAAAAACATTTCAACTCAATCACAAATTCAAATTTTCATTTGTTTAAATATATTAGGCCTTTGAGACTAACTCACTAAAAACAGCAAACGTGAGTATAAGTCATATTAAAATATAAAATACTATGAAGGACTGAGCCACTGATACAAACCTATTTATTTAAACAGGTACATATGATCATTTTTTTAAGGAACAGCGAAAATTTATATAATCCATAAGAGATAATAAATTATCAAAATTCATTCAGAATTGTAAGCATTTATTTCTGGAGAAGAATCTAATTTTAGTTTTCCGCATATACATGATATTGGTAAAGATATGTGATAAGTAGAAAAATTGATGTTGAGTTTTGTGTGTATATCTGTTTTAAGGTTTTCAGAGTCAAAAAGAGGTTTTGAAAATGATGTTTGTCATATGTGTAGTGCTCTACCGTCCAAACATGGTCAATTTCAATAATATTTTGAATTATGTGGCCATTATCTTACTTTTTATGGGTCTATTAATATTTAATTATCTGTTCTTGCATTCAAATTAAATGTATCTATAATGACTTAGTTCACAAAGCTTGAAGAATATCAAAAACTTTTGGTGGAGCTAAAAATAACAAATATTGCCATATAAATTTGTAAAAAATATATTATTTTGAAAGTTTTCAGGCCACAAGGATAATATTATCTTATTTTCTGTCAATAAAAAGATCAGGATATCATATTTTCAAATCAAAACTTGAATAATATAATTATAATATAGGCCTGTGTTTACTTTTTCTAACAGTTGCAATTATTGTTCATTTGTACCTAATTTTATTAAACTATTAATTTATGACATAGCTTGAACAAATATATTAGCCATATATATATTGCCAGCTTTCAACATAATATTTTCAAGTTTTTTTTCCTGATTTTCCACTCTGTTTCACTTTTTGTTACATTTTCACCAAATTTGGTACAATCATTATCGATTTTGTGCACTCAAAAAATAGTCTTTGCTTAATAACCATACCCGTTAATAATATAAGCCTTTATATACCTTTAGAGCGCTCTTAATTTCAGATATATTCAGTTTAAAATATTTTTCAATTATAAAGATTTGCTATGAAAAATAAAACCAGTTCGATGTCATGATGTGTGTACACATTAGCTTCCCCTAACAACACATTATAAAAACAACTATGATTGCACATTGGAATTGTTGTACTGTAATGAAAGAGATTAGATAACAAACAGCATTAATTAACACAATTATTGCCTGACAAATCATGGGTTCTACAACGAAAAAACTCTACCTTTTTTAGAGTCAGACTAATTACGCCCCCTATCTTTATTAATACGTAATAGTCTCGAATCCTGAGATTTTTAGCCTACAGGATTCGTTCTCGTGTGACAAAAGAATAAATTATCCAATCCACTGGAAGTTTTTGGCTTACTATCTTGCTGGCCTGGATTGAATAACTTCTTCGATAATTTGAGTTGCCCCAAATTAGGTACCGGTACCCCCCTTTTTATTTACGACTTCCAGTAACTGTATTTAAGATTACCCTATTTCTCAGGGAGAACACGAATTTACTTTATTTTCTAATTTTAATCTCGTAGGTGTGTGTCCTTAGGAATACCTTTTTGATACAATATATTTTACCCTTTTTTATAATAACAAACCTGAAAATATAGCATATAATTGTGTGACCAATTCTAAATAAAACACAGTTTTAGAGAATATATAAAAAAATTAATTCTTTTAATTAATTGAAACAAAAACAACTGGAAATAATAATCTTGACACAAGTCAACAAAATAAAACTCAAAACAATTTCTCTAATAAAATTATTTGATAACAACTAAAATATTTTTTCTTTTGAGCAGAAGGCAATCACTCATAACTTTCTTAAAATTGATCTATATAAAGATTTCTATTTATCTCTGAATTTAAATTATTTAATTTATCAAATTTATTTATCTATAAAGATTTTTATCCACACATGAGTTTAACATTATCTATTTTAACACATTTATTTAATTATATAAAAAAAATTTATCTCAGGAAAATCAGTGATACTCTAAAATCGGGCCAATTTTGCCCTTTAAAAAGGAAATTTGGATTTTTATCAGACCTTGACCGCCGTGTTGAAGATCCTGAGTCCTGGGATGCTGATGGTCCTCTGGTGTCTGGTTGGTTGTATTTAGCGATTACAGTTGTCTCATTTCTTTTCCATTGAGTTTAGAAGGCTGGCTGGTTGATTCGAATCCATCACCTCCTATCGCTCTCGCTGACGCTATTTTAATACTTTGGCATCGTAACACTTAAACTTCTTTACTGAGAATCTTGAGTCGGCAAACTGGCATAGCCACCCCTGGCACTTGTTTTACAAATTTTTTACGAGAGACCTTCGGGCATAGTCACCCCTAGCACCTGTTCCAACAATTTTTTTTAAGAGAGACCTTCGGGCATAGTCACCCCTAGCACCTGTTCCAACAATTTTTTTAAGAGAGATCTTCGGGCATAGTCACCCCTAGCACCTGTTCCAACAATTTTTTTAAGAGAGACCTCTATGAGATTCGTGCGGCTCTTTTTATAGCCAAAAACTATCGTATATCGATACCAATTTTTTTCCCTCACTGGACCGATACGATAGTTCCATTTATGGTGTATTTCCATGCAATTTCTTGATTATTTTTGGTGTAGGTGATTCAGTTATTTATTATTACTTTATTTATTACGTTTACCGTTTTTAAATTGTCCTTTTTAATCGCTTTGCTCTAATTAATCCTTTAATCTATTTTTGCTGTAAGTTGGTATTCTGGCTCCGCCTACGACTACGTCACTTATCCTTGAACATTTAAACCCTGCAACTTGTAACTGGCCGATGTAAAAATCTTCATTGTTTTCCTTTTAATTGTCTATAACACTTTTCCTAACAGTTTTTGCGTTTTTACGTAACCGGTGTCTTGTAGCTCTCGACCGCGGCAATTTCCCGCATTTCGAATGACATTTGTCGGACTATTCATTCACCTTTAATCGCTTACGTAAGAATTTGCGTAATTCACAGTTTTTAATTCTTACACCTTTAAAGTTTTTGTTTTCAAACTTTGTCACTTTGTTTATTTCGTGATTTAAACGCACTAGCCGTGATAACATAACTCTGCGACTTCTGGTAGTGATGTAATCCAGTGCGTATTTTCACACCTTTGAGTTTGGGGTTTATTTATTGACTGATTTTCCTGAAATTTACACAACTCTTAGATATTAGGTTTTAACTTCTTTTTGCAAAATTTCCACTTCTTATCTTTTTTCGTTTTCATACTATAGCGTGAAAACCATAACTCTATTGTTTTAATCAAATTTAAATTTTTAATCATTAATTATGATATAACTTTATTTATTTAATTGCTTCTATACCATCCTTTTCTCAAAATTTATTTTTATTTACTTTTATTAGCTTTTATACTTAACCTTTTCTGCTAACTTTTTAAATATCAATTTTTTCCAAATTTTAGCAAGAATACTTTTATCTTAAAATTACATTTTATTTTCAGAAATACCAAGGTTTTTTATTTTTTATTAATTTTGAAAATTTTAAAATTCTTCATTTAAATATGCCGTAACGTCTGTTAATTAATATGAAATAACAGTACTAGATATGTATTGCATACAACTTGTATTACAACTACATATCCTTATACATTATTATTTCATATTTTCAAAATTCATAAAAAATGATTTTTCAATTCAAAATCCGCCGACATAGGAATTTACTGTTAGAACAAGCCGGCAAGAGTTGACCTTGGACCATTTCATAGTTCAATCTCACCGACCGGCTATAAGCAGTAAAAAGTTCTACAAAACATCCATACCTTGCATTGGGATTATTTTTTGATATTTTTCTTTTTTGACCAAAATATAACCCCATACAACGAATTTCCGTTGTAGTTCATATAAAGAGTCAAACCCCACACATTCAAAACACAAATAACTGGTTAACATTAAATTAAGACTTGGTTCAACACCTCAAAAATGCTACAAAAGTTGAACCCATGATAATCCATTGAATGTGTTGAAATATTTCCACTTATTAAATGAACAAGATAAAAAAAAAAAAAATCAATCAATTCGTTCTTTATTTAAAATTGTGTTCATTGAATATTTACAATAGTCTTCTTCTATAGAGTATTCTTTAGAAACATCTTTTATTATTAGACCTGATATACATAAAAGAAAATGAATATCCTGAGACGTAAAATGAACAGTTCAATAGTAACATATAAATAAAAAAATAACAGAGTCACTTTCTCGGGTAAGGGTTGGTGCGGCTTTCCTCAAGGAAGGGGACATTACATACAAAATAAAAGTTTATAAAAATTTTCAAGAAAAAAAAATATATTAAATTAATGATATAGGTATGAATGCATGATAGTGGGCTATAATGTTTAAGTTATCACTTTAGCAATAATTAGTACACACATATAGTAATATTGTATTTGAATGTTGTGAAATTGCCACTTGGGCTTCAATTGTTTTTAAATTATGAGATTAAAAAAAAATGGCTGAACAATGCCTTGATGTAAGATTGGTCTCACCAGTATTTAGTAGCACTTTCAAATTGGTTGATTACACAAAGAAAACACTTTTGTTATATTATTTAATTGTTGCTGCCTCTATTTCACATAATCTGGATGCTCCTCTTGGTAATTTTTCACAATAAAATTCTTCATAAATGAAGCAAATCAGGATAACGTCTGAACTGTTTTAGGCTCCCTCAACAATTGCCTTCTTTAATTGTTTCTTCCAAATTGATGCACAAAGAGATTCTTTTAAAAGTTCATATTTCTATGTCTTGTTGTTTTGGGGGGAATGTATGAAATGGTATTATGACCCTAATTTATATAAAAAAGAAACTGTTAATAGTTTACATTGATATTTACTGATTATAATTTATTAATTGAAAATTTTAAAATATTACATGGGACTAAATAACTTCTCTTAAAGCTACATAACCCTATTCTAATAAACTGTATACAATAATTGTTTTCGTATATGTGAAAGATTCCCGCACTAACATTTCTCCATTCGGGATCGGTCTAGCCTTAGTGGGCGTTAACCTTTTGAACTCTTGTCAATTTTGTATTTCTTCCAGCCGCCATCTTGTTCAGACTTTCGGTCGTAATTTGAAAGAATCTACCTTTATTATTAATTTTAAATAGGAACTCAGGTGACGTTTTATACTCAGAAATATATGGTTCATATATAGGCCAGGTTTGTTTTGTTCCAGCGTCTTTAATGTTATTATAATCGCCGAAATACTGGCGACCTTCAATTTGATATAACTTTCTAGGCCGTTCCGTTTCCACTTGTAAGTTGATAAATTTCTTTTAGTCGTTCTTTTTACTATAGTTCTTTTATAAATATTGATTTTTATAGATAGGTGGGATTCTTTAGATTAATTTTGATATGGGTAACATAGGTCTAAAATTTCGATAAAAGGCTTTAATTAATTTTGATCTGGTTGAAAGTCTAAAATTTATAGGCAATTGTTTAGATCGCTACCGTTGTGCATTTTTCCCGGTAGGTGGCGTGCGTGTCTTCTCGTGTTTGAAAGGAATATTGATTATTTATTGAAACAACATTATTTTGAAATGTTTCAATATCCCCACGATACTCTTTCCTGAAAATACTAGGAGTACTTGTGTTTTCAGGGAACCATCACCATAAGAAATAATGTTGTTTTATGTGGATTGGTGACAATCTAGTATTAAATCTGTCAAGATGTGTGATATTTCTTACTTTGACGTCATGCACTTTTGTCATGTAAGGTCATTGAACTATGGACGATCAGCTGTCCGGTTGTAAAGATGGGACGTTTCCGCTTATGCACTTGTACCTTTTAATTGCTGTTACATGATATGGTCCTTTCTCCAGTTTTCCTTTCAGATCACTTATATAGTAAGTCGAGTTTCCTATGATTTTACTTATTTTATACGGACCGCTAAATATCTCGAACAATTTATGAGTCTCTCCTTCAAAAGCATTTGATAATTGATAATTTTTTATTAGTACTAAGTCATTTATTTTAAATACTGTAGGTTTCGATTTTTGATTAATTTTTAAAGCTTTATTATTTTGTCTCTTCTTAATTCGTTGTGATGCCAAAAATAGTTTCGTTTCGATCGGTAGATCTGTTTGTTTACAATTTCTAATGTAAGGTTCCCAAAATCGTACATCACGTTGTCCTAACTGGAGTTCGTTGGGCGTAAACCCGGTGGTTTCGTTGTGTACTTCATTCAACATGGAATTGATGTCGGCTATATAACGAGCCCAATTCTTATGGTTTCTAGAACAATATGTTCTTAGACATCTTTTTACTTCCCTGATCGGGCGTTCTGCCATATTTGATTTGGGGTGATAATACGGGTTGAAGACGGGTTCGATTGAATGTTCGGTTAAGGTTCGAATCCAAGCTCGACTTCGAAATTGTGTACCGTTGTCACTTTGTAATTTTTTGGGTGTACCGTAGGTTGAAAAATGTAAGTTTAATAGTTTATATAAAATCGTTTTCGTGCTTGCGGCTCTGATCGGGTAGAGTTTAACAAATTTTGTAAATATATCTAAGACAATGAGTATGTATTTAGTTTGACCTATACTTGTGGGAAGTGGCCCAATTATGTCCACAGCTAGGTGATGATTTTTGCCAATGCAAGTGATTCCTTTTGCTATCCCTCGGGAAGGATGTGGATCGCTTTTACACTTTTGACATGAGTCACATGTGGCGAGTGTAGTTCTAATGCGGCGTCCCATATTTTTAAATACGAAACTCTCTTTTAGGATGTCTAAACATTTTTTAGCTCCACAATGCAAGTAGTATGTGTGGCACTCCCATATGAGACGACTGATTAAGTGTTCTGGTATTATTATAAGCCACTCTTGATCTAAACGTTTATATAAAATTCCTTCATGTATCATGTAGTTTTCCATTAATTTTGAATCGTTAGAAGGAGAAATGTTGTTCTTTAAATTTTGTATTATAGCAATTAAATTTTGGTCTTGTTCTTGATTAATTTTCATATTTTGTAGTTCGTGTTGTAGATTGTGGTCTTGTATGCGATCTATGTACGCCATCATTAGTACGGGTATATCGGCGATTGGATTGATACCTTGTGAGTTAATGATGCGACTTAATGCGTCCGCAGTACAGTTTTCACTCCCTTTACAATGTAATATCTTGAAATTGTAATCTTGTAAAGCCAGGATCCATCGCGTTAATCGAGAGCTTAATAATTTGCATGTTTTTAGAAAAGTAAGAGCATGATTATCCGTTATTATTGTTATATCGGTGCCATAAATGATATACCGAGTGTTCTGTAAACAATAGATAATTGCTAATAATTCTTTTTCGGTTGTCGTGAACCTTCGCTCTGCTGGTTGCAATGCTCTGGATAAGAAGACTATTGCTCTTTTCTCTCCCTGTTCATTTAATTGATATAAATGGCCGCCAATTGCAAAATCTGAGGCATCGGTCTGTAGGTAAAACGGTTTGTGCGTATCGGGATGATGTAATATTTGTGTTTCTAGGAAAAGTTTTTTGATTTGTTGAAATGTATGGTCGTCTCTTATTGTCCAGTGGAATTTTATTTTATTTGAGGTGAGCCGAAGAAGGGGTTGTACATGTTCGGAGAATTTAGAGAGAAATTTATTATAATAGTTAATACACCCGAGAAATCCTTTTAATTGTTTTCGATTTTTTGGGGTTGGATAATTTAGAATTGGCTGAACTTTGCTATTGTCCATTTGTAGACCAGTAGCTGTTAAGGTATAGCCTAGAAAAGGTACAGACGTTCGACAGAAAAGCGATTTATCAAATTTGATCGTCATATTAGCATCTTTTAATCTTTTAAATATGTGAGAGAGATGTTCTAAGTGTGTATTAAAATCTTGAGAAATGACACAGATATCGTCGATATATACAAGTGTGAATGATTCGACGCTGTCTTCGAAGACGTGTTGTAATGCTCGGACAAGTGCAGCTTGGGATGTAGATATTCCAAACGGCGTAACTCTATATTGGTACGTTCTTCCTCGAAACTGGAACGCAGTATATTTCCTTGACTCTGGCGTGAGCGGGACTTGCCAGTATGAAGCAGTTAAGTCGATGGTGCTGATCCATTTACAGTTTTTTCCTTTAGCCAACAATTCATTTATGCTCCTATTCTGCTCATAATACGGTAGGGTAATCTCGTTTGCTTTTCTAGCATCTAAACATAGTCTAATTTCTCCATTCTTCTTTGTGACTGGGATAATCGGATTAATAAAATGACTGTGACACGGTTCAATGACATTCATACGCAGCATGCGTTGGATCTCGCGTGCTACGGCTTCTTGATGGATTAAGGAGACATGGTATGTTTGCCCTCTAAATATTCGGTCTTCTCTTATTTCGAGGTGATGTACATATTTATTGCATAAGCCCGGGGTGTCTGAAAAGATGTCTTTATATTCTAATATTAATCTGGTTAATTCTAATTTTTGATGGGGTTCCAAATTTCGATTTTCTTCCAAAGTGTTATTAATATTACATTCATTTAATTCTCCAAGATCGTCGATATTGTACTCTACTTGTTCCTCATTATAATTCGCTTCGCTTTCATTGTACATGTTATTTGATATATATTTATCATTATCATTATTATTATTTATATTTATATTTTCTTCAGTAATGTAGCATAAAATTCCTTCTTTAATCGCATATTCAAACTTCAATATTATTCTCTTATCATTTGCTTTAATTTGCAATGTCGATGTTTTGAAGTTTATCTCCATCTCTAGTTTACTTATCAAATCTACACCAATAATTAAGTCGCGAATTAAATTTGGTACAACAAGTGCTTGCACCCATATTTCCTCCTCTTCAATCATAACTTGAAACATTATTATCCTGGATACTCTGCGGGTCTTTGAGCCGACAGCCGTTGTTATTTGAATATTTGTCATTGGAAGTTGTTCAATTTTTTTAATTTGTTGTCTGTGTTCTTGGAACCATTGTTCTGCGATGCATGTAATATTAGAACCAGTATCGATGAGGGCTGTAACATTTCGCTCTCCTATTAAAACTTTAATCTCAGGACACCGTAAAATCTGAGTATCGGGTCTCGTTGTTAACTCGTAACTATCTTCATTTATCAGGAAATTTCTGTCGCAAAACATATTGCTTATAATCATATTATTCGGTACATATATATATTTATGATTAAACATAGTGGGCCTGCATAAACCGAGGTCATGTCTTCGCACAGTATTAATGTTATTGAGCGCAGATGATGATGAGTTGTTTTCGTCGCTCAATTGGCCGATGACATCTTCTGTGCTCGACAGTTTTCCTGCTGAGACATTTCCGTTGCTGAGCTCAATTCAGGACGATTACTCGTGGGCACAGTTTCAGCAATGGTGTGGCACACGTTTATCTGTTCCTGTGTCGGGTACTGCTGGTTTCTAGGCGGTGGACTCTTAGGAAGGTTATCTCGTCTTATTTGGGGCTGGTTTCCTCTGTTCTGCGGAGGTTGAAATTGTCGATCTGTTCGATATGGAGGTTGATAATTTCCTGGAGGGTTTCTGTTTGAATTAAATGGTCTAGGCGGAGGTCGGTGATTTTGTTGATGAAAAGGTGGAGGTCGATAATTTTGGAACTGTGTTGATGGTCTAAAGTGGAAATTATTGTTCGACCCAACTGGTTGTTCCCTTGGTGTGAATCGTGTTCTCGGTGAAGGTGCAGTAGTCAAATTCTGGTTCCTCCTTTCTCGCGTATAAACATCTTTTAAGTCCTCCCTTTGCAACAGGAGTTCGAAGTCCAGGATTGTTTCGATGCGTTGGACCCTTCGTGCATCTTGAATCAATTCCTCGAAGTGATCCGCCAAACAGGTTATAATCTCATCCTCAGAGAGTGGTGGTTGCATTGACTTCAAAGTTATGACTCGCTCAGTAAAATATTCGGCCCTACTGAGTTTGCCATTCCTTTGATACTTTTCAGTTTCCATTCTGTGTCGGATTCCGCGTTGCACTTCCCCCAATATTTTTTTTCAAAGGCTTCATTGAACTCTTCCCAGCAGTGTATGTCGTCTCTGACCAAACTGAACCATCTCGCCGCATGATGTTCTAGGCATAACTCCAGGGTGTCGATCAGCTGGATATTTGGATCGGTGGTGTTATTTTGAGTTGTCCTCCGCTCATAAAATTTACGGATCCTGTTGAGGTGTTCAGTTGGATTGTGCTCCCTGCCATGAAATTTTGGAACGTTATTATCGATTATTCCATTGGTGGTACTTCCACAGGTGACATATATGTTGGGTGGTGCTGTGGGTGAGTTTTTCTGAATCTTGTCCTCGAGGGTTTCCACTCTCGCCTTGTTATTGTTGGCCAATCGTTCTAAAGATGTTATCTGTCGCTCTTGTTCTAAACTTGTCTCCTTGTTTTTGTCTATTCCCTCCTGTTGTCTTGAATTTTGCTCAGCAATTTTCTGGGTTATTTGTTCCAGCTCTTGGTGTGTCTCTTCCCTGGTTCGTTGATTCAAGTCGATCACAAACTCCTTCACCTGTTCGGTTTGAAACCGACAGTCCTCTTGTACTTTGTCGATTTTCTTGTCCTGGGTCTCGAACCGTTTGTTAATTTGGCTCAATTCCTGTTTTATTTCTAGGGAGTTTTGTTTTAATTCCTTAGAAAAACGTTCTTCCTGGCCATCGAATCGTTGGTTAATTTGATTCAGTTCTAATTTGATTTCCTTAGAGCGCTTGTCCTGATCCTCGAATTGTTTCTTCATAAACATCATTAATTGGTAGAGATTTATGGTATGGCTTTGCGGTTCTTGGCTGGTCTTCACGTCGCTCGTCATTTCGATGTTTTCACGGTCGGTATATGTCTGTATATTTTCGCCGTATTCTCCTTCTTCTTCTTCGATTATTACGGTCGGTGGTTGACCCGATTCTTCAACGATCCGCGACCCTTCCAGCGCTACGCCTTCTTCACTTATTTCTTGACCCGCGGTCACGTCTTCTAAACGGCGCGACGAAGATGGGTCCGACAAACCGTGAGACTCTATAGCCTTTTGTGTCCGCGTAATGTTTTTTCTTAAGTTGTATCCCGATTGATTATCCATATTAATATTTAGTAATAATATATCGGTACACAAAATACAACACAAAATATATATCTTAAAACTAACATAAAATCATAATTTGTTAGCCTAAGAGAAGTTATTTGGTAGGGGGAAAGCTTCCTTGACAAAAGCCCCACGTTGGGCGCCATTTTGAAATATTTCCACTTATTAAATGAACAAGATAAAAAAAAAAAAAATCAATCAATTCGTTCTTTATTTAAAATTGTGTTCATTGAATATTTACAATAGTCTTCTTCTATAGAGTATTCTTTAGAAACATCTTTTATTATTAGACCTGATATACATAAAAGAAAATGAATATCCTGAGACGTAAAATGAACAGTTCAATAGTAACATATAAATAAAAAAATAACAGAGTCACTTTCTCGGGTAAGGGTTGGTGCGGCTTTCCTCAAGGAAGGGGACATTACATACAAAATAAAAGTTTATAAAAATTTTCAAGAAAAAAAAATATATTAAATTAATGATATAGGTATGAATGCATGATAGTGGGCTATAATGTTTAAGTTATCACTTTAGCAATAATTAGTACACACATATAGTAATATTGTATTTGAATGTTGTGAAATTGCCACTTGGGCTTCAATTGTTTTTAAATTATGAGATTAAAAAAAAATGGCTGAACAATGCCTTGATGTAAGATTGGTCTCACCAGTATTTAGTAGCACTTTCAAATTGGTTGATTACACAAAGAAAACACTTTTGTTATATTATTTAATTGTTGCTGCCTCTATTTCACATAATCTGGATGCTCCTCTTGGTAATTTTTCACAATAAAATTCTTCATAAATGAAGCAAATCAGGATAACGTCTGAACTGTTTTAGGCTCCCTCAACAATTGCCTTCTTTAATTGTTTCTTCCAAATTGATGCACAAAGAGATTCTTTTAAAAGTTCATATTTCTATGTCTTGTTGTTTTGGGGGGAATGTATGAAATGGTATTATGACCCTAATTTATATAAAAAAGAAACTGTTAATAGTTTACATTGATATTTACTGATTATAATTTATTAATTGAAAATTTTAAAATATTACATGGGACTAAATAACTTCTCTTAAAGCTACATAACCCTATTCTAATAAACTGTATACAATAATTGTTTTCGTATATGTGAAAGATTCCCGCACTAACATTTCTCCATTCGGGATCGGTCTAGCCTTAGTGGGCGTTAACCTTTTGAACTCTTGTCAATTTTGTATTTCTTCCAGCCGCCATCTTGTTCAGACTTTCGGTCGTAATTTGAAAGAATCTACCTTTATTATTAATTTTAAATAGGAACTCAGGTGACGTTTTATACTCAGAAATATATGGTTCATATATAGGCCAGGTTTGTTTTGTTCCAGCGTCTTTAATGTTATTATAATCGCCGAAATACTGGCGACCTTCAATTTGATATAACTTTCTAGGCCGTTCCGTTTCCACTTGTAAGTTGATAAATTTCTTTTAGTCGTTCTTTTTACTATAGTTCTTTTATAAATATTGATTTTTATAGATAGGTGGGATTCTTTAGATTAATTTTGATATGGGTAACATAGGTCTAAAATTTCGATAAAAGGCTTTAATTAATTTTGATCTGGTTGAAAGTCTAAAATTTATAGGCAATTGTTTAGATCGCTACCGTTGTGCATTTTTCCCGGTAGGTGGCGTGCGTGTCTTCTCGTGTTTGAAAGGAATATTGATTATTTATTGAAACAACATTATTTTGAAATGTTTCAGTGTCTATATTTTCAATGGATATGATTTTATAGAAAATGTCAAAAAGAAGATATAAATGGCAGAAGAATACAATAGAATACTCACCATTAAAGAAAGATTTCAAGAAAAGGATTGGCTGGATGTGTACATTTGACCCAAATGATGCATAATTTGGTCTGTGCTGGAAAATGACTTTTATTCTATAGATATCAGACCAAACTAGGCTAGTCAAACTTTGATGCTGAGACTAAAAGAGTGGCATTGCAACAGCTTCTCTGGAGGACCAAAATCCTTTTCTTTTTTTTTAATGCTGCCCTCTTTACATAAAAAAAAAAAAAAAAAAAAAAACACCAACTCTCAAGAGTGTGCAGGAAGGATATTTTATACTATTTACAAGACTCAATAAAAGAATATCTAGGGAGTACATCTCATGTGAGCGTGTTAGGGAATATGAGGGACACATTAGTAAAAAAATAAATAAAAAGGATAACAGTAAAACCACATGATTTAATACATTATAGATAAAACCAAAATTAAGCTTCTCAATCAAAATTGAAACTAGCATAAAAATCTTCTGAGGATAGATCTGGTCTGGCATTACGGCAGTTTTGAAAAAAAAAAAAATAATAATAAAAAAAAAAATAACCACACATAAAAATGGTTGCTACATTTAGACAGAAAACTGGACATGACTATCTTACAGCCTATGTACTTTTTTCACCAACTTTTATTGTCTTTCGATCCGACACTATTAGAATATTCAAGGGGTTGGAGTCCTTTATTTTATCATCTTTTTGGTATAATGTGGTTTTTTGCCATTAAACAAGGAAAAGAAACTTTAACAGTCAGACTAACGTACACTGCACATAAAACCATAATCAAGAATGTACAAGGCGCATTTTATGAAGGAACAATATATACATATAGTTGTCTGTATTATAAAGCTTGCTACCAAGTGGGTTGTTCATAAAGGAAGCCATTAGCAAACAACAAAACAATTATCTCTGACAAATAAAAATGTTTTCTGTGAAATTAAAAGAGGAATATTTAATTACTAGAAACCAACACAACAAATTTTTAAATGTGTTTATATAATATATACAAATAATCCAACAATAAATAGAGAGCACTATAAATACATAACAAACAATACCAATATACATGACTAGAATAGTTTTCCAAATATGTCTTGCAAAATATGTGAACACAATGGTAATTTCTGACAACAGTATATTATAATTCATGTGGTACATCCAGTTCCAAAGATTGATTTTCTTGTTTGTTTAACTCCACGAATTTTATTCAACAATATCTGTGAACATGCGAGATTTGTAACATACATAATGTGTAAATCATTTAAATGCAATAACTTAAGTAAAAGACTTATTAATAAGTATATACAAGTTGAATGGCCAATGTGCCCAAAAAAGATTTAATGGTACAGTCATACACTTCGTTTCTAACAAAATTGACCATATGATGTTATGATCTCACTTCATTTCCGTAATATAAAATTTTCCCTGTTTTTTTTTAGGGAAACCGTGATATATTTCAGTTAAAAACATTATTTTCAAACTTCGTTTATCATCTAGCAACTAAAGTGATTCCATATCCAAAAAAGTACATTAAATTTCCTATAAGACAGAACCAATATTGGTTTTTATAACTGAGAATATACATTATTTACAAGCCACTAAACATGAAAAAAGTTAATATTTTGAATTCTTTGTTAAAAATCAATTTGTTTCATAGATGTTCAATTTTCACAAAAACCATCATATTTTTTAAGTTTTCGAAAGGTACAAGTGAATTGCTAATTTACATTTTGTTCATAGAATTATTACGTCCAGAAAGTCAAAAGTCATGATTAAATAAAGGTATTTTAGGTTTTGGTTCACTAATTGACATTCCACTGTGATAAATTATAATACTTTTACAAAATATTTTTTTATAAATTGATACTCAGCAATGAAAGTAGGTTGATAATTTGTTTGTGTTTTTGTTTTTTTAGTGTTAGTTTCGAGGTTATTTTAAAAGTAAGTTTTTTATAATGTTCCAATTTACAACCGAGACTATGCTATTTTTTAAATCTACCATCAGTCAAAACTATAATTACATCTGTTCAGAGAAAAATGACATTGTGAAGCTAGAGGAGCACTGCTTCAGTCTTTTAGCACCACAACCACTTGCTTCAGACTTTTGACAGCACGTGATATCAGCAACATCTTGGCAAGAGGGTTAGAATGTCCTGATAGGCACTTTTTATGACTCCTTTTATAATGAACAATTTCTTCCTGGATAGGTGGCAATTGCAGGTAGAATCTTAGAGTTGCGAGTATACCAGAGTGCATCCACAAGGACTCCAGATTTGATTTAGAATTGAGCAATAAAACCAGTAGAGTTTTATTGAATAAATGAGCAGATAGGTTTCTGAACTAATTGTTAATTACATCCCTTTTATTCTTGATGTGCTCTTTCTAAGTTAGATGACTGTCAAAGTGAAATCCTAGACACTTAACACATGTGGATCGTAGAATCCAATAAGGTACTTAATTGTTAAAGTAGAGACTATGATAACATGCATTTTATTTATGATTTGTGTATTGGAAATACTCATAGAGTCGAGAAAGAGTATCGAGTATGATATTCAGAACACCCTGCTCTCACTTCCAGTGTTTGCAAAGATACATTGAAAACTCGTAGAAACTGGCCCACGTGGGATGCAATATAAAGGGGGGGGGAGAACATTTAGGACGTCGAGGTGTGGAGGAGTTCATCTTTGATTGAGTAAGTAGGATCCTACTGTAAACTCACAGCAGGTTGAAATTGAGTGTTTCTCAATGAAATGTGTTGTATAAGAAAAATTACCATAAATACAACTTTACGTGTGTTCAAGTATTGGAAATCGATCCCCAGTGAAAGACGAGTTGACATCATCTTTCAGCATGCTGTCCGTAACTTTTGTGTATTGTGGCCAGAAAGATCCCCTAATATGATTTCTATGGCCTTTTTCTGGCTTTCTAAAAGAGCAAGTCTGAGCATAAAGATTGTAAGTTTAGAAGATTTGAGAGGAAAGCTATATAATGCCATAGAAAGTTTGAGAAACTTAATTAACGTGGGGCTTATAAATAATGCATATTCTCAGTTTCAAAAACAATGTTAGTTCTGTGTCATTGGAAATTTAATGTAGTTTTTTCAGTGAGAAAATAGAATTTTCCACTGAAAAGTCATGTTTTTCCAAAAAACTGAGGAAATGAAGCGAGATAGGATGGGGGCATAGTATGGTCAATTTTGTTGCAAATGAAGCACTATCACCCAGATTTTTCGACACATTGTTCACCATTCACTCTGTATACATGATTAGCTGTCCACCAACCATACAAAGGTACTTATATTATACTACTACACATTCCAATAAATATATAAGTAAAAACCTAGTTTAAAAAAAATCTTATTTATATTTTGGATGATATCAACTTTTGTTTGTAACATACAGTTAATTTTTTACAGTTTGCTAGCAAATTATTATTTTATTTTAGTTTTTTAGTTTGTTAAACGAATATGATAAGAACTTGTCTGGGATATCCTCAGACAATGCCTGTGGCCACTATGGAAACTGAACTTTGCACTGAATCTCTAGACTCAAAAATAAAAAATGCATGTAAAATAAATCACTTCCATCATCACATCCTCTGTCATCACTTCACAGCTACACATCTCTCAGTGCTTCACAAACAAAGTAAAAAACTTTTACAATTCATTTACAGCCGTCAACAAATTAGATTGTATGGCCAAGTCATAACATTTGCAAATATTTCAAAAGATTTTTCCAATCAGTTATAACAGTTTCATATCAGCACTTTCATAACAAAACAAATAATAACATATAAATAAAATTTAAAAACATTTAACATATACCTCAAATACTTCTACAATCCAAACCGTATAAAATAAATTAATAATTTAAATACAATTTTACAGAAATGTCAATACACTTAGTAACTATCATAATAAATAATGCATATAACACAATAAAAACCCTTAAAATTTAATAAGACATTATAATTTATTATATTCATAAAAGAAATTTAATCCCTGAACAAGCAACAATATCACAAAGTCGAATAATCGTCCCAAAAAGCACCCGGATCACCTCCAAATCAAAACTATAAACAAACAACAAATATAACTCGATGTACCGCCTATGGCTAAGGAACTCCCCAACCAAGTAAAAAGAGTTTGACACCAAGAGCTGTTCAGACTCCCCTTAAAGGCCTTCTGGTCTTGAACAATTTTACATTTTTGTGGAAGTTTGTTAATGAGCACAACTCCTGCTTGGTAGTTTTTTTGTTTAATTTTCAAGTCTATGTGGCCTAAGTCCTTTCCTGCTTATAGAAACCCTAGAATTATATCAGCTTGTCTTAAAGAACTGTCTTGGGACATTCTGGTTCCATACCTTAGTGAACCTTCTTTTGAAACTGACTGAAAATTAGCCTACCTTCCTGAACTGCTTCGGCAGGAGACCAAATTATGTTGGGATTATGTTAAAATTTATACTGATGGATCTATCAAGATAAGTTTAAAGAAAGCAGGAGTTGGATATTACAACCAGAACTCGAGTAATTACTTTTGTGTTTCAACAAATGCTAGCTAGCCAAGCATGGACGCGGAATTGTTAATAATTAATTAATATGGCCTAAGTCAGCTGTCTGACACTGGAAGAACATCTGTATATTGTTAAACTCTAGAGGAAATTCAGACCTATTTTTGCGGATGAACATAAACATTGTAATGAGACATTGACTAACATAATAATACAGATAAACATTCACACATGTAGTAACCTAAATACACCTAGAATTCTTGTTTTTAGAATTGTAATTTTTTACTAACCTAATCTATTTTGGTATTTCAAAAATGTCTTCCGACAACAAATATGATCTAATTCTTTCAAATTAAGGTAACTAGTATCCGATTTAATGATTTTCAGCATTATAATCAATCGGCATGTACACTCTGTAATTACCCAAATTGTTTGGTTTTGCTTTTTCCATTGATTAAAACATACCTCCTTATAACTACAATAGGTTGGTCTTAGCAACCTTATTCGGTAACTGTGCATTGTAGATCCCATAGCAATTTAGTAGTAAAATTTAATGAAATCGTATTGCACATACCTCATTTTTAAACAATTGGGTCATCCTTTAGCTGGGAGGACCCTTTTGAAGTATAAAAATCCATTATATCTTTCTAAAATAAGCAATTTAAAAGTACAAAATCCTAGTTTTACGAAGTAAGAACATCTTTCTATGTTAATTTGTATGGCAACGATGGTGACTGGTGAGTGTCTCATCGCTCGATGTTTAGCCTATGTTCATCAGCACAAATATATAATTACCTAACCAGATCTAGTAAAGGAACTACAGGTCTGGGAAGGTCAATATATATTTTATACGTACATATTGACCTGCCGAGACCTAATTCACATGATTCTGAAATCATACAGCATAGTAATATTTACCTGTTAGAAGACAGTTAATGAGCATGCATCTAAGGATACGCTGTTCTATTACCTATGCTTAACTTATGAAACCTAGACCCATAGGCTCATTCGTATTCTGAACATTGAATCCAAACTTGGAAATTGCTTATTTTTAAAAGGGTCTTCCCAGCTAAAGGATGATCTAATTGTTTCAAAACGAGGTATGTACAATACGACTTCATTAAATTTCAATACTAAATATCTACAATGCACATTTACCCCTTATTCTTAACATAATAAAGCTTCTCATTAACATAAATTTTCACTTAGTATAGCCTACCATACCATTTAAATTTTAAAAACATTAATAAATATATACTTAAATACTGTATATATTTAAGTTTATACTTACATAGTTATCGTGTTCTATTTGTTTTTGTTGCTTTAATCTATTTATTGCAGCACTAGTTCTTGTCGGATGAAAGTTATGTATAGTCGATGTTTGCTTTGGTCGTGGTTTGGCATGAGCCATAATTTTTTTAAGCAAGATATCATTGTCTCTATTAATTTTTCTTAGTTGTTCATTAGTAAATGTCATACTCTTTCTTTTGGGTTTTGATTTACCACTATATGATGATGTCACCCAAGAACAAATTGAGCTATCTGGAATGCTGAGTGTTTCCAACGATTTAACTAATGATGTTATTTCTTTTCCTTCAGATTCACTTAAATCTGACCCTTTTCCTGCAGTTTCACCCTCATTGTTATTAATAACTGACTGTTTTTCTGTTTGATCTACTGGCATAATTTGCTTAGACATGTTTAAAGAACCATTTGATGAAGATATTGGAGTTATAGTTGTCAAATCTGAAGTATTTGTACTATCGCTTAAGGATTCAAATGAATCTGCATCATCTTCAAATTCCTCATCGCTATATTCTTCATAAGCTATACAGTTTACTAAACTTAGGTCACTATTAGAAGAATTTAATTCAGATAAATTTAATTCTTTATTTGAATTTTCTAAATTGTTAGAATTAAGACTTTTTGTATCTTCTACCAAACTTTCTTCTTGCGGAGAAAGTCCATCTCTTTTAGTTTCTATAACAACTTCTGTGACGAACTGAGTAGGCCTACAGCCATTGTTTACTTCAAAATTTTGTTTATTGACATTATTTTCATCATTTGTTAAACTATTGTAGTCGAAAAAATCAAAATCAACTTCCTCTTTATGGGTGTTATCAAAACTTGAAACATTGGAACAATTTAAGCCTACAGGCTGTCTATATGACATTTTTACTAATATAATTAGTTAGTATTTTACAACAATTTTATAATTATGCATATAGTAAATATTTCAGTAAATATAAGTGAATTTTAAAAATAACGTGAGTTATTTTAATATAACTACTACAAACAAAAAATTGAATACCTGAATTTATTTAATTAAAAAGGACTAACCTAAAATATAGTAGGCTTAGTTCACTTAGTTGAAAATATATAGCCCATCTATAAATTTCAAAATGTATAAATAAGAAATGTTGCTTACTGTTTTTACAAACAAAAGTTGCTACTTAAATAAACAATACTTTTATAAAAATAGCTTATATAACACAAAAAAAAAAATATAAAATATTAATCATTACTCATTTTAAAAACCCCACTACAACAATCCACATTGTTTTTGTCACAATAAACATATGTTATTTTGAAATTGAATGAATTTAATATTTTGCCTTACAGTGATGCAGAAAACATCTGTTATAAGCTATAATTTAAATTTCCCTGCATGCATGTGTCAGATGAGCATACCGTGTGATAATAAATAATAGAAATAGCATCTACATTTTAAGGAAATCTACATTAAAAATTTAGTGGATAGTTTGTTTTTTTACCACCACATTATTAGCTAAGTGACATTGTTAAGACAGGTTAAGTTTAATTTAGTTTGAATATCTATTAAAGACAGTACACTATTATGGTTTATTTTCTCATTTTAACCGAAAGAACTCCAATGAATGTACAAAGACAGAATGACTAATATGACATTTAGTTTGAACCCTTAGCGTGTACATTTCAGCAAAGTGTTATTAAAATCGTTTTATCAAATTTTGAGAATATCAGAATTGTGTATATGGTCTTATGGTAAGTTCCTCAAATTTGGATATAGCACATATTAAGTAAGGAATATAAAAGTGTATGTGTTTTAACAAGATAAACAAAATGTAGCTAGCTTACTTTTAATTTCTGGTTTCAAAAGTTCAATAGTCTGTAGGCTAATTTCTGCCTTCTATTTTTACAACACTTTTGGGCGCACAAAATAAATATAGCTTAAAAATATAAAAACATAATCTAATTAATTATAAAATTTAATCAATTAGGATATTTCATATATTAAAAACTAATGAAAGGTGTATGGTGGATTACGTGATGGGAGACTGATTCAAAATCCATGATGGATTATGTTTTAAATAATGGTATTTATATCACTTAATTCTTTCATTTGCACTTTCCAGTTTGTTATTATGTCCTTTAATGAATTTTGAGAGAGTTGTAACTTTCGTTGGTTAATTTTAGCTAGATATAACCTGAATGAATTTGGTCTAAAAGGTGAATTTAAAATGTTGAATCAATTCCTGGAGGGATAAAAAAAGTTATGTTCAACTCGTCAATTGTTGTAAAATAGCATATTATACCGGGTGTTCCACGAAGAGGTCGCTATTTTTTTATTAATATCCCGGACTCTACAAACTTGAAATTTTATAGTTATATTACATAGATATGTAAAAAGAGTAGTCTAGAGTTTCATTTTTTATAGTCAATCAAAACAAAATGGCAGAATAACAACAAAAAAAACTATAATCTTCTGGATAGAACCACTTCTTCTTACAATTCAATGCAATTAAATTGTTATTGAAATCTGTTTTGTTAATACACAACATTGAAACAATTTGATAGTTATTGATGAAGAATTGAATTGTTTCATTGTTATCAGTGTATCAACAGTGTACAATTTGATAGTCACCATAGAGACTTCCCCCCTCCCTTAGTGGTACTTTTTTTATCCTCTTCGTGCATGACGGCGTCATTTGACACAGCTTAGTATTTATTACTTTTTTTTCCAATAGCAATCATACTCTGACTAATATTTTTTCAATTTATTTCATTCTGGAGATCTAAGTAGCAGCACTATCCAGTCAATCACTCTGTAAATCACATGGTCTATTTTCTGCTATTTTTCATTCCAGCCAAGTTTAGTGTGTTGTGAGTGACAGGTATGTGCATTTTGCTAATTTTTTTGTGGGTGATAAAGACTATTTTCAGGGTAAGAAAAAATATTTTATGTATTTATTAGCCTAATAGTTCCTATTTATGTTATTACCATAATGAAATTATCTTTAGTTATAAAGTTACGTGAGAATATACACAGAGTGGCACATGACACCACCATGCAATAAGTGAAACCAATGTGCCTCTAATAGTTTATAGGTACTGTTTCACTTATTGATGTTTTTCTCTCATTTTAGGTGTTAAAAATAGATGGTAATGCAATGAGATAATAGATCAGTTATTAAGAGAATTAAGATACTGCAAAACGATATGACAGGAAGTTAAAAACTGTTGTTACAATAACACGACCCTACGCAATCTCCGAATATAATTCCTATATGGGGGGGGGGTGGAGAATTGATATGGCAGACAGAATGATAGCACATTATCTGAAGTCAAAGAAATGGTATTGAAGATTTTTTTTTCCATCTACTCAATATTACCATTGTGAATGCCTGGCTGTGCTACAGACAGTCAGTTGATGAGATGATTTGAATGTCAACAAATCCATTTTTTCATCAACTGACTGCAAACACTCTCATTCTCAAAGTGTTGACCATGGAAAAAAAAGAGGGGTTCAATGTCTCCAGGGAATGATAAGGAATTAAAAAAGAAAAGGAAATTGGCTTCCAATGTGATCCCACAGCTGAGATATGATAATATTGGTTACTGGCCCCTGAAAGTGGAAAACATGAGAGAACAACGTTGCCGATCTCAAGATTGCTCAAGAAAAACTAGATTCAAGTGCAAGAAATGTGATGTATATATTTGCCCAGATTGTATGGAGTCATTTCATACCAATTAAAAGTAGCTCATAACTGTTCCCTAAGAGATATGTGTTTTTTATTATGTGTTACAAATTTTTTTAAGAATTTTGTGTATTTTTACTAAAAACAATAATATGTTTTTTAGCTATTATCGAAAAATTATTTCTATATACCTCTAACTTTAGTAAATAAGTGTTATTATGTAAACAAAAATGAGTAATAAAATTTTTTTTAAATATTTTTTTCAAATTTTTTATATCTCTTATTGCATGGAGATGTCACATGACGACAGGTCCGCCATTTTTTAAAAAAAAGGTTAAAAATTCTGAAAAGAGGTTAATTTGTGTTCAAAAAGATCTAAAAAATAAGAAAATCAAAAAGAAAATTTTTTGTTTAAACTTTTTCATGATTCATGCATGAAGGGGTTAACTTATTGTCATGTTACACAAATTATAATGTATGGAGATAAAAAATACGAATTATATTATTTATATCTACTGTGGTGTGGGTATTGATTAAATTGGTTGTTTTAGATTGATGATAGTGAATATGTTGAATGAGTGATTTTCATGTTATCGTGTATGATCTTATAATTTTAGAATTTCATTATCATTACAGGAACCAGCCACTGTGTAAACAATCTTATGAAAGGTCAATAAGAGTTAAAATTAGTAATACTTTAGGAAAGAAGAAGGAGGAGGTAGGTAAGCTTTAGATCCACTCATTAAGGTACAGGAGAGGCCGAATCCTGGAGGACGGTAAAGGAAAAATAAAAGGATAAAAGTCAAACAAGTAAATCTACGAATCTGGCAAAGATGAGACACAGTGTCAACGTACGTTTTTTTAAACTTGGAATTCCAAACAAGATTTAATTTACATTGGTTGTGTCAGCCAATGAAACGGTATAGCATACGCTATACTACATTGGATGTTTAATTGGCAATGAAAGAAATACTTGGGTGTGTTAATCTACGGGAGTTTTAGTACTAATCATAACGACAAAAGTAGAATCATCATGCTGCACAACATTTTCTTTCATTTTAACTGAATGTTTTGTTTTTATTTTATTTAGTATTGTTTAGATTTTATTGATATCAGAATACAGTTTTAGGTACCTGCTGTGTTTTTTTAGTTTGATGTTTTTTAGACGCATAATAGCACAGGCTTACTGTATTAAACATATTATATTGCTAACTAAACTGAGAATAGGGATATTATTGTTTTTTTTCTTCTTCTTTTAATTATATTTTATCTCGTCTACGTAGTATAGAGAAAGATATTTGATTCATTTGAAAGAGATTTTGTAAACCAATTTTGAGGCCATGAAAATCGAGGCATATTTTTCTAACTCATACTGTCATACAAAATCTTTTTTGTAAATATTCAAAGTTTGTTAGAGATCGGAGTAAAAAGTATCTTGAGGACATATAGAAGCTAATATCTAATTATTGGTGATTGCAATATACAACTTTGTTTACCCCTCCAGGATAATTCCAGGAATTCAACCTTGAAAATTCAACCTTTCAGACCAAATTCATCCAGGTTATATCTAGCCAAATTAACCCTTTCAGACCCGAATTATTTCCAACAATGGAAAAAAATTATTTTCACTTTTTTCTATCTTTATTAGTCCACAACTAGTAATAAATTTGTGTTTTTTATTTTTATTTGCGTTATGGTAATTTTTATGGGTACGTCCACTGCAATGGACGCTGGGTTTCAATGGAAAAACTCTACTCGTACAAAAATCAAAGTAAACTATATTAATTTTTGAAAATTTACAAGATTTAATTATTAAAAATAGAATTAGGAACTACAAAAATTATTACAATAATCAGTATAAACATTTATTTAAAATAATGTCTCTAGAAAAATAATTATAAGCATATTTATGAAGTGTGGTAGCTATAAAAGCAGTTTCGGCCTTTTACAATACAAAGATGTATATTACAATTTTTGCAAAATACATGTGTTTTATTTTTTTTTTACATTTTTTGCATCTAGTCGCTTCTTTTTTGTTGTCATAATCTGCAAAATGATCAATACGATCTCGCCGAGCTTCCACTGGTGGGTGGTTGTACTTCCATTGAGTGTCTACGCTAAGGAGAAGATTCTTCGTCTTCTGCTGAGGATGGTCTACCACGTTTTCTCTTTGGTGTACTGATTCCTGTATATACTAAGTCATAGCTTAAATTTACCTTAAATTCTTGAAGATCCATATGTTCATTTTTGGCAGATTTTCTGTTTTCTTCGTCATTGATATACTCAAAATAGGAGTTTACCACAGCCATGTCGATAGCATGTGCTATCATGCGCAAGGTCCATTTCTTACTTTTGATAAATGTTCGGTAGTATTTTATCATCTGATTAAATTTGTCTACTCCTCCCATGTTTGATTTGTACATTAGTACTATCTCCGGGATTTCAATATCTTCGTAACTACATTTTGATCTATCCCACTTTTGTACAGATTTTGGAGTACCAGAAGTTATAAAATTTGAACCTATATTAACTATTTTATTGTCAAACCATCTCACTAAGCCAACTTTATTATCCGTGCTCACGATTTCATAGGATGTACCTCGACCAAATTCTTTTAGTTTCTTTTCATCAATCAGAGGAGCAGATGCAAATCTGTCGACACGTATGGTTCCAATAGCTTTGATTTCTAAAAATGCGAGAGCTTCAAATAATTTATAGGAACTAAAATAATTATCGAAATATAATGTGTGTGAATATCCGTCAAGTAAATTTTGAATTGCAAATTGCAAAACAATAGTGGCACTTTGGCCGATCTTTGTTAGCATAATCTTATCGAACTCTGTTGAAGATCCCTGATACAAGATGAAGTCGTAGCAAGTCCCTGTTTGTCCACATAGTGCAAATACTTTTATTCCCCACTTATATGGTTTTTGTTTTATATACTGCTTGATACCTAATTTTCCCTTGAAAGGAATAATCTGTTCATCAACAGAAAGTACTTCTTCTTTTATTAATTCGTTACATCGACGTTTTATTGAATCATAAAGAGGTCTTACAAGAACAAACTTATCAATATTATTGGCTGGTATGTCAAGTTTGTTTACTAGGTGGAAATTTCTTCTTATTGCGAAAAACCTATCTCTACTCATATTATCGACAAACAAAGGTATTCTGGTTTGTTTTTCCCAGTACATCTTGATACGTGGAAACTTCAGTGTGCCTATAGCAATTTGCAAACCAAGAAAAACTTTAATTTCTTTACAAGAGGTAGGTTTGAATGAGTGTTGTTGTAGCGCATATAAATTAGTAAAATACGAGATAGACTCCAGAAGATCATATGTAATATATTTACTAAAATACGACGATGGAGAATTTGTTTCAGAACAAGCATTAGAATCAGCTTGTCTAATTTGTTTGGTAAATGCATACATTACAGGCATGGGTTGGCTCCCCCACTTTATGTCTTTTTTTTCAGTTAGGTGTGCTTCTTGAAAAGGAAACAAAGAATCAATTTGAAAACCATTCTCAGCATTTTCTACCACGTCATTGTTGATATCACCATCTAAATCATACAAATCTATTTTTTCATCACTCACCATCATATCAGGCGATGTTTCATCTCCCAAATCACAAATATTGTCATCAAGAATTAGGTTATGTTGACCCAAATCTTCAAAAGGATACACTAAACCTTCGTCTTCACTTAGATCTTCTATTTCAGACACATTTCCATCTAATAACTGTAAAATTTCACGATCATTAAATCTACTCATCTTTTAAATATTGGAAAAACACAGTTATAAAATCACAAACCACTAGCTCAATAGATGCTTCGAAAATAATAATCTACACACAGGAATTGAAAGTTACGTTGAGACCCAATGTCCATCTCAATGGACTAGGGTTTTAAAAAAAAATCGTGAGGTTTAAATTTTATTCGATAAACTAAACAAAAATAACTACACTAATTAGCAGACTTTCCTCTACAAAACAAGCAAAATAAGTTACAAAACGAATAAGTACAAAAATCACAATAAAATAAAATAATATGATAGTACAGGGATATTTTTCTTTCGTATGTCACCTTGATGAGTGGCAATCTGATTTTCGTTATATTTCCTAAATTTCTCACCAGATGGCATAAGTTTCATATGTTTTAAGAAAGCAAATCTACACAGACTAATGACAGTATGTTGTCAACCTTCAAAAACAATGTTGCTTATTTACCAGATAGCATCAAACCTTCGGTCCATTGAAATGGACGTTGGGTCTGAAAGGGTTAAGCAACGAAAATTACAACTCTCTCAATATTCATTAAAGGTCATAATAATAAACTCAAAACTGCGAACGGAAAACATAACCAATATATATATATATATAGCATTTAAAAAAAGGTACTTACGAATTAACGCCACCGCAGCAAAAGTTGCGCTAATGCGCATGCACCAATAAAGAGCAAACTGGTTTAAGGGAAGCAGAATTCCATTTTTTTCAGCTTTGAGATTCATATACTTTCATTTTATGATTTGTCGCAAAAAATTTAGGCGTACATTGGCGGCACTTCACTTTTAAAGCTCATGTTTATCCATGATCTAATTTCAAATTATTAACTTCAATAAACTTACGAAAGGTTTGGCCAGGTGATTATATATATAATTATATCGCAAAGTAAACAAATATTGGCGCATGCGAATTAGCAACTTCTGCTGCGGTGGCGTTAATACGTAAGTACCAAATAAAATGACAATCCACCATCAATTTTGTATCATATTCACCCATCAATTACTTATCCACTTCTATCACACACCTTTAATTAATGCTTACAATATCAAATATCCTAATTGTTTAGATTAAGATTATATTGTGCCCCCCAATAGTGTTGTAAAAGTAGTAAAGGCAAGAGTTACCAACTATCAACTTCTCAACCCCGAGATTTAGAGTAGGCTTTTGTATATTTTGTATTAAATTATAATTGTTTATTATTAAATTGTATATTTTGTAATTGAATAATACTAAAATAATAATGTTAAATAAATAATTTATTAAAACACATTAAAAGTTTTATGTTATAATTTTATAGTAGTAATCGGAGAAAAAAATTTTTTGGGGGCCTATAGCGGTTTGTTGAATATATTAATAATTTATAACTGGGAGAAACAAATCTGACAGATTTCTCCTTATTGTATGTCACATGTTTTACATAGAATTTCGTTTGTTTCACTAAAATCGCTCTAAAATCTCACTAAAATTGGAGTTTTTTTTTTTTTTTTTTTAATGTGTCTTTACATACGTGTGTATATATTTAAAATTAAGATTGCTAGAATAAAATCTTATATTATTTTATAGTTGTAAGCCTTTTTTGTAGAATTAAAATTTTTAGTTTCCCACATATACGTAGTGATGGATCTAAAAATAGACGTCGAGTTTTATGAAGTGGTTTTTGGAATGATGTCTGTCTGTCGCTGAAGAAGTGCTTACACCAAACCCGTGGACCTATTTTAATCAAATTTGGAAATTTGGATCGACGAGTTATTTTGCCCATTTTTAAAAATATAAATCAAGATTTAGGAGTAGCTTTCATTGAAGAAACCACAAAATTACGATTTTTCCAACAATGATAATGATTTCGAGTAAATTTTTCTCAAGAGTAGCCTCTGGGACTCAAACAAAACTCATCGCTCCAAATTCCCGGTTTATCAGTTAGTTATAGGTTTTAAAAACAATAAAATTAGCCATGCGTCTATATAAAATCGGGTGAACTGATTTCGTTTAAATTTAAGAGGAAAACAATAATTTTAATCTATTTTGGTTTTGTAGTTCATATTTATATAATTTATTCAGACATTTGCCATACTTTGTGTGTATTTAATATTAAAATATGACGTTCCGAGCGTATGAATCAAATCACTTTGTCAAGTACAAAAACATTAGAACAAAAAAAAAAAAAAAAAAAAAAACATGAAAATTTTAGTTGCAAAACCTTATAAAAGAAGCCTATGTAAAGCTCTCTGACAAATTATCAGTCAAACGAATATAGAAATAAAGTCTTAGAGTTACCAATTAATAAAAACTAAATTAAAAATTGATGTACAGTACTTTAAATATGGCTGACAATTTTTCGGTTAATTCACCACAAGACGTGGCTACAAAGTCACGTGTGTAACTCTTAAAAGAGGGGACAAATACTGTTTACCCAAATAAAACCGTCAGAAACCTCGTTGGCACTGAACCCTTTTTGTTAGATCTTTTTTCACTTGATAACGAAGTTGATCTATACCCTTGAAACGTTGTGAGTTAGGTTTTATATTCACCAATGATGGCAATTACTCGAATAAACTAACAATCAATAACTTGGATCTAAATGAACAAAACCTACATCATAAAATGCTTAGTTTTCCTTCCGTTATAATTTAAATAAAAAATGATTTAAGAGATATAGATTCTAAATCATATTTGATATACAAGTATATACTATTGATTCGCAAGTTTCTGCTTAAAGTAATAATATAAAAAATAACCACTTCAAAATGGCTGTTTTGAAGATTTGCATTAATTAAAAGATTTTTATTAAACGTATATTCATGTAGGCCTATTCAAAACACCGAATTCTAATTTGACTTAGATTATTTACATGCTTGTTCCAAAAAACCTTTCACAATACAAAATAAACCTAAAAGTTTAATATTTATAGAATAGGGACACGACTACAGAGTCACGTGCTGGGCCGTGGATCCGGTTCTGATGCTCTATCAGTGTTATCGTGTCAAGCCTGGCACCCAGCTGATTGCTTCGGGCACGGCGCCCGCTCGACTATAACACAGTTATATGGTAATGTAAATCTCAACATCCATCTATTGGCCAAATAAAAGCAACTCACGTCTTCTATTGGGCTTCACAATTGACGGCATCTTCGAGGCCAGAAGTTCAGTTCGTGTTTATGTTATGTTGGTAATAGTTAGTTAACTTTAGCATAAAAGCATCTCACTTCTTTTATCGGGCTTCACAACTGATGGCATCTTCGTAGCCAGAAGTTCAGTTTGTGTTTATGTTATGTTGGTAATAGTGAACTTTAGCACATCTACAGGGTAAAGGTAAGTTTTGTTTATTAGCATTGTTATGGTTTTATTATCTAAATATTTATTTTCTAGGAGGATTTTGATTAAATTTTAGTGAAACGCAGACTTATTTTTTTATAGTATCTGTGGATTATTGAAGACCTCAATCTTGGTTTCAAGATAAAATATAAAGTTAACAATTAGAGTTTTTCTTTTCTTTAAAAAAAATCTTTACTTTATAGAGTCCATAACACTTGAAAAACCGAACACTATCAAATGGTTTGAAACCTGAGTAGGCCCTTAATCTTTGACGATGCAAGGTGAACCACTATCAACTGAGCCAACTCGTTCCCTACACTTATAGGCCAATGAAGTAATGAGAAACTTACTATAAGTAAGGAGAATCCTTTCAAAAATTAGTTTCAAATTGTCGCTATTTTAAAATTCTAAGGTCTTTATTTTTTAGTAACAAAAATTTATTGAACGAATACGAAATAATGTGAAAAGTGAGAAAGATTTAGTTTTTCGCAAGAGCATCGGGAGTAAACGGCTAAAGCGCTCCAAGAAGTTTCGGGTTTGATCACCGTGGGGGCCTATAAAAATGTCGGTGTTGATCCAACATCATGAGGGACACTGTGGAGCTACTAATGGAAAATTCTGGTCATGAAAATTGCTATTTACAGTGACGAGAATTAGATGTACACATCAACCATTAAAATCCGCTTACAGACCTAAGCTCACAAAGGGCTGTTGTGCCAGAGGTATACATTTTTATTGCAGACGTAGGTATCGGTTTAGAATGGTTCTTGTGTGCATTAACAGTATTTTTCTTAATTTTTGATCAAAATAATATGGATAACCGTTTCTTTAAAAACGTATTATTTATATTTCAAAAAACTGAAATATCGGGCTGTGTAATCCCACATTAACTTGCACTATACGAAGTATATATAACTTTTGTAATCGCAAAATATTCGGACCTCCGTTCTTGACCGATTTTCACGATTCATACTCTCAGCAATGAAAAGAAAAAGTGGTTTTCGACATACCGTCCGTACGTCGTCGTTGTCGTCTCTAAGCGTCCAAAAAAATTAATATAGAAACATGCAATTTGGTATAAAGGATCGTTACGTTTCATAGTCTCAGTAAACTTAAAAAAAGTGGTTTTCGACATACCGTCCGTCGTCGTTGTCGTTGTCGTTGTCGTTGTCGTCTCTAAGCGTCCCAAAAAAAATAATATAGAAACATGCAATTTGGTATAAAGGATCGTTACGTTTCATAGTCTCAGTAAACTTAAAAAAAGTGGTTTTCGACATACCGTCCGTCCGTCGTCGTTGTCGTTGTCGTCTCTAAGCGTCCAAATAAATTAATATAGAAACATGCAATTTGGTATAAAGGATCGTTACGTTTCATAGTCTCAGTAAACTTAAAAAAAGTGGTTTTCGACATACCGTCCGTCGTCGTTGTCGTTGTCTCTAAGCGTCCAAAAAAATTAATATAGAAACATGCAATTTGGTATAAAGGATCGTTACGTTTCATAGTCTCAGTAAACTTAAAAAAAGTGGTTTTCGACATACCGTCCGTCCGTCGTCGTTGTCGTTGTCGTCTCTAAGCGTCCAAAAAAATTAATATAGAAACATGCAATTTGGTATAAAGGATCGTTACGTTTCATAGTCTCAGTAAACTTAAAAAAAGTGGTTTTCGACATACCGTCCGTCCGTCGTCGTTGTCGTTGTCGTCTCTAAGCGTCCCAAAAAAAATAATATAGAAACATGCAATTTGGTATAAAGGATCGTTACGTTTCATAGTCTCAGTAAACTTAAAAAAAGTGGTTTTCGACATACCGTCCGTCCGTCGTCGTTGTCGTTGTCGTCTCTAAGCGTCCAAAAAAATTAATATAGAAACATGCAATTTGGTATAAAGGATCGTTACGTTTCATAGTCTCAGTAAACTTAAAAAAAGTGGTTTTCGACATACCGTCCGTCGTCGTTGTCGTTGTCTCTAAGCGTCCAAAAAAATTAATATAGAAACATGCAATTTGGTATAAAGGATCGTTACGTTTCATAGTCTCAGTAAACTTAAAAAAAGTGGTTTTCGACATACCGTCCGTCCGTCGTCGTTGTCGTTGTCGTCTCTAAGCGTCCAAAAAAATTAATATAGAAACATGCAATTTGGTATAAAGGATCGTTACGTTTCATAGTCTCAGTAAACTTAAAAAAAGTGGTTTTCGACATACCGTCCGTCCGTCGTCGTTGTCGTTGTCGTCTCTAAGCGTCCAAAAAAATTAATATAGAAACATGCAATTTGGTATAAAGGATCGTTACGTTTCATAGTCTCAGTAAACTTAAAAAAAGTGGTTTTCGACATACCGTCGTCGTTGTCGTTGTCGTTGTCGTTGTCGTTGTCGTCTCTAAGCGTCCCAAAAAAATTAATATAGAAATATGCAATTTGGTATAAAGGATCGTTACGTTTCATAGTCTCAGTAAACTTAAAAAAAGTGGTTTTCGACATACCGTCCGTCGTCGTTGTCGTTGTCTCTAAGCGTCCAAAAAAATTAATATAGAAACATGCAATTTGGTATAAAGGATCGTTACGTTTCATAGTCTCAGTAAACTTAAAAAAAGTGGTTTTCGACATACCGTCCGTCCGTCGTCGTTGTCGTTGTCGTCTCTAAGCGTCCCAAAAAAATTAATATAGAAATATGCAATTTGGTATAAAGGATCGTTACGTTTCATAGTCTCAGTAAACTTAAAAAAAGTGGTTTTCGACATACCGTCCGTCGTCGTTGTCGTTGTCGTTGTCGTCTCTAAGCGTCCCAAAAAAATTAATATAGAAATATGCAATTTGGTATAAAGGATCGTTACGTTTCATAGTCTCAGTAAACTTAAAAAAAGTGGTTTTCGACATACCGTCCGTCCGTCGTCGTTGTCGTTGTCGTCTCTAAGCGTCCAAAAAAATTAATATAGAAACATGCAATTTGGTATAAAGGATCGTTACGTTTCATAGTCTCAGTAAACTTAAAAAAAGTGGTTTTCGACATACCGTCCGTCGTCGTTGTCGTTGTCGTTGTCGTCTCTAAGCGTCCCAAAAAAATTAATATAGAAATATGCAATTTGGTATAAAGGATCGTTACGTTTCATAGTCTCAGTAAACTTAAAAAAAGTGGTTTTCGACATACCGTCCGTCGTCGTTGTCGTTGTCGTTGTCGTCTCTAAGCGTCCCAAAAAAATTAATATAGAAATATGCAATTTGGTATAAAGGATCGTTACGTTTCATAGTCTCAGTAAACTTAAAAAAAGTGGTTTTCGACATACCGTCCGTCGTCGTTGTCGTTGTCGTTGTCGTTGTCGTCTCTAAGCGTCCCAAAAAAATTAATATAGAAATATGCAATTTGGTATAAAGGATCGTTACGTTTCATAGTCTCAGTAAACTTAAAAAAAGTGGTTTTCGACATACCGTCCGTCCGTCGTCGTTGTCGTTGTCGTTGTCGTTGTCGTCTCTAAGCGTCCCAAAAAAATTAATATAGAAATATGCAATTTGGTATAAAGGATCGTTACGTTTCATAGTCTCAGTAAACTTAAAAAAAGTGGTTTTCGACATACCGTCCGTCGTCGTTGTCGTTGTCGTTGTCGTTGTCGTCTCTAAGCGTCCCAAAAAAATTAATATAGAAACATGCAATTTGGTATAAAGGATCGTTACGTTTCATAGTCTCAGTAAACTTAAAAAAAGTGGTTTTCGACATACCGTCCGTCGTCGTTGTCGTTGTCGTTGTCGTCTCTAAGCGTCCCAAAAAAATTAATATAGAAATATGCAATTTGGTATAAAGGATCGTTACGTTTCATAGTCTCAGTAAACTTAAAAAAAGTGGTTTTCGACATACCGTCCGTCGTCGTTGTCGTTGTCGTTGTCGTCTCTAAGCGTCCAAAAAAATTAATATAGAAACATGCAATTTGGTATAAAGGATCGTTACGTTTCATAGTCTCAGTAAACTTAAAAAAAGTGGTTTTCGACATACCGTCCGTCGTCGTTGTCGTTGTCGTTGTCGTCTCTAAGCGTCCCAAAAAAATTAATATAGAAATATGCAATTTGGTATAAAGGATCGTTACGTTTCATAGTCTCAGTAAACTTAAAAAAAGTGGTTTTCGACATACCGTCCGTCGTCGTTGTCGTTGTCGTTGTCGTTGTCGTCTCTAAGCGTCCCAAAAAAATTAATATAGAAACATGCAATTTGGTATAAAGGATCGTTACGTTTCATAGTCTCAGTAAACTTTAAAAAAGTGGTTTTCGACATACCGTCCGTCGTCGTTGTCGTTGTCGTTGTCGTCTCTAAGCGTCCCAAAAAAATTAATATAGAAATATGCAATTTGGTATAAAGGATCGTTACGTTTCATAGTCTCAGTAAACTTAAAAAAAGTGGTTTTCGACATACCGTCCGTCGTCGTTGTCGTTGTCGTTGTCGTCTCTAAGCGTCCCAAAAAATTAATATACAAACATGCAATTTGGTATAAGGGACTCTATTGTGCTCCTATATAACTCTATTGAAATTCATAAAAATTGAATTGAAAATGTCAAAATGGCAGCCATTTATACAATATTTTGTTCATATTCGTATGTTTATCAACTTGTAACACATTATATATATTATTAAAACATATCAATTTCCAATTGTCAATTATATTGGTATCGACCCCACCTCTCTATGATCACAAATAGGGTGGTTATTTTCAAAAATGTAATTTAAAACCCAGACTACAGAAAATGTGATATTCATGTAGGCCTAGTTACGAGGGGCACGTCAACCGATACTAGCAAATGGAGACACCTTTAGGTATGAACAGCATGGAGGTGTACCAGAGGTTAGACACTGTCAAGTGCGACGCAAGTTGGGGCTTTTTAATATATTATACATATTATCTACATCTAGCCGATGTCAAGAAAATAATGATATAGGCTACATGGTGTTTCCAAAAATCGTTCCAACAACTGCAGGATCTTATTCCTCACATCTAAAATTTCAAAATGGCGTTAATATACTTTTTAACGACGAATATCTGAATACCGGTACCGTTAATTTTACAAAATATTTACAAGATATATATTTTTTTTTTTAACGACAAACAAAATGTTTTTTATTCTTTCTATAGCTCAAAGGATAACTGAGCTATTGAAAACATTAAATATTGGTAATTGTCTACAACGCCCAAGAACCGAAATGTTTGTGTAAATTATGTAAATGTTTACCTCCAATTAATCTTCCTATAGTTTAAAGGGCAACAACGGTCACACAATAATAGTGAGAAACAAGTATCACTCGATTTGGAAAGCTTTTAGTATTAAGATTGTTGCATTGCGCAATGCCGTACATTCAAAGGATTTCCCTCATTTCTGAGTTTGAAAATACATGGTTAATAATTTTTCTGCCATGGTGTGCACGATAATATGAAAAATAAAAATTGTTTAACAACATTCCGACTTCACTTATTCTCTGTGATTAATAGCAATGGACTAATTGGAATAGTTTTGTATTTACTAGAATCAACAACAATACCTACTTTCTTAATAATTAGATATTGTGTAACATTAAACAGTTTTTTAATCGATGTACGAAGTTCAATTAAATGTGAATGAGTAAACGTTGGAATGTAAGCGTTTGAGTGTATTTTAATCAGCTGTTGTCTGTAGGCCCTATAGCCTACACACATTATTACAAAATTCTTATATAATATAAGATTAATTATGTAAATAAAGACATATATACACAAATATATAAAAATATAATTTATAAAATTTAAAAACATTTGAAGTATAATTATCTAAAATTTGTGTATAGTGTGGCGTGAAGGAGTAAAGTGTATTTACTAAAACAATTTTAGACTTCCATTGTCTCTATAAATCACTCCAGGGAAATTATTCACAAACTGGATTGCAGTTTCAAATAGCTATTATTAGTCGCGTTCGAGTTTTGTTTATATCAAATTAAAAGCTGAAAAATTCATATTATTATTTTAAAATGTTACTTTTAAGATATTTTATATGCAAGTAAAAGAAATAATCGGTTTAAAAAGATATATTTTTTTAAATTTATAATTTAAGATCTAATATTTATTTTACGTTATACCCTACATATTATTATTGGGTGTGTCTATAATTTTAGGCTACAGAAAGATTTGGAGGTAAAACGTTTGCAAAATTCGAACAAATTTTTGAGTGTTGTATATAATTACTGTATCGAGAATTAATGTTTTCAGTTTTTTAATGTTTAAAGTTTAAATAGCCCCCATTTTAAAATGAGTAAAGGAAATCAGTTTGATTATTTTTTCTCAAATTGGGCGTTTATACCCCAACTAGCATCAAAAATTTCAACTCCACATCATTTACGATTAAAAAGATATGCATTTCTTGTTAAAAACACAAAATGGCGGCTAGATAGAAAACTAAGTAGCCTATTTTTGGAAAAATATGGATATAGACTTTTCCATTAGTGTTGATGTGAGGATTAAGATTTCTGTATTCAAAGACGAAGTTTAGAAAACCTGTATAACATTAAATTGTTAAAATATACGGGTCTTTTTTAGAAGAGTCCCGCCACTTCTATTAAATGATCTTATTATTCTTTGTTTCGTTTACGCCATTACACAATGATTAAGCTAGATCGCTATTTCAAGTCACGACAGGTTTGGTCAGATTGCTATATATATATAAAATAACCTGGCTAAACCTTTCGTACGTTTTAATGAACTTAATAAGACACTTAATAGAAGTGGCGGGGCTCTTCTAAAAAAGACCCAAATATACCAATAGGGTAAGGGATCCTACTGGTTTATGTAACATATCCTACAAGGCCCAAGAAACCAAATTTAGAGGATTGCTTGTATTACATTGCTAGATGCTGCTTTATAAATAACATGATGATGTCCATTAACTGGTTTTTTATGTGGGATTTTTGCATACCGTAATATTTGAGTTATTTAGAGTTTCATCAAAATTTGTTCGAAATAACTAACTAGGCCAGAATTTGAGAAACGGTCAGTAAGACGGTTTTGAAAAAACTAAAATTTAAATTAGTGAAAACAATTTGTGAAAATACGTTTGGAGATATAGGGAAAATATAATCCTACCTACATATCAAATTTGACAAAAATATAACCATCTTATTTTGTTGTAGATTACTGCACGGATCCAAACACTTTTTATAAAAATTGTTTTTTTAAAGTTAGGAGATTTCAAAACTGATATTTTTACGAAAACCTTCTCTTAACTACGAGTACGTGAGTCAGAAGTGTTTGGTTATCTAGCTGTGTATTTTATTTCCGCTTGAATAATCAGTCCGTCTAAACCGCCCAAAGCATATCGGAGAACTATTAAGATACCCACTGTCTCAAGGTTAGCATGATTACACGAGGCTCTGATATGATTATTTTAAAATAATAATAAGATATTGTTATGCCACCACAAACAAAATCGTTCAATAAACAAATACAGAGGAAGTACATTTAAATGAAATAAATAGGAGTCTCTTACGTTATGCTTGTTTATAAATTTCCTTTAAAAAAAAAGAAGGAAAAAAAAAACACAATTGAAGAAATACAAATGTTACCGAAAAGGCGGCTCAATAATAAAATAAAATTACGTCATTTTAAAAAGAACACAAATTTTTTCAAATAATAATATTAAAATAGACAAAAACGTAAAGAAAAACAAAACGTATTTACACTATTGACCGAAGGTACTTGGTAGAACTCCACTTTAATGAAAAAAACAACACAATATTTAGTAAATTGTACAATTTAATTGAGTCTTGCCGACCATGGTTTGCCAGCAACGGCATTTACATGACAGCTTAACAAAGACTAAGGAAGATATTAAAACAAAGAAAAGACAAGATATTAAGACAAAGAAAAGAAGTTTTCTTATTGTTTTCTTATTATTTTCTCAATATATTCAATATTGGGGCTTTGCTAGAGATATTACTCTATTCGCTTAATTAGGAGCTATCTTTCGTTAATAACATCTATAAATAGATAGTATGGAGGAAATAAAGTATATATATAAAAAAAAATAAAATAGTCGTGTTGACGAAATTTCCTCTAGACATAATCTGACTATTATATTCAATAAAACTAAACGATCTGCCATTCGAACCACCCCACACTCCATTAGTCTACCCTCGGGCAAATTAGTATTTTTCCGCCTACTTTGTTAACATATACATAACATAATATCCATTTCTTAAAAAATATCAAGGTGTCAAATGTTTAGATATATCTACAATTTTTTACGGTAATTGATTGACATACTGATTTAAAGACTAAACAAATTTGAATAATTAGAACCTTAAGTACATCCAATAGTTTTAACTAATTACGTGAAACATAACGATCTAATTCAAAATTATCAAGGCATTATTTTTGTAGAGCATAATCTCTCTCTCATATATATATATATATATATATATATATATTACTCCTGTTGTAACGGGTCAAAACTAAGAATTTTAATTTTGCAACTTTAATGTCAAATTGCTAGGAATATGTGAGAATTTTTTTAGATCAGTGAAGAAGCTAATGAAGTGAAAAAAAAAAATTGCTTTAATACATTTTATTCGATAACAAAAATTTAACCTCTCTTACAGAAGTTTGGAAACATTAAAACAATTTTTCCTTTTAGTTTTAACATATGGAGATAGATAATTCAAGTTATTTACGTCGCTAAAGTAATATGAGCTTCATTATAGATTGAGCGTTGTGTTTTAAGCAGCTAGTGCATAGCGGTGCTTAAAATACACGAAAGCTATACTTTTCCAGGAGTATAAAATATTTTATCTACCCCCAACCAATTGTAATTGTTTTATTGTATAAATGAAAATGTTTTAATTCACTAAACTATTTATTTTACATCAAATGTTAAGCAATTTTTGTCATAGATAGTTTTAAAAACAGTCGTTTACTTTGAATAAATATTGAAAACACAGTTTTCGAAGTCTATTCTAAAGTATAAGTGGTATTTTCATTAAGAAATATTGGATATGGACTTTTCGGAGCTGCAGAATATTTCATTGCTACATTTCTTTTTTCAAAACTATTTTCTTTAAACAAAACTTATAAAAATACGCTATGAACTAATGCTATATACAAAATAACATACAACAGCTGGTTTAATAAAAACATTGTAATTGTCTTGAAGAACTATAGCTGTTGCTAAATATTCAATAACACATTATGTCCCTAGGACATTAGTGTTATATACCCCGTTAGACAGGAAAGTTTAATATGTGGGGGTAGATACAAGGGAGTTCTTCAAGCCGGCACCAATCATTATATATGTTATAAAAAAAAACACGTCGACCCGGCACTGGTCCCTTCACCGGCCGCCATGACAGTATGTCAACCCGGCACCAGCCACCCCAGCTTACCCATTCCACCTACACTACTCCCCCCTCAACCCCTCCTTTCTCTTTTTTCTTCTCTTAATCACTTCTCTTTTCCGTAAGGTGCCGTAGGTTAAGTTAGGTTAGGTTAGGTAAGGTTAGGTTAGGTTAGGTTAGAATGAGGGTGTATGTTTGTTGTTGAATTATCAAACTGACATTAATTTGTGGTGAAAATTAGTAGTTTTGGGTGGTTTTGAGGGACGGATGAGTGAAAAAGTGTTCACAATTTTTTTTTTTTACTATTTATTTTGTAAGTCTTCACGATATGGTTATTTAAATCTTTAAATGAATTTTCACAAAGTCAAGACCTAACTCTATTGATTTCTGTAATAGAAAACATTAAATCCTTCCATAAATTTTCAAGATAAAATTTACAAACATACAAAATTCCTCGTTTAATAATATACAGATTAATAATTGTATATCTCTTTTATATGCATTAAGGTCATTTTTTGATATAGTTATTTTGAGTTTTATAACAGCTGTGAAATTTTGTTGCATTTAGGTAAATTTGCTTTCAATTAAACATTAGTGTCTTCACCTCCTTCTGTTATTCACCCCCTCCCACCCCAGCCATGTTTCTCACACTACCTCATGGGAACAGTTATTAGAGACTATGACTCTTTTTAGTTTTTGACCAACAACTCCCGACTCAACAATTTTAAGGTTTTATTTAGGTTTCCGTTACAACAAAAAAACTAAAACAAAATCGTTGGAGGCTTTTTCGAAAAATAAATTATCCACAACTTCCTCACGCGAACAAGTTTTAGACACTGAAATAATATAGGCCTAAATAAAGGAAACGTTGTCGAGTTTACTACATCAAGCCTTGACCTTGGTGGATTTTATAATAATTATTTATTGTTTTGTTTGTATTTAAATAAGAGGCTAGCGCATGTTTACTCTTGTAGTAGCCTACTGTAAACACGTCCTGCGCAGGCCTACGTAGTAATGGGTTGAAATCGAGTTCCTAAATAACGGCTATAAAGGTTATTTTTTTACTGTTTCCCACGAATCGTAATTTTCTGTTACCATTCTGAATTGTGTTGTTAATTTTCATATTTAAACAAAACAATAATTGTCGAAATCAGTTCCACAAGATGGGGTTTTTAAGCGGTAACTCCAAACTCCATAACCGGTAGTTTTTGGAAAATGGAGAACAACATATTGTTTGGGATACTTTTAGAAGGTATATTTGATCAAAATCCTTTGAACAAATTTCAGAAATTTTTTTTTTTTTTTTTTTTTTTTTTTACGCATGGCAGATATTTTCAAATTTCGAGTTGTCAATTACATTTTACATGGATAATTAGGAGCCCAAAATCACTAAAAACACAAAACAGTTACATCCCCGCCTTATACTATTAAAAAAAAAAAGTAAATAAATAACTTCCACGGGAAGCTAAATTTTGAAGTATCCCCTACATAAACTCAGCCGGAGATAGGCCAAGAAAACAGCTGATAAGTCACAGTTAGTAGACATGAACAGATACACAATAAAACTCCCAAGTTCCTTGTTCCATGTTCCTTGCGTAGTGTGTAGTTACTAGTTAGTTACTGTAGTTTGAGAAAGCCAAAATTTTGTTATTAATAGTAGACTATTTAAAAAAATGTTTCTTTTTTAAATTTTGTTTGTTTATGTTTGAAATTTACATTTGTATTTTAATAAACTAAGCTCTTAGCAATGATCAATAGCATTCTTTTTGCTAAATGTGTAAATTTTGTTTATTAATAAATCAGGCCTGATAATGAGTTTAAAATTATTTACATGGTGATAGATTTAATTTTAATTTTGACAGTTGGATATTGATCACTTGAATATATTTGAAGTAATAGTAGATCCATTGCAATCCTGTTCTCCAACATTTAATAGACTGTCAACAAAATAAGGTTAGTTTAGGTTAATTCATTTATGTATATGGTTGTAATTAATTGTATGATTCATACTATTTTCAACCATACTAAGCTATAATTGCTTTTAATTTGTATTATTGAAATTGTCAGGTAAAATATATTGAAAGTCAATATAAAGAATAGAAATTTGATTTAAATTTGTAGTGGGTTAAGTGATCTCTCTTGATAAGGGTAATAATTGTGTATCGCCCTGGATAAGAATATTCAAGTTGCAATTGTGTAGCATATATGCACATTTCCCTCTCTTAGATATTCCTAGAAGAAGATGATGTTATGCTTTATGGGAGTCTATCTGAACTAGAAGCTCCAAGTGCTTTTTGTATCTTTCATTTTTTGAGTTCTGCGACCACAATTGTAATTTTGGGTAATAGTAGAAAATAAACCAAGGTAGGTAAACAGGCAGACTAAGTGTTACTGTAGTTTGATTAGATGATGTAGAAAATGAACAGAGACGGAAGGTATTGGGTAGTATTTTATAATAGTGCAAGTGAAAATAAGGAGAACAATATGGAGTGTAATAATCATGATAGGATAGTATTTCAGGACTGTTAGAATAGGTGATAGAAAACATTGAACAGTAATATACGATGGGGGAGATTGCATACAATCAGACAGAATGTGGTAAGGAAGATAAAGAAGAATAGAGTATGAGCAAGATTGTAATTGTTTACAAATAAAGTTACTGGTATTTTTGGCGATTTAAAAAAAACCATATTCTACATATCTTATTTCTTAATAATAAAATAAGTTTTCAATGCTGAGCTAACATTTTCACTAAAAAAAATAATTTCAACTTTTCTAGGTTAAGGCCCATTAAGTGAATTACGTGTTAAAATAGGTATGTATGCGAATCTATACCTTACAAGGAGGTCAAGTAAGTAATAACCTTACCTGACTTGCGGGTAAATTTGTAAAAAAAACAAATTGTGCGTTATTTCCCATTTATTCACCCATCCAAGTACTAACCGCTCTTGATGTTGTTTGACTTCGGTGACGTATAAATGTATTGAATTCTGTAGTTTTGAATTTGTGATTTTTCAGTGAAAAAATTAGCTCCGTGTTGAAAACTTATTTTTTATTAAGAAACAAGGTATGTAGAACATGATTTTCAAAAATCGCCAAAAATACTGGTAACTTTCTTTGTAAACAATTACCGAGCAAGATTTGATAGGAGAGGAGATGCAAAACTGTGAGAAATGGAAGATGAATCATGATCTCAGAGTGAATAAATTGGAGTACGATGAACAAGAATGTGCAAGGGAGGAACAGGAAGATAATAGAGAAGTTTGTGCAAAGATATCTGGAGGATGATGAATGTTCCGTTAAACATGAAAAATGAATTTCATCCCTAAATGTAGGATAAGGTATATAAAAGAATATTTATAGAAATAGGGATTTTTGTTGTTATTTGTTTACATAAAAAACAATTACCCTTATCAGAAACATCATAATTGGCAAAGTTAACTAAAGTTAGTCAAAATCTAACCAAGGGTTAAGAAAGGATCTATGATAATGATAACAGGTTTTTGCTTTGTGTTGTATACAGCCTTTTGAGCTGGTAGAAGTTTCTAATATAGCCTAACACATTTAGCCAAATAATTAATTTTCTTTCTTTTAATTTCAGATTTTTTATACAACAGGCCTACACATTGTTTATAAAATAGGACGAAAATAATAGTGGAAGAATGATGCATATTGCTTTTGTAATATTTTTAGCTCTATTCTCTACAACTATTAAAGGCTTAGATAATGGACTAGCCAGAACACCTCCTATGGGATGGCTCGCTTGGGAGAGATACAGATGTAATATAGATTGTAAAAACTACCCTCATGAATGTATCAGGTAGGTTTAGGCTATAATTTGACTATGACCATATGATCATTGTATTTGTCCACAGCTAAATAAATAAATATTTTGTTTGTAGGCTAATAGTTTAGGGTAACTATTGCAAGAATGGTTTCAAGAAGCTGTAAATTTAAGGCAATTTTAGAAAGATATATAATATTACACACATTATTTTTTTATTGTGAAAATTGAAAATTAAAAGTATGAAAAACCTTATAAATATGATTATACTTGTATATAGATTGGGAAAATTTGTAAATTCAATGCCGACTCGTTCACATTAAGTGAGAATCTAGCAAACAATTCCTTTATTCAACATTGGAGTTCCACTGAATCAGCATAATCTGTGGTTCTAGCATTTCTAAAATAATGGTGAAGGTATTTAAAGCAGCTTTTTAAATTGAAAGATTCCATTAAAAGGCCGAGTCCTGCAGAAAGGAGGCAAAAATCAGGATTTTTTGTTTCCTTACAAATTGAAGGATTTGGTTCCCATAATTTAACATGATTAAAAATATTACAAATACATTTACTATAGTATGCTAAGAATATGTGAGTTTTAAGGTATTCAAATAAATGTAATAATTTATTGAAGGTTTATATCGTAGTCTATCAGACATCAAGATAAATGGGTAATTTTATAGTAAACGTGAGACAATTTATATATTACTTCCTTGTTGAAAAAAATGTTTTTACCGGTATGTAGTTTAGTTAAATTACTGTGTACAAGAAATATAATAATAATTATTAGTATTGCTACTACAAAAATTATAACTACAAAATTTAGCCAAACTAGCTAACCTTACACTTTTAGTATAAGACCCTTCAGAGGCTCACTAAGCGAATATGGGCCTGAGGGATTTCAGCTGGATCCTACACCTTTTTTGATGTAATATTGAGTTAGGTCTCTCTTTCACTTTCCTATTAGGTCTCTCTTAACCAACTCTTGTTATCTTCTGACCCTGATTTTATTAAAATATTTGAGGGCTAGGGGTCTTATTTTGTGTTCTTTTATTCATTTTTCTTATAAGGTGATGATGACCACCGAAAAGGTTTTTGTCTTTAAACTACAGGCGGGAAAAAACTCTGTTGCTTCTGGTTCCAGCATCGCATTTCTAAATTCAACATTTAACAGTTCCATGGCTAATCAAGCAGTGACTTCAAGTTGAAACCTGTATATTCAATGATCCCAGCAACTGTTGAATTTATTAACTTGCCCTGCATATTTAACTTACAATCAATTAATGTTCACTTTTTAAACAATCACTCATCCTATTTAAAAAATAAACGTAATTTTGTTGTAGAAACTACTTTTTAACTTGAAGAAAATGAAAATAGAAACATTTGTTATAAGAGAGGTTTGATTAGATTTTAAGATTCAATGAATGTCAGGAAATGTGATGTGCATTTAAAAGTCATTGAAAGTTCACATTGAAATTTTGTAATAAATATTTCAATAGTCCTATTGTAATATATAGGTATATATATGGTATTTCACTTAAGTAATAGCTTTAATTTGTAAAAATTCCAATATAATCTTACCTAACATGTCCCTAGATGTAAAATATTTATTCATTGTGTAATTTATTGGTGAGTAAAGAAAAACTTTTCTAAATGTGTCTAATATTCACATGTCATTAGTGTTATTAGTAGTCGTTAATGAGGTATTGTGCAAGTAAATAAAATTTAAATTCATTCTATTTTAAATAAACATTTTACAATGTACAGTAATTTAAATGAATTTAGGCCTATAATCAACAGAAATAAGATGTTCTTTTCAAATTTCAAGGTTAAAAATTAGTTTTTGTAATAAATGCTCTTTTGGTCGTGGATGGAAAGTCTATTATTGGTATATAAGTTATTATATTTGAAAACTAAATGTTTCAAGACGTGAAATCTGTTTCAATGTTAATATTTATCTGTTTGTTTTAGTGAATGGTTATTTCGCAATGTGACTGACCTAATGGTAGACAGAGGCTATTTTGATGTAGGTTATGAATATGTTATTATTGACGACTGTTGGCTTGCACCTAAAAGAGATACAGCTGGTGATTTACAGCCTGATCCAGACAGATTTCCAAGTGGTATCAAAGCTCTTGCTGATTATGTAGGTAAAAGTTTATTATCCCGAATTCACATGAGAAATTATGAGCCATCAGTTGGGAGTTGAAACGGTTAAGTTAAAACGTATTCATTCAACATGTTCAGGTAAAAGCTAGCGAGCCGAATATCCAGCTCTATAAGCCTGTTATGGTTTGTTGTCTGTAACAGTCGGCTGTTTGCTTTATACACAAGTTATTGTTTTCTTTTATATGGGATTTTCGAGTCGCTCTCATCTTCTACTCCTTTTAATTTGTTATTTTACAGCATCCTATATCTTTAGAAATTAATGACAAAACCTTTATTTAAGAAATTAAGACAACCAGTAATTTGGAATGCAATTTCTGAATACTATGCCAGTAAAAAAATGAATAGCAGACACATGATAAATTCATTTTAAGAACACTATTGTAAGATTATGAAAATTCATGTTTGTACTAAAGATTAGATTGTTATGAAGCTCTGCAAGCCTCATGCCATATGATACTGATGCATTTTGGCTTAGTGTAGTAATTCACAATTACTGGATCATAATATTTCATATGAACTTGACTTTCTATTACAATTATTCCTTGTGAGATCTTTCTTATCAAGTATTTGTTTATTTGATATGGTTTTAGATTCACTCTAAAGGCTTAAAGTTTGGTATCTATGAGGACTATGGAACAAGAACTTGTGCTGGTTATCCTGGTATCCTAGGGAATCTAGAAAGAGATGCAAAGAAGTTTGCAGAATGGGAAGTGGATTATGTCAAACTGGACGGATGTAATTCTGACCCTATTGATATGGATAAAGGTAGTGTAACTTAGTAGAGGTTTTAATAAAATATTATATTTAATTATCACTCAGATATAAAAATAATTCAATCAGATTTCAGAAATCACACAATACAGCTATATAGCATTGATTGAGTTAAGCAAATTTTATTAATCGAGACAAAAATTATGGTAGCCTAATTGTAAAGAATACGTGAAAACTTGCCACACTTATCATGAAATGATTACGATGTTTACATGTTTTTACAGTTTTTTAGCACATACTAACAAGTATTTGATTTAAAAAAAAGTATATTTCACTATTCAGGTTTAAAATTTGTGTGTTCAAGGTCTCATTTCAATTTTTGGCCATACTTTTGTTATTTTTAACGTAGAAAAAAATAGGTTTATTTCAATATTTACAAAATCAATAACATAATTACAATTTAACACAATTTCAGGTATTTTTACTTGTATTGTTGCAAAATCTATTTTAAATGGCACTGGTTAAGGTTTGTGATATTGTTTACATTCCACCTTTACCCTGCCTTGCCTGTACACTTACTAATACAAGGATTTGTAATTTTGAACTTACATTTTATTTGCTTTATGAACAATTCAAATAAGTATAAGACATTACAGTAATATTAAAAAAAGATCAGAGATACAGATAAACCAACAATAAATTAACATTTAAATAAACAAATGACGCTAGAACCATTAAAATGTTAACTTTAGTATATAAAATAGTCTACGACTAGTCTGAACCCATATAGCAGTAGAGTGCCTTTGCGGTAGAACCCACTATTTTTCCTTTATGTCTATTAAAATAAATTTTTTACTTCAACTTCATTGTACTGATTGGTTCTTAATGGATGTAATTTTTTTTATTGTTTGTGTCACAACTGTACCAATAATAATGTAGACAGGTAACACAAAATTATAAATCTTTATTCCAAAAGTCAGGAGGGTCTTCTAGACAGCTTTAGTACTTTGCATAGTTGTTTTATTTGAGATTTAGCTATATACAGAAATCCATCCCATGATTTTCAACTCTTTGAAAATTTTTACATTTGACTTTGTTAAAGTTTCAAGAATGTAGTGTCTATGGTTTAATTGTATAAGCATCATTTTTGTATAAGCAAGTAACTGTGCTTATCACTGGATACGGCTATTTTAAAAGGCACCTGCTTAAATTGGGCATAATTGAGGAAGATGCCCTATGGAGACTGCAAAGGATTCGATGAGAATTGTGAGACTGGAGACTAAGAGAAAAGAGGTCTCTTTGGAGCATCTCAACTAAGGGAGGATGCTTTAGTATTGGACAAAAGCTTCTAAGTCTCAATGAAGGCTCAAAGGATGGTCTGTCCTGCTAGGTCTTTTGAAGAGCAGCAGGCTCATAATAAAAAAAAATTTAATATGTAAAATAATTTATTTGTGTATATAAAAACTAATACACAACGTTTCGAGAGTTAACAAGTGAAAAAGTGAAATACACCAACAAAGCCTAGGACCACGTTTGAAACATAAACTAAAACTATTGTCTAAGAAAGGAATCCAGGCCCGAGGAGTCAAAACTAAGACTATTGTTAGTTGCAAAAGTATGGATACTCAAGTTTGGACTTAACATAAAATTTAAAAAATAAAACAAAATTGGTTATATCATAATTTTCCTTGTTTAATTATGTCCTGATTGATGTCAAAGTCTATTTTTACAATAATCTGCTATTTTTAGGCTTTCAATGGAAAAAAAATTTTAATCAAATTAAAATATGTTTTTCAATTATTAGAAACTACGCAAATTAGTATATGACAGAATATATATGAAAGCTGTATCTTAATTCTTGCAAATTTTAATATTTAGTGAAATTTGATCTTTAGGTTACCCTGAATTTGGAAATTATCTAAACCAGACAGGTAGGCCAATGGTATATTCCTGTAGCTGGCCAGTGTACCAAGAAGAAACAGGTATTCAGGTAAAGGAAACTTGTTTGAACTATAAATACATTATTTGGTAAGCATTGTAGCATACAATTGTACATAATAAGGTATATATTTAATGATTTCACGAAATAGAAGCAAATATATGCTACAGTGCATATTTACCCATTATTTATTTATGTAAATTATAATTATATATAGTTAAGACCAAACACATAAACAAAATCAGAGGATATCAATCATCCATGTTATCTCTATTGTTCAAATGGTTAATCCAATTTTCATACTGTTTCCATTATCATCTTTGAATGTTCTAGTTCCCCCCCTTTTTTCCCCCCATATATTTTATTTATTATTACATAATTCAATTACAAATAACAAACAAAACAAAATCAACATCTTGACCAATCCCAATAGGATCGACTAAAGACTAATATCTCTATTACATCACTTTTGTAGGGCTACCACTAGTATTTGGTCCCTTCACCATTAATCACCAGATCACTATTACATCAAATCATGAGGTTTAGTTCTCATGATGCGGCGAATCTCATCATTAACGTTGTCAGTCACTGCCTTCATGTCCCAATGAACGTGAACTAGGAGACATGTTTATGCCTCAAAGCCACCTTCCTTACTTCTTCTTTTACGAAATTCACTTTCAAATCTCTATGTAAATCACTGTTCCGGATGTACCACGAAGCTTGAACTATTCCTCGAAGGACTTTATTTTGAAAGTTCTGGATGTTCTTCATATCTGTTTCCTTCGTACAGCCCCACATTTGGATGCCATAGGTCCGTACAGGCTTTAGCACCTGCTTGTAAATTAAAAGCTTGTTATGAATGGACAACTCTGAGTTTCGTCCAAGCAACCAGTAAAGTTGCCTGTATTTGATATTTAGTTCTTTCTTCTTTTTCTTCACATGCTCCTTCCACTTTAGCTTAGTATCAAGGGTCATGCCAAGATACTTGGCTGTATTTACATGGGACAATGTTTTGGCGTTTATTATCAAGGGTATTGGTACTAACTTTTTATTAGTGAAATGAATATAAGTTGATTTTCCTTCATTTATTTTAATGCGCCAACATTTAGTCCATTCATTTACTCGGTCCACAGCTCTCTGCAGTTTATTGGTTGCAATGTCAGCATCCTTTCCAACAGCTAAGATAGCGGTATCGTCGGAAAAAGTTGCAATGGTGGTATTAATTTCCTGAGGTATATCACAGGTAAACAGTAAATAAAGGGTTGGGCCAAGGACACTTCCCTGAGGCACTCCTGCTGTTATTTTATGTAGTTCCGAGAACTTGTTGTCATTTCTAACACGAAAGTATCTATCTGAAATATACGAGTTGAGTATTTGAAAATACTGTCGAGGAAGGTCTCGATTAAGTTTAAATAGTAATCTCTCATGCCAAACTTTATCAAAAGCCTGCGCAACATCAAGGAAGACAGCCGCACAGACCTTCTTTTCCTCAAGTGTTTTCGCAATTATGTTTGTGATGCGATGAACTCGATCGATTGTTGAGTGTTTTGCTCTAAAGCCAAATTGGTGAAGTGGAATTAGTTTTCTATCTACTACAACTTTCATTAATCTTCAGAATTAGTTTTTCCATTATTTTTGACAACGTAGGTAACAAAGAAATAGGTCGATACGACGCAACTTTATATGGCGATTTTCCTGGTTTAGGTATAACAATTACTTCAGCAATTTTCCAATGTTTAGGAAAATACATTAGTTTAAAGCAAGAATTTATGAGTTTTAATAATTTGCGTAAGGCTATCATGGGTAGATCTTTAATTATTTGTGTTGTTATTAAATCATACCCTGGTGCTTTTTTAGTGTGAAGATTACAATGAATTATATTTAATTATTCCTTCATAGTAACAAGGGGAATTTTTGCTTCATCGATATTATGAATTTTATCTATATTTTCTCTTTTTGTTTGTTGTGATAATGGTTACAACAACAAACATTTTTCGCTGAATATTTTTCAAGTGTTCAGCGATAAAATCTGCCTTTTGTTTTGAACTGCGTGCCCATTGACCATTGGACATCTTCAATGGTGGATTCTGTATTTTAGGTTTTTTTATTCTTTTAGCTGCTTTCCAGAGTGAGTATTCGATATCCTCTCCTGCCGTCAACTCATTTAGAAACTAATTTATAGATTCGTTCTTTATTGATCGAATTAGTTTCTTCAGTTCATTACTAAGTTTGTTGGCCTTTGTTTTATCTTCAGGATATCTGGTTTGTTGCTACTTTCTATGGGCTTTCCTTTTTTTAACGATCAACTCTCTCACTTCCATGGGATAACTTATTACTCGATTTTTGTTTCCACTGCTTTGAGGAGTACTTTCTTCTGCTGCCTGCTGTATATCAGCAATCAACTGTTCAACTTTAATATCAATTTGTGTCCTTGTATTAATTTGGACCTGCAAGTCCACAAACAGTTCCAATTTACTTCTAAACATGTCCCAATTCGTCCTTTTATTGATCAATGCAGGCAAAACCTGCTTTTGAATTATTGTTTCACTTAACGTAAGAATCAATGGTGAATGATCAGACAAGAGGTCTTCACTACTTTCCACATTTACGTATTCACTGTTGACACATTTAACCACGAAGAAGTCGATCAGATCTGGGACTTTGGTTGGATCAGTCGGCCAGTATGTTGGTGAGCCTGTGGATATGAAATTACACTTAAGCTCTCTTCCTGCTTGGTAAAGTTCCCTTCCTTTTGAAGTCACCAGTCTGGAACTGTATGTATGTTTGGCATTAAATCGCCACCAATAACAAAGCAGTCGCCAAGATTTCTAAAAAGATTCACATAGTCCTCTTTCCTTGGACAGTATCTAGGTGGACAATAAATGGCTGACATTTTAATATCTTTATTGTTATTGTGGATGGTTATTGTTGTTACTTGCATCATTAGTTCTGTTATTTTCAGTTCTTTGTAGTGCAATATACTCTCTTTAACTAAAACTGCTGATCCTCCTCTTGCTTTTTTTGGGAGGGAGGGAGAGAGAGAGAGAGGGAGAGTTTTTGTTTACATTCTTTCCTTCTATAAGAATAGTTGGGGAAACTCTGAAATGAAAATAAGACATTTATTTATATTGATAAAAGTCACTATTTTTCTGTGCGGTTGGTACCATTGTATGCAGAATTGAAATCTGCAAGTTTTTATCTAATTTAGTACGGTATGTTATAAGTTGAATAACACATGAAATATGAACAAGAAACTGTTTAAAATGACTGCCATTTTTTCATTTTCAATTAGATTTTTCTGAATTTTTGTAGGGTTCTATAAGAGTATACTATGCTCATATTTTTTTAGTCCCCTATGCTAAATTTAATTTTCCTGTCTTAATTTTTGTGGCCGCTATCTTGCTTACATATAGGCGACAACAAGGAAGGATGGTTGGTTTTCTGAGGTCTTGAACCGTGAAGATCAGTCAAACGAGGTCAACATTTTTTGTGATTATCAAACTAAGTAAGTATGGTAAGTAAAAAAAAAAAAAAAAAATTCTTGGTAATTTACTAGGATACAAAAGAACTTTTGTCCTGGTATTCCAGTTCTTAGCAGCCATCTTTTAAGTCAATAGTTATGAAGTCGACTGCTGAGTACTAGATGACCAAGAAAAGCTCATATGTGTTCTTGTAAATTAGCAATAATTATTTATGTAGCTTTTATTGATATCTCAACTGTCCTTCAACATATAATAAACGTATATATTGTAACAAAATTTTGTATTTATTTTAGATGTGAAGATGAAATGTTTGAATTAGTTATTAATATGTATTGTTAATTTGCTCATTGTTATTAATATTCATGTATTTAATACACAAGGATGTATAAAGTTAGGCAACAGATGATAAACAAACAAACATAACCACAACATATAATAATAACACTTTGAATTTAGGATATTAAATAATCATTTGCAATAAGAAACTCACATAACTAAAATACACACAGCGATAATAATAATAATATTGAAAATTAATTTTGGAATGTGTAAAAGAGGGAAAGGAGAGAAACAATTGTAAAAAAAAATCTCATTTGGTATTGATTGGACTAAGTGTTTACATATAGTAAATTGATCTATCAGAAATTTTCTTAGATGTATAAAATAACTGTTAAATAAAATGTTGACATTTTTGAATTGTTAGCCTTGTTTTAAATACATTTGTTTAAATAATGTTTTTTTGTTGCAGCCCAATTTCACTGCACTTGTACAGTATTGTAATTTATGGAGGAATTATGATGATATTGATGATTCATGGGCAAGTTTAACAAACATTTCCGCTTACTTTGCAAATAAACAAGACACAATCGCTCAGTATGCAGGACCAGGACACTGGAATGACCCTGATATGGTAAGGATCATTTCCTTGTACATTAATAATAATAAAGCAGTGCTTTTGATGAAAATAGAGTAATAAAATTTATTAATATAAGATAACAATAAAAACCACGAGGTTTAAATACAGTTGAGTTGATTATCTTATCATTACAGTGAATGTTTTCCCATAAACAAATTCAATCTTTGTAACATACACAGATTTATCTAAATTACAATCGGTTGTGTTGAATTTAAAAAAAAACTCAAATTTGAACTCTTCCATGTATTTAGATTTAAAAAATTTAAATGAAAAAAAAAAAAAAAAAAGGAAAAAATCAGTATGTTTAAAATTAATCAAGATATCACGAATATTCTACTTGAATCCATTATCTCGTGCACAGACTGACATTTTTAGAATCAAATTAATGTATTCTACTTTGCTATAAAGTTTTTTAAACAATCTTTCAGGAATTATAAAAGTTTCTAAAGTTCACTAAGATGTTACTTTATAGAAAGGATTTTCTACTCTGTGCTACCCTAACACAATATGTTATGTCATGTGTTAATAATTGTTCATTTCTATATTATAACATAATACTTTTCTTATATGTTATAAAATATTTTATCTTTATTATAAAATCCAAAATAGTGAAGTTACTTTATTAAAAATTTATTTGAAATATCTACAACTAGTCTTCAACTACTACTAAATAAGTTGACAATAATGCAGATAATTTCAGTTAAATAAATTCATTTGTTTATTCATTTAAATTATAAATATTTTCTTTTAGTAAATTATTTCTTGTTAAACATTAATAATATTTGCTTTTGAGTTCTTTTAATAACACAACAAGGTTAAATTGTCTTTAATTACAAAGTTAAATTATTCCAGGCTAGCTCTAGGTTTGGGTTCATTACATATATCTTATCATAGAATTACAAAGTTCTTTTATAAATATTAGTAATTAATATTTATTATTTTCTCGGGACAGGCACTCGACCAGACATGAACAAACTGTTTTTAACGCATTTTGTGAAGTTACAGTTAAGAAAAATTGAGATTTAGGATCGGTGTTCTTTTTTGAAATAGGCTTATGAATTGTAAAATTTGTTAAAGTTTATTTTCAATATTAAGAGTTTCTGGACTTTATTATGTTTAAATTTACAGAGGATACCATTCTCTGTGTGATTTAGCACTGAATTTACCACTGTTTATACTGTTTTAACATACTAAAACTTGACGGCATCACTTTTAAAATTACGAATAGAAATTTTCATCTTTGGGCTCTGAAGTCTTGGATTGGAATGAATTTTTTGGCTTCGGTTTTGGAATTGAATTGTTGCCGCGGTTCCCAGCATGCACTGTTCTTCCGTTCCCTTGGTTACTCAAATAACATTCTCTCGTTTTGTACAATTTGATGTTCTTGACTTGAATAAATTATAATTTTGGTATTACTTTATGTCTTTTTTGCCTTTGGTCTCGTGATAATATTTATTCATATTTACATTGCCGATTCTTAAATGAGTTTACTGATTTTATTGTTAATTGTATAATTTCCCGTTCCAACAGAATGACGTACTTATATCTATGACTCAAGTAGTCCTAGTTCTAATTCTAATTATATAACATTTGGGTCTTACGGTTACTATTTATGTTCTTAAATTTACTTTAAGGATTGTTTTACTATTCTAACAGATATTGTGACTTATTATTTATTTTTATTTGATTTTATTAATTTCGATTGTGATAGTCGTTTCTTTGATCTAGTTGTACTAACAAAAACATGGCGTTCATAGGGAATGCGTTTTACCTTCATATATTGTATATGCTATCTTCTGATGATTAAAATAAAAAATAGTTGTTTACTGAGGCTATATATATATATGTGTAGTGCTTATATTAATTTATGGTGTAATGTTTGTGATAGTATTATGGAATTGGTTTCAATGTGTTTGTTTAGATGTGAGGTTATAGGTTTTCATGTTACAAGGCTCTGTCTAGGCTTTATTCTATATTTGAGAATTATATTTGATAATATCCATTTCTATATGGATTTGGGTGAATTCTTGGGGTGTGAATTGGTTTTGACATAGTTAATTTAGTTATTGATGATGTTTTTCCTTGTGTATTACTTTCGTAAATTGTTTAGGCCTATCAGCTGATATTTTAGTGTCCGTTTCTTGGTTGGCTTTGTGGGTCATTGAACTTTGCTTTGTTTTGGTGTCGTTTATTTTAGGCTAACTTTTTATGATGGAATTTGTGACGTTATAAATGCCCTTTAAATTTGTTTTTGTGAAGTTTACTGAACAATAAATAAATTTATAACTAACAAATTACATTGTAAAATAACATATATAACATAATATAACATAACATAACATACATTGAACACTTATTCTTATGGAATTATAGGTTATCCTTACTTATTTTATCAGTTGATTTTGAATTGGTTTAACAAATTGAATAAAATTAACAATTGGATCATATGGATCTTATTCTCATATTAGGCTACATATACCTAATTAATTGATATTTTATATCATAATTCATGGTTCATGGGGTTATACATAGTTTATCATTTGGGTAACACTTTATAGTTGGGGACACATGTTTTATCATTGGGGTGGGAAACATATAGTTGTCATATGACATATAGTAAGTTCATACTAAGGAATGTCCATTGGACATGGGGAATACACATTTCGGGGACACTTTTACATAAATACATATTTTGTGATACTGTTCATTTTTATTTCACTGTTTTTATATGGGTTCACTATTCATGGAGATATACATATATTTTAACATATAAATATTTGTGATAATTCACTGTTTATGGGGAGGATAAGTTGTGTGGGTTGTGGGAAAAATACTGTTTATGAGGGACCATTTTGTTTGTAGTAAAAACACATTGTTGATGGGGAACATACATATAGATAGTCACATTTTTTATATTTAAGCACTTTGTTTATGGGGGATATACATATATATAGAGAATTATATATAAATGGATAGTCACATTGTTTATGGTGAACACTTGTTTTATAGGGGACACTTGTTTTATATTGAAGTACATTGTTTATATCGTTGCACTTAACTTTATGTCGATTAGGTTGGTTCGTCGGAGGTCTGTACAGGCAAGGCAATTTTTTAACGACTTAGGAGAGATATGTGATATGGTCCATAGGTTTTTCCATTATCATCGATTAGGGAGTAAATGGCTTTTCCCATTTTCTTCAATATTTTTAATGGTCCAACATATATTGTGAACAATTTTGCTGTTTCACCATATCCCATACTGGATTGGGGAAATGACTTTACTAGTACTAAATCATTTTCCTTGAGTATCGTTATCTTATGTTTTGCATTTAATTTCTCTGCTCTTTTGGCTTGTGTGGTTTTTATTCGAGATTTTGTTAATTCTAACTTTTGTTGAATGGGGATTTGCATTTTGAAAGGGTTTTGTATTACCTCTTCCCAGAATCTGATATCACATTTGTTTAGTTGTAATTCATTGGGAGTGAAACCAGTGGTTTCATGTTGTATTTCGTTTAGGAAACTGTTTATGGTACTTATGTAGTTTGACCAACTTCTGTGATTTTGAGCACAATATGTCCTGAGACAGCGTTTGACTTCTTTTATAGGACGTTCTGCCATGTTTGATATGGGGTGGTATACTGGATTTAGTATGTGTCTTATTTGATTCTCTTCTAGTTTTTGAATCCAAATTCTACTTTTGAATTGAGTACCATGGTCAGTTAAGATTTTCTTAGGTTTTCCGTATGTGGGTATGTATTCTTTGAACATTCTGTCTATTACTGCCTGTGATGTGGCTCTCTTTAGATTGTATAATTGGACAAATTTTGTGAATGTATCCAGAATGATGAAGATATATTGGACACCACCTCGACTTTTTGGTAAAGGACCAATCAAATCGATTGCGATTAGATCTCCTTTTCCTTCAGATTTGACTCCACTAGTCTCTCCATAGAGAGGATGGTTACTGTGTTTGCATTTTTGGCAGGTATCGCAGGTTCCTATTAATTGTCTAATTTTCCTAGCCATATCTTTAAATATGAAATCCTTTTGTAAAATTTGCAGGCATTTCCTTGCTCCACAGTGTAGATAAAATTTATGGCATTCTGAGATTAAAGTATTGACAAGTGATTGGGGTATTGTAATTAACCAATTGTTGTGATGTTTCTGGTATAGTATGTCGTCATTTATTCTAAATCTATTATGTTCTGTAGTGTTTGAATTTTTAATTTGGAGATATATCTGTTTGAGAGTTGGATCGTTTTGTTGTAATTGTATTAAATTTCGAAGGTTTTCTAAAAGTTCTAAATTGTGTTCTCTTTCTAAATTTGCGACTATTAATTCTGGTGTGGTTGTCAATGAATTCTGTTGATTCTCATCTGTTCTGACTCTGCTGAGTAGGTCAGCTATTGTGTTATCCACTCCTTTACAATGTACAATTTCAAATTGGTGATCTTGTAATGCAAGTATCCATCTAGTTAATCTACCATTTAACAATTTGCATGTTTTCAAAAATGTCAATGCTTTATGATCAGTAATGATCGTTAATTTTGCGTTTAAAATGTAATGTCTGACTTTTTGTATGCAGTAGACGACTGCTAGCAACTCCTTTTCTGTAGTGGTGTATCTGATCTCGCATTTCTTCAATGTTTTGGATATAAATAGAATAGCCCTTTTGTTGTTCTGGCTGTCAATTTGGAATAAATGTCCTCCTATCGCAAAGTCTGAACTGTCTGTCTGTAGGTAGTAGGGTTGGTTTGGCATAGGATGGTTCAATACATTTGTTTTTAGAAATAAATTTTTAATTTCTAGGAAGTGTTTCTCTTCATTAGAAGTCCAAATAAATTTTACTTTCTTAGAAGTCAATCTCATTAAAGGTTGTACAGTTTTTGCATATTTGTCTACGAATTTGTTGTAGTAGTTGAACCTCCTAGGAACCGTTTGAGTTCTTTCCTAGTGGTGGGTGATGGAAAGTCTTGAAAACATTTAATCTTTTCTGAATCTGGTTCTAGACCAGTAGTAGTTAAATAGTACCCTAAGAAAGGAACTCTATCTCGACAAAAGATTGATTTAGACAGTTTTATTGTCATATTTGCATCTGCAAGTTTTCTAAATACATATTCTAAGTGTTGTAAGTGTGAATTGAAATCAGGTGATATAACACATATATCATCAATGTAGACTAAAGAAAAGTTTTCTATCGTGTTCTTGAATACTTGGTCTAGTGCTCTTACTAGGGCAGCTTGTGAAGTGGATAGGCCAAAAGGGGTTACAACATATTGATACACTTTGCCTCGAAATTGAAATGCTGTATACTGTCTAGATTGTGGTTCTAGCTCAATCTGCCAGTATGAAGAGGTAAGATCTAATGTATTCAGCCAGTTGGAATTTGTAGCTTTAGCTAATAGCTCATTAATGCTTCTGTTACATTCATAGTCGGGGGTAATTAGTGCGTTTATACGTCTCATGTCTAGACATATACGGAGATCACCAGTCTTCTTCTTGACAATTATAATAGGGTTTACAAATGGGCTGTTTGATTCCTCAATTATATTGTCCTCGAGCATGTCATTTAATTTTCTCTCTACTTCATCCTGTAAATTTATGGGTATTGGATAACTTTGGGCTCTATAATGTTCTGGATTGTCTACCCTGATATGGTGTTGTACATGTTGCAACGTCCAGGTTTGTCTGAAAATACTATATTGTTTTGTTTAATTAGGTTGATTATTAGGTCCTTTTCTATTTTGTTGAGTTTATCGTTGTCTTTAATTAAATCGTTTATTTCACTGTTGTTGTTATTATTATGATTTTGAGTTTGATTATTGTTATTTATTCTATATTCATTGTCGTCGTATTTTATTATTTTGCATCCTGCTGACTCATTACTTTCGCTATCGAACTTCATTATTAATATTCTATTATCCTTACTCATTATAGTAATTGTATTAATCTTGAAATTTATTTCCATTTTTAGCATACGTATTGCGTCTATTCCCATTATGCAATCTTTAATAAGGTTGGGGACAATTATACATTGGATATCAAACTCGATATGTTTTATTTGGGCTTTTAATAGCACAATGTGTGAAATTCGTTTCGATTTATTGTTCAACGCAGTGGTGATGAATGTGTTACTCACTGGCAACTGTTCAAAATGACCTAAATTGTTCTTGTTTACCTGGAACCAGTTATCAGAAATACAGGATATACTGCTTCCCGTATCTACTAACGTATTTGTGGATATACCATTTAAATTTATAGTTATTTCTGGACACTTACAGTTGGTTTGATCTGGACTATTGTCATTGTCTTCATTTAATAGAAATTCTCTATCGTAATAAAGGTTTGAGATGTTGTAATCATTATAGTATGATTTGGTTTCTTTTTGTGGCTCTGTTCCGATTTTTGTAAAATTTGTTGGCACTGACTTAGAGTGTTCAGGTTTTTCTCGCAGATATCTCTCGCTTTTGCCTGTACAGCCTTGGTTGTTATTCGAAGTTTGGTCTAGGCCAGTGCGTTGGAGTTTAACTCTTGGTTACATTCCTCCTGAGGCACTTGTATTGGCTTCTCTAGTGTCGGTGGTTTAGTATTCATTGCTATAGCTTGACATACCATTCTTTGCTCGTTTGTAGGATACCTAACCTCTCTTCGCTCTTGGTATGGGCCTTTTTGTTGATAATATCGTTCTTGGTCTTGTTGTGGTTGTCTGTATTTGAACTCAGTCCTTATGGGTTCTGGTTGTCTATCGTAGTTGGTTTTCTGGTTATAGTTTCGGTTTTGATTATAATTGTTTGTATAATGTTGGCCATAACCGTTGGTGGGCCTCTGATTGGGTCTGTAGCTATTTTGACTTTTATAAGGGTGTTCTCTGTTCTTTCTGAACTCGTTTTGGGATTGATAATTCCTAAAGGGTGGTTTTTGTGGTTGGTTGTAGTTAGTATTTGTTTGGTAATGTCTAAATGGTCTGTTGTTGGTGGGATTTTGTGTTCCTCTCGGGCTTATATTATTACTTCTCCTAATTTCCGAGTTTGCCTCTTCCGTATCTTCTCTTTGGAGGAGGTCAGCAAATTCCTTTATTGTACTTATATTTTGTACTCTTTGCGCATCCTGTATGCGTTGGTCAAAATGTTCTACTAGGGTTGCGATGATGTCTTCCTCCGGTGGTTGGGGAGTCATCGACTTCATTGTTAACACCCTGTCAATGAAGTATTCACTTCGAGTGAGTTTTCCTCCTAAACGATATTGTTCGAGTTCAAGTTTTTGCCTAATTCCTTTTTGAACATCCCTATTCCAAAACTTGGATAGGAATTCTTCGCAGAATTGCTGGAAATTTGTAGTATCGCCTTTTATTAATTGCCACCACCGAGCAGCACTACCCTCTAAACTGTTGTCGATTATGTCGAATAGACAGTCTCTGTTGTATCCGATCTGGTTGATTTGTCGACAAGTTAACCTCTCGTAGTATCTTGTTAATCTATCCAGATAATCATTTGGATTATTCTGTCTTCCGTTAAATTTAGGAAGTGTCGGATTAGTTAAATTGTTGATTTCTTGACTATTACCTCCACAAGTTACGTTTATATGGGATGGTATGGCATTTTCGATATTTGATTTCGGTAGTTCAGCAATCATAGCTTTTACCTCATGGATCACATTATTTTTATTTTGTAACAATTGCTTCTCAATTGTGGCCTTCTGTAGGTCTAGGGACTCATTTAAACTCTGACTATTGATTGTGGAATCTAATCTACTTTCTAGGTTGTCTATTCTTTGGTTGTTCTCTGTCACAGCTTGTTCCATTTCAATTAATTTATCTGTAAATTGAGTTTCTACTATAGCTATCTGTATTGCCAAACATTCCTTTAAATTAGTAATTTCTTTCTGGACTATTTCAAAATTTTCCTTCAAATTGCATTCATTTTGAATCATTTTTAATTCTAGTTTTTCCTGATTTTGTTTAAATTTATTTTCTAATTGGTTCTCTAATTGCTTCTCTAATTCATTTTGATTTTGTTTAAATTTATTTTCTAATTGGTTCTCTAATTGCTTCTCTAATTCATTTTGATTTTGTTTAAATTTATGGTCGATGTTAATCTGTAGATTGTTAATTAACAGCGTCATTTGTTCTAATAACGTAGGGACATTTGGTTCTGTATCTTGGACACTACTAGCACTACTCTGCTCCATAACCTCTATTTGGCTAGGCCTAACATTTAGTTCAGTGTCATTGGCATCAATAGTCTCTCTAAAGGTTTTCAATTTCCCTTCCTTGGCTTTTCCGGTGGGATTAATTTTAGGCCTAAGGTTATATTTGCTACTTTCTTCTTGGTTAGCGTCCATTTTAAATTATTATTTTTGATTTTGGTATATGTTTTTGAGTTTAAATAGATAAATTACTAAATTGAAATTAGGCTAATCTTAATTCTAATACATATCTTATTCTAGGCTATTAAATTTGTTCAATCTTATAATTAAAGTTGAATGAATCCTTATTTCTAAATTGTTGTCTTAAATTTAATTTCAATTTACTTATATAATATATTTACTTAACCTAAGTCATTCTGTTGAATTCTCAGTTTGTTCATGCCCTAATCGTTGCGGCGCCATTTATAACATAATACTTTTCTTATATGTTATAAAATATTTTATCTTTATTATAAAATCCAAAATAGTGAAGTTACTTTATTAAAAATTTATTTGAAATATCTACAACTAGTCTTCAACTACTACTAAATAAGTTGACAATAATGCAGATAATTTCAGTTAAATAAATTCATTTGTTTATTCATTTAAATTATAAATATTTTCTTTTAGTAAATTATTTCTTGTTAAACATTAATAATATTTGCTTTTGAGTTCTTTTAATAACACAACAAGGTTAAATTGTCTTTAATTACAAAGTTAAATTATTCCAGGCTAGCTCTAGGTTTGGGTTCATTACATATATCTTATCATAGAATTACAAAGTTCTTTTATAAATATTAGTAATTAATATTTATTATTTTCTCGGGACAGGCACTCGACCAGACATGAACAAACTGTTTTTAACGCATTTTGTGAAGTTACAGTTAAGAAAAATTGAGATTTAGGATCGGTGTTCTTTTTTGAAATAGGCTTATGAATTGTAAAATTTGTTAAAGTTTATTTTCAATATTAAGAGTTTCTGGACTTTATTATGTTTAAATTTACAGAGGATACCATTCTCTGTGTGATTTAGCACTGAATTTACCACTGTTTATACTGTTTTAACATACTAAAACTTGACGGCATCACTTTTAAAATTACGAATAGAAATTTTCATCTTTGGGCTCTGAAGTCTTGGATTGGAATGAATTTTTTGGCTTCGGTTTTGGAATTGAATTGTCGCCGCGGTTCCCAGCATGCACTGTTCTTCCGTTCCCTTGGTTACTCAAATAACATTCTCTCGTTTTGTACAATTTGATGTTCTTGACTTGAATAAATTATAATTTTGGTATTACTTTATGTCTTTTTTGCCTTTGGTCTCGTGATAATATTTATTCATATTTACATTGCCGATTCTTAAATGAGTTTACTGATTTTATTGTTAATTGTATAATTTCCCGTTCCAACAGAATGACGTACTTATATCTATGACTCAAGTAGTCCTAGTTCTAATTCTAATTATATAACATTTGGGTCTTACGGTTACTATTTATGTTCTTAAATTTACTTTAAGGATTGTTTTACTATTCTAACAGATATTGTGACTTATTATTTATTTTTATTTGATTTTATTAATTTCGATTGTGATAGTCGTTTCTTTGATCTAGTTGTACTAACAAAAACATGGCGTTCATAGGGAATGCGTTTTACCTTCATATATTGTATATGCTATTTCTGATGATTAAAATAAAAAATAGTTGTTTACTGAGGCTATATATATATATATGTGTAGTGCTTATATTAATTTATGGTGTAATGTTTGTGATAGTATTATGGAATTGGTTTCAATGTGTTTGTTTAGATGTGAGGTTATAGGTTTTCATGTTACAAGGCTCTGTCTAGGCTTTATTCTATATTTGAGAATTATATTTGATAATATCCATTTCTATATGGATTTGGGTGAATTCTTGGGGTGTGAATTGGTTTTGACATAGTTAATTTAGTTATTGATGATGTTTTTCCTTGTGTATTACTTTCGTAAATTGTTTAGGCCTATCAGCTGATATTTTAGTGTCCGTTTCTTGGTTGGCTTTGTGGGTCATTGAACTTTGCTTTGTTTTGGTGTCGTTTATTTTAGGCTAACTTTTTATGATGGAATTTTTGACGTTATAATATTATCATTTAATTTTAAATTAAATTATGATGTCATATGTTTTTTTCCTGTAGACAATATGGGTGATACAAATAAATAAAACTTTCAAACTACCTAAAAACAATACACTTACTATCTAAGAAAATTCTTGTAAAAAATTAAAATATAAAATTCAAATAACTATCTAAGAAAATTCTTGTAAAAAATTAAAATATAAAATTCAAATTAGATATACAAAATAGTACATTGGATTGAGACAGTATTAAGTATCACTGTTGCATAATTTTATTTTTATTTTTCAGCTACTTATAGGCAATTTTGGACTTAGCTATGATCAGAGTAAAGTGCAGATGGCAATTTGGGCAATCCTGGCAGCACCTCTGCTTATGTCTACAGATCTGAAAGCAATTAATCCACAATTTAAAGCAATCTTACAGAATAAACATATCATTGCTGTTAACCAGGACAGCCTTGGTATTCAAGGGCGAAGACTATTTGTGGTAATTAATAAATATTTTTTGCCTATTTGATCATTACTACAAATTATTAGATGATTACCATAGAAAACAATTGTAGCTTTGTTAAACCCAAAATCCTGATTTATGAGTGTTTCTATTCGGACCTCTAGAATGTGATTTGTGTGGTTTTGAAAAACTTAAGTACCACTAAATAGATACAGTATATAGTTTTTTTCCCCAAAAGGTTTATTTACTGTTTTAAGGTGTATATCTAGTGACACTTTGGTCGATAATTCTTTTGCTACCATAAACTTGTTGTCAGGGTAAATTGTATTTGATTAAAATTGAGGACGCGGGTTATTTTTTTATGCCAGTTATTACTGAACCATGATATTTTTTAACTTGCAATTTAAAATTATTAATCTTCACATTTTACAACAATTTGAATGAAATCGGTAGAGATGATTTTAAAAAATTACATTTTTATAAAATGACAAATTTTTTTAGTATAACTCAAAGACCGGTATTTTTTGGAAAAATGGCGATAGAGGGTGCACTTGAGCAAAATTTTATGAATTGTTTTTATAGCAGCTACCTCCAAATTTTGAGTTATCAAAAAATGAAAGTAAATGTTCTTATACCAAATTGTATTCAAATTGGTCCATGCATTTGAGTTGTAAAGTATGTATAGACAACAGATATACATATCATTCTAAAAATAAAATTTTTAGGACTCGAAGAACGTTATTAAGAATATATCTCAAAAAACTAACAATGATTTCTTGACGTGTCACATAACGTTTTTCTATATTATGTCTTTGTCAGAAAGTAAAAATAAAAATATTCACAGATGTGTCTTAGAAGGTCGAGTCCTCTATATCAAACTCTGCTAAAGTGATTTCAATCAAATTTTTGTGAAAACATGAGTGTGTTTACCCAAAACAATGTGCCAAGCTTTAGGTAAAAAAAAGATGATTTGTGAGAAATTTAAAACACAAAATAAACCCTGACTATTATTAATACATGATACCTACCAACAGGCAAGATATGTGAAAACCATCAAAATTAAGAAACCAACATGAGTTTCTCTTGTCATCAAAATATACACGAAAATATAAGAGACAGAGAGAATGAGTTGTTTTTATTTTTAGGAGGGTGAGAATAAAATTCAGAATAATATTATAGATTAGTAAAATATATTCTTTGTTAGTTAATATTTATCCTTTTTTAACCTATCCTTTTTTTCCTTCCCAGTAGCATTGTCAAGGTTACAAGAAGTATTATACCATCAACAGAAGGTTACCTTGTGGCAATCTTCGTTGTACTAAGGTAAATTATACCATGTAAGTCATGAAAAATTATGTAAATTAAAAAAAAAAAAATTATTATAAGGCCTAGAATAGATTAAAATTGGAATATTAAGAATAAATTTATGGGTTAATAAATTATCCTGTTGTTTAACAGTCTGTTAAGGGCCTAGGTTGCTAGATGTTTGAAAAAGCCATTACTGCAAGGCTCCTTGTGACTGTTGAGTGGGATGTTGGTCTAGTTGACAGACAATATGGTTTCAGAAAAATGTGATCAACATGGGATATAATGAAAGTGGTTCTGGAAAGGACGGAGTCTGCGAACTTGTCACCCTGGACTTTGATAATGCTTTTAACAGCACACCACGAGATGGTTTGATTATTGAGGAATTCAAGAGGAGAAATGTTCTTGATTATTTGTTGAGGTTGGCAATGAGTTACTTGGATTCCGGAAAAATATTCTGTGGCTGATGAGCAGGAGTTGCATGTGCCTTGTGGAATTCCACGGGAGACGGTTTTAGTAGAATTCTTGTGGAACATTTACTATTATGGTGTTCTGTGGTTGGAATTAACAGAGGGAATAGACCTGATTGGTTATGCTTATGACATGGCAGTTGTGACGAGGGGTAGAAATAGATCCAAGTTGGAAGCGGGTTTGATACATGGCTGGCTTCCTACAATTAAACAGTTAACCCTAAAAATAGTCTAATAAAATCTACAACACGAACAGTAAATCAATTCAAAATGTTTCAATGATATAAACTAAAAAAAGTAGAGGCCTAATCAAATCATTTAAAAGATCTATTGTGCTTAAAGTCTGAATTGGTTAAGGTAATGTGAGTGGTATATATTTAGACATGCCAAATACTGATAAGTTTTTCTTTGAACCATCAAAATGAAGCATTCGTCTTCGTTTTATGATTTAACACAATAGTAGCTAGTTCATAAACATATATTTATTAGTGTTTCTTTAAACTAGTACAACTTTCATAGTTTTAAAAGATATGTAAATAGTTAAATGTATTCATTGGAAATAGTAGTGTAAAAAAATTATTTAATGTGTTTATTTGTAAGGAAAATGTTGAATTCCAAAGTTGTTTAGTATAGTTAATGGTAAAAATGAAATTCCAATTTGGCAGATTTGTGGAAAAATTAAAATATTTTCATGTTCAGGAAGTAAAAAACTTTATAAAAAAAAGTTTCAACATTTTTATCTGCTATAATGCATAAATAAATAGAGATAATTCATAGTCTTCGATGTTGAAATTTCCACAAGAAAGGTGAGAAAAGCTAGATGTTTGCTAATGTAGTTTATAAAAAGTGAACTTGACAAAGAAAATGTGTTACAGAAAGGCACTTGTGTTTCATAACTATCAGTATTATTCATTATTTTTATTTCTACTCAGATTGATTTTTAATTTAAAATTGTCAGTTTATATATAATATCCATGTTTTTTCTAGGAAAAAAATATTGAAGTTTGGGCAAGGCCGATCTTGCCAATGTATCAAGATTATTATTCACATGCAGTGGCATTTGTCAGTCTGCGTACTGACGGCAGTCCTTATCCATTCACTGTAACTCTGAAACAGTTAGGGTTGTACAATCCAATTGGATATAGAGTGCGAGTAAGTAGTCTAATATAATGCAATGTCAAAATAAAGACTTGAGAAATGAATATTAGAGTAGTTTTAGCTTTCTAAACAGATTGATCAGAGTGTAAATTAAATATTTGTACTTTTTATTGTTTACAGGACTAAGTTTAGCTACCTTATAAAATTCAATTATGATAAAAACTTTTTAATCCTTAGTGTACCCAGTTAAATGTATCACTATGCTACCAATAACATCATAGGTTAACCTGAGATTTTTTTTTTCTATTCTCTGAAATTAAATGACACACAAATATTCAATAAATTTTCTCAACACATGCAAATGAAGCACAAAATCCACTCTCTTTTTCAAGTTGGACAGCCTGTAATTATTAAAAAATGAAGGGTTTGATTTTACTAAAAAAAGAAAGAAGCTAAGTGCTGTTACAAGTTGGGCGCCATTGTAATTAGATAATTACAAAAATAAAATATAAAAAATAAAATTTAAGTTCAAAGTTTATAGATATTAAGTTAAAATTCTCCAGGGTCGCAAGTTCTTTAACAGTGTACTTAGCAGGATATTAGAATAAAGCATAGAAGTCCTTTTTTGTTCTGAAATAGCACATAATATTTATTAAACGCATTCACATAGTAAACATATACAAAGTTGTAGCATTCATATGCAAAATCTTAATTTAGTACATCCTAATAAACGTTTAATGATTCAAATGATAATAATATAACAAAGTTAAATTGAATTTAATTATGGAATTTACTTTTAGTTGCAACTCAGAAATTGAATATATTTTTAGTTTATTTAAATGAATTTATGTAACTAAGAATTTTATTCTTTGAAAATAGATCAAATTTCATTAGATTATTTATTTGAAAAAGACTTTATCTTAATATTTTTATACTTTATAGTATAAGACCTAGTCTCATATATCATGACTCAAATTGCCAAATCAAAACTTATACTTAACATAGAAACATTTTAATCATATTATACACAAACATAATTTTAGAATAAAAGTTTTGACATGGATACCAATCACGTTCTTTCTAGTTGAAAGCACATTCCTTTGAAGACGCTTCACTTCGTTCGCTGGAAAGTCCTGCAGCCTCGTGGAAGTCGCCTCTGGCCCTTTGTTCAGACGCTGACATTCTCAATCCACCTTCCCGTTTTACAAAGTTCATTTTCTATTATTTCAATAACAAATTAACTATTAGTGTTATAATTTAAACTGTTCTATTTTAACACATTACGGTTTTATACCATTTTTACAGTTCCTTGCTTGGCAACAACCGTTTCCCCCATCACACAATACATTTACGTTTCACTTCTTAATTATTAAGTTTTGACAGTCTCTCCTTTTACCATATCATCCACAAGGGCTTATTATGTTCCTAGATTATAATGAAAGATGATTTGATGCTCCTATACATCTCCCGGAGGACTCGTAAGCTTAACAAACTTTATAATCTTCCTGTCAAGGTTGACCGGAGGGATTGTCTGTCTGTTTCAAAGATTAAAAAGTCTCAGTGTTTTCCTGATTGGTTTGTTTAGATTTAAAGATCAAATGTTCTGCAGTTTCCTTTTGCACACTATATAGATTTTTCCCAGTAAATATGTCAATTCTTTAAGATCAGATACAATTTGCTGAAGATCAGTTGAGCAAGAAACTAGAATTTATTCATCCTTAATGCTGATAGTTCTCTACCTCTTCTCATGTCCTTTCCAAGCCCAAGTCCAATGGCCTGGATAGCCAACTTCATTGCTCAGCGGCTGGTGCTTTATTAACCAGCACATCTGTACATTTATTTCGTAACATGTTCTGTAACCCATCAGGTGTTAAATTCTTGAGATATCGTGTCTGTGATGTTCTGAGACAATCCCATATATATTACATAACTTGTATACATATTAATTAAGTTATATATATATATATATATATATATATATATATATATATATATATATATATACACTTGAATCCAAGTCTTAGGTTTTATTCCATTACAGCCGTAACTGATTGAAATTTACTTCTGACTGAAACACTTGCTATCGGCAGGGCATCATTTGGCTTAGATCTGATTTCAGACACTCCAGCGTCCGTTCAATGCTCAGTTTTTGAGTTGTTAGTATACCACTGCACTTTACTAAGATAGTGATCACTTGTCTTCCTTGTCATCAGGTATTATCACTGTGCTCCAAGCAATATCAATGAAATTGTGGTGAAATAACTAATACTTTTTCTTCAGATTCTTATGGGCTACATATGAGTAAATATTTTTTCCTAATGTTAAAAAGGTGGAGGAAAAGATTGAGAAACTCAATTGTAATTTTTATATACATTTTCTTCTAGTATTTTTGAACATATTTTGTTTGTCTTTTTATTCCTCATTGTTAGATAGATGAAAATTTTGGCTGGAGATTTCCTTGGAAGCAATTAATGAAAGACATACAAAACAGTATTTATTACATGACCTTTTTACACTATCTCAATGAGCGCTTTTATCTTAGTTCTACATGTTAGAAGTTGTTAATTTTCTGTATAGGTTTCCTACATGTTTAATTTTTATTTTCACTTTAATACTTGCATAAGGTTTTAATTAATTTTTTTTTTTTTTTTTTTTTTTTTTTTTTTTTTTTTTTTTTTTACAGGACCTGTATGATCCAAGAAAGGACAACACTTATAAAATAATGACACCAGACTCGATACTTAAAATCAGAGTTAATCCAACTGGTAAGTAAAGTATATCATAAAGTATAAATTTATATATATATGTTTAGATTATACAAACTTAGGATAAAAATAGCGTACTGATATCAAAGCTGATTAAGTTAAACAATATACAGATAAACAAGTTTATTCATTAATATAACCAACCATGTGGAGTATATCATTTTTTTTTCTATTTTATATTAGATTAAGACAAGCTCCTGGTTGGTCTAATGGCTAGAGGTCACACTTTGCACGTAAAAGGTTCTGGATTCAATTCTTTTAGTGACTTAAACAAAATTTCAGTGTTGACTCATTATCATGAGATAACATAAGAAGTTACTATTAGCAGCGAATCTTTGTCCCAAAAGTTAGAATTACAGCAAAGATGTGCTGATATTATCCGATAAATAGCCCTCTAGCAGGCTTAGGCCCACAACAGGAATGTAATTCATGAATTGCCAATTTTTTCTAATCTCTGTTTATCTCCCTCCTTTATTATTTTTTTTAGGAGAAATAAGTATAAGAAGTGTCCCCTTTTACAAAATTTGGTTAAATTAGTTGCAAACAAGACTTCAAAAGTAGGCTTTGTAGGGTACAACTAGATCCCTTAAGGAAATGATTAATCAACATAGACCAGCCATTTGGGCTGTAGACACAATACATTCCGTCATTCTTCAGTTTATTTATATAGTAACACATTATTTTGGACTGTGATGGAATTAACCATCTACATAGGATTCTTAGTCTATCCAATTCTATTCAGACAATGTTGGAAGATGCTGCTAATATCCTGATTGTGTTTGACTTTCCTGTCTCGCTTGAACCTTTTCAATAGATTATAAAATTCTTTGGATGTTATTGGGACATGGCCAAATATAGTCCTGTAATAGTTTATTAGCTTCTGTTAAATTTTATTATAATTACATGTTTCTCAACTAGTTTTATTGTTTTCAATATAAATACAGTGACTCCCGATTATCCGCGAAATTGGGTGGCACAGACATAGCGGATAACGAAAATTGCGGATAATCTGCAAGAATACTAAAAATAAAGGGAAACTACTGTAATTAAAAAATAGTTTTGACATCAAAAGACTTTAATATACTATACATAAAACACATAGTGCACAGTACAAACCTATAAATTAAAAATATTTTAATGTATATTTTACATGAAATAAAAAAGTCTAATAAACGAGAAGATATTGTAGTAAAATAAAAGAACAACACGAGTACAGTACTGCAATTTGAATTACCTGACGGTTTAAAAAAAAATCGAACATTCTTTTTTGTTTCTTATTGAGAAAACATCGTCTCTTGATTCTTGACTGAACCTTTCTTAGCATCAGTTTTTCAGACAACTATGCGTCATCATCTTGTTTCTCTAAATGCTGGAACAGTGAGCAGTCCGTTGATGTGTTGCAAGGTCACTTCATGTGTCAATAATTACGTATGCACGTTCATTTCTTCATCCTCTTACTTATGCTTTGCTCTTCGTTCACCCCTTTTGCTTTGTCTGCTATTTCTTGGTCCATTAGTTGCTCGAATCCCAGCTCATTAGCGTCACAGTCCAACCACTCTAGACAGTAAACTTATCTCTACTGCACAACTTTGTTATCATAGTTTTACTGGTTGTTACCCGTACTAAACAGGTAAAGAGAACCGTAAAATTTTTCTACTAATTTTTTACACAAGACTCGCGGATAATCGAGGGACATAAGATGTTGGGATTTTTATGTGAAAATGCCGCATTTAAAAACAAAAAGCGTTTGAATTTTGTGCACATTTAAAAAACAAGTGCTAATATCTAAAATTGAAAACAAAAAACAATTTTGCTGTTGAACTATCAATCACCCGGTATTATTTACATATTTTAGTAATATAAAATATTGTTTTATAATATTTATTATCATTATTTAGTTATCACTCAGTTTATAGATTATATGTTATATCATTTCATCCATACTTCACACTAAAGTAATATTAATTTTGTTGAATCTATCATTTTTTCAGGTGTCGTGTTTCTCCACTTTGGATCTATTACTGACAACGCTACCACTACCATACACTCATGATAAAACGAAGTACAAATTAAAAAAAATTATTTATGATTGCCATATATTGTATAATATTTATTTAATACTGTCTGTGCCATGTAATTGTTTCAATTAAACAGTAAAAAATGGGACATAAATGCATGTTTGGCTATTTTAGTTTCTTTTAAACTTTGATAAAAATCCGTACTGTTCTTCTATTCATTCATTGTGTTTGTCATTTTTATGACAGCTTTATATTAAAGACCCTCTTATCAGAACTACTGTTATGCAAATCCTCCCATATTTGGACAAAAGAACATGTTAATAAAATTTACTGTGAAGGGTGCTAGCTGACTAGGGATCAGATGGATGAAGGGTCTGGAAGATGACGTGTGGTTTCTCCCCACACTCAGAGACGGTGCCACATCCCTCCTTCATACGGAGCGTGGGAAAATATTTCTCATTTGCTTCCCATGAGCAGTGTTGTAGTAGAGTTGTATGTGAGTGTTGTTTATTTGACCATCCACTATTGTATTTTACATTTTACTTATTTACACAATGCCGAAAAGAAAGAAAGTTGTTCTGTTCCTTAAAAATAAAGTGCTTGAAAAGTGGCGAATCCGGTCATGTTTTAGCTGATCAATATGGGGTAGGAACCTCCACCATCTCAACTATCAAGAAGAATTTTGAGTTGATGTAGTACATACACAAATTTGGAGAGTGGGTAGTGCTCATCGTAAAATGATGAAAAGAACAAAGCATGTGACCATGGACAAAGCTGTTTATACGCATGGTACTTGCAGGAATGGTCAACCAATGCCTGGCCCTCTGTTATGTGAAAAAGAATTGGAATTTAACCAAAAACTTGATGGAAATTCTTCTTTTATAGCAAGTGCTGGATGGTTATGCAAATTTCAATGACAGGATTCGGGATGTCAACATTCAAGGTAAAAATGAATGCAGATGTCCTAAGTAAAATGTCAAAAAATTTCCTAAGTAAGTGATGTCCTCTTCGTTTGTCAAAAAATTTTCAATCATTATTAAAGACAACAAGTAGGATCTAGAACGAGTTTATGATGTGGTTGAAACAGGCCTTTTTTGAATTTGAATTTGAATTGCTGCCATAATACATTGGAATACAAACGTGAAAAGTCAGCCCCCGAGTATAAAAGGAGTAAAGAGAGGGTCTCTCTTATGCTTTATGGTAATGCTACCAGAACTCAAAACATTCCGATGCTCCTAATACACGAAAATGTCAGTGTTTTAAAAGTGCAAACATCCCTTTAATGTACAAAAATCAGAGGGAAGGATGGATGGACACTGAAACAATTATTGATTGATACAACACCTTTTTTGATTGGTATCCCGGGACTGTATATGTTTTTAATGTTACTTACAAATCTGTCAAAGAGCCACTAAAACTCCGAAGCTGCCGCCATATCGAGTTCAGTTAGTCCTTTGGATGCCGAAAAGTGTTTAGCCTATTGTGATTAGATGAAGAGATTCATTCGTAATGTTAAAAATGATCAAATTAACAATACTTTTTTTCTTATGAGGCCTGGTTTTATTTAAGTGGATACATTAACAGCCTAAACAATCTCATCTGGGTTGTCGATAATCCTCATGCCTTGTATGAAGTTCCGTTTCACCCAGCGAGTTTGGTGTGCCAAATTCTAAAAAAAAGAATTGTTGGACTGATTTTCTTTGACAACATGGTTAACACGTTAGCTGCCAAGGTCTAATACGATACTCTAGCCTGGAGTGCCACGATTACCAAATTATTTTTCCATTATTATTTTTGCATCTACCTATGTTAAATAATATAAGGCAATAGTATTTCCTAATTTTATTTACATTTATGCATATATAGTTTCGAGACCGATCGGACCGAAATGCAATTTTTCGGCTTTAATTTTAATCGTAGTATAACGTTTAGGTCCGATCTGACCGAGGTAATTTTCGCGTATAAAAAAAAAAAAAAAAAACTAAACGGGCTATTTCATTTCTTTATGTTGGCAAGCTCACTATTTCATTTGTCTTAATATTTATTTTATAAATACATATATTCATTTTACAACTGTATTCTTTGTGAGTTATTCATTACTAAACCAAAATGTTTTGTAAAATTTTTAATCGGTCTTATCGTGCCAACAAAAAAGTGAAAATATCCACTGATTTTATTATTATATTGTGTAACCATGGTAGCGGTTATTAAAGCATATGATATACTACGTCTAACACACGTCTTTACCCAATCCAGAGAATACGAAAATATGCCAATAGGTTGCTGCACTATCGAACTGTGAGCCACAAAACAAAACATAACGTTAGTGACTTTACCGGTCCGATCGTGCCGAAACGCTGCATGTACAATCACCTTAGTTTCGGTCCGACCGGACCGATATGGCAGCTAATGTGTTAATTCCCTTGTTTATGCAGAAATCATACAACAATTTGTAGCTATGCTTCAAGTTGATAAAGTTATTGTTGGTTTCAACAAGACAGTGCGATCTGTCACACCTTTAACCCTTAACTACTATATGCTCAAATACTCACTTAAATACTATACAACGTCTGTCAGACGTCATTTTTTGATTTTTTTTTTAAAGTTTAAGTTTTTTGTAAAAAAGTTTTTTTACCTTATTTTAGTTAAATGGTAATATGAAAACAAAACAAAATCAAAACTGTTTTGTTTTGATTAAAAATTACCCATCACTGCCCGATATTAAAAAAAAGTTACAAAATATTGGGTTGGATTTTTAAATTTAAATTTGAAATTATAAAGGTTGTAATATATATACTAAAATATTTTTACATTGAGGAAGATAAGTTTTATAGTGAATATGAACGCTTTTGGCTTTGGTCTTGTTCATTATGAACAAAAAAACAAAACAAAATTATTTATCTTTTTTTTGCTGCTTTTGATCACCAGAAATAGGGAAAGTAAGTACTAATACATTTAAATTATGAACAAAAATTATTTTACTTTGATAAATTAAACAGTAAACTAATAGAATTATTAAAATTTAGTTATAAGAGGGTTTCTAGTCTGGCATGGATATAGGGTCTGGCGCTTACTATACCACGTCAACCAGACGTCACCATTACAAGTGGAAAATAACCTAACTACTAAACCACGTCTGTCAGACGGAAATTCACTATAACGAACAAACAAAGATGAGTAGAGTAGACCAACTTTCTCTGGTCAAATACCTTGACTCAATTTAGAGGTAAACGGCCGGACCGGTTCCTAGGGGATGGGGGAGGGGGAGAGAATTGAAAGTAAAAATTGGCACCATCTGTGAGACGTCAGTATAGTAGTTAAGGGTTAATGAAACAATGAATATGGTTTGTGAATTCTTCGATGATCAATTAATCTTGAAAAATCTGTGGCCATCATGGTTGCTAGATCTGTCTTCTTCAGATTTTTTCTATAGGGCAATAACCCTAGACTGTTGTAAGATTTACAAAATAAAATCAATGTTGTAAGGGCATCTTAAAAACTGTAATTTCTAATGTATACAATAAGTATTATAATTTCTATACTGAGGTTCATTTTGCATTTAGAGTCCGGATATATAAATATCACCCTGTATAATAAACTAAACTATAGCAAAAAGTGCCTTAAGATGATGGATTAAATTAGAGATCCGTAACCATTAGAGAGGGATCTCAATAGGAGAGTTCTATGGGTCATTGTACAAATCCGATAAAAAACTCTAAATATGTAACCTTATTGAATAGTTGCAAGCAAAATTACATCTTTAGCTTGAAATGGGTATTCAAGAAACATTTAAATACTCCTAACTATATGCGGCATTGATTCTGGTAGCTTAAAATGCATACTGTGTGGTTAACACACGGAAATACCAGAACATGTACTTTTTAAGTGAGAAGTATTGGAATGAAGAAGACTTCTGACCTTCTGGAGTGCTAATAGAAAAAGAAAGATAGACTAGTGAAAATTGTTCTAAGACTCACAAAGGAACTGAACTGGATCAACTAGGATTAAGGAAGTGTATAAAAAGTAATTTAAGCTATGGTCCCTGGGATATAAAATTAGTTTCCATGATTAAAAAAAAAAAAATACATGTAAAATGAAATTAAAGGTTAATAGCTTTGACTTATAATTAATAATGGGATATCTAATATATTTTAGGGGTCGTTCCATCTTATTGGGTACTGAAGCTACAATATTTGGAACTGAATGGAACAAAGGTACAGAGGTATTCAATTTCAGTTAGATTACAATTTGTAATTACTGGGGAATTTGTGAAGTTCCTTTTTTGTCACATGTGGGGTTGTGGTGTGATCTTTCCACAGCTGTGTAGCATGGCTCAACACGAGTCGAACACCGCTAGTGAGAAGGTCATTCAGTCTGTTCCTGTGCTAATACTGTTGTTAAAAATGGCTGCTACCATTGAAAATTCTGCCGATTGCAAAGAACATGCTGTTATTCGCTTTCTTTGGGTAAAGAAGTATACTGCAGTAGACACTCATTGCAAACTTTGGTGCAGTGTATGGAAACACCATTATGGGTGATAGTGCTGTTAGAAAATGGTGCCATTTGTTTTGAGATGGATGGACTAACGTCCTTTCTTGTCATGAATTGTATGACCATCTTGTTGTTGGATACTTGTTGACCATCTATGACCAGATACTTGTTGAAAAGGTAAATAAGAAAATTTGAGAAAATCAACATTTCAAAATTACGGAATTATCAGACTTTTCCAATTCAAGTATTACTAACAGTTTTGTATGAAGTGGTACCTGACAAGTTAGGCTACCATTAGAAGATGATGGTCGTGTTAGGAAATAAGGTATAGAATAGGAATAATAGTCTAAGTTCTTATTAAGAAGCCAGAATAATAACAAGTATTATGACAGACTTGAAAAAGTTGTGTAAGTGCTTCCTTGCAAGCAAGAGACGTCATTGATCAAGAACTACTGCATACAGTAGAAGCTCTTTTAACCGGCACGGTCGGGACCAGGTCCATGCCGGATATCCGATTTTGCCGGAAAATCGAGCGTATCTCGTTTTTAACTCTCCAAGTGCTAAGAGTCGCGATCGCGATCTATTTTGCCGCGGCCAAAGTGCTAAAGTCGCGATCGCGATCTAATTAAACAAGGTTTGCTAAAATCGATATACCAAGGGTAACTTTTATCCAAACTACATGTATTTTATATAGTAACTTTGAATAAAAGACGCTCTATTCATTTTGCACAATTTTATCGATGGTTATAAGAAAAATCAATGTTAGTGAAAATCAATACCGGCAGTGAATTGTTGTTTAGTGTTTTCGTCTATATTATTTTGGTAAATACAATTTATTTTATGATTATTTAGTGTATCAGTAGTGTTTTTAGTGTAGTATTACACATATAATAATGAGTGAACTTGGCAACAATTCAAGTGATATTCATAACTGTTTGTGTGAAAGTAATACCGTTAGTGGTGAAAGCGGTAACTCCGATGTAGGAATCAAAATGTTTGTTTCTTTTTTTTTGTGTGTATTACATATTTTATAATAACTAATTTTATTATTGTTGTATGTATAAATGTTTACAACGATGTTGACATTATGAAGAAAGTAAAGTGTTACTTATGAAGCAGACAAACACTGGATGACTAAGAAAACGGCGCACGTAGTCACTGCACTGGCGGGAAATGTCAGTCGAGGCTTGTCAGCCGCCCGAACATAACCGGAAAAAACCGACCGTGAGTGGCTTGGCTGATGCCGGTTAGTAGAAATTGCTGGTTGTTAGAATGCCGGTTAAAAGAGCTTCTACTGTATAAGGTCTGTAGAGAGGAAGCATGGGGGGGGGGGGGAGGGGTCAGATGATCAAAGAAGAACTGCTGGAGGTTTTGCTGATAGCCAGGGGTATTTGACAAGGTAGAGTTTCCAAGGCGCAGAAGGAATCTCTGAACGAGAAAGGTGAGCAAATGCAATATAGAGGCCAACTTGTAATTAACTGGGGAAACACTCATTAGAGACATTAAAATAAAATCAAGTCTGAAAGTTATGATAGAGTTATTCTGGATTCTTGATAAGGAATTTGTATATAAGAATATTGTATTAAAGTGGAGAAGGAAAATGTATTGTATTGGTTAAAAAAAAAATGGAACTTACTTTTCAAACAGCCCTCAGTTTTAAATTGAAACTATTTCAAATAAAAAAATTGACACATTGGAATGATTAAGGTTGGAATTGCAGATGTAACTAAACAATTCCAGTTGCTTCTGTTGGAAACAATTTATTTTAGTGTAGTTGTTTTTCATAGCTTTTTAATGCAGTCAACATTTACTTTGCCTTATGTTTACAATTTCGTTTAAACCGATTTTACCTTCCACCTAGGGCTATTCTTCAAATTCTTATAATAAGCCTCTTGACTAAAGTTCTGTCTATGACCCCTGTAATTTTTTCTTAAAAAACTGACTATTGTCAAAGATAATTATTATTGTTTCCATTTTAAGGAAATGATAGCATTGTTATCAGAAACAATAAACTTATACCATGTCGAATTACTTGTTAAAATTCAAATCAAGTAGAATATTAACAATGTACAAAATATATAATCATAGATAATTTTTTAGAATCAAGTACAGCATTCGATGTGCTTTAATTTGTCATAAACTTAACTTATTCATAATCTTGTGATTAGTAGTTTTAATATGGGATTCTAGGTTTATTTTAGTTGTTTGTCAATTAATTATTAATTATAGTACAAAATTACTCATTTCTTACGTAAATGTTTATAATTAAATAATACCTCCACAGGCTTCCTTTTAACACAACATTGAATTCCTTTGTCCTAATTGAATATTATAATTGATAAAGTTTTTAATTATGACAGTCAAGAATCATTTGAGTTGTTGGCCAATTACTCCAAACCTTGATTTTCTTTACTAACAATTTGTTGCATTTGTTTTGCTTATTAATTTTTATGTTTCAAAATTTTTAAAGAGAAAACTTCTATTGGTGCATTGGGTACTTTTTTGGGATGGACTTTTTCAATAGAAATCGCGTCACGCACAGTACTGTAATGCAACTTTTGGGATGGACTTTTTCAATAGAAATCGCGTCACGCACCGCACCGTACCGTAATGCACTTTAATATACATAGACAACGGATACGCGCGCACAGCGTATATATAAACTCATATATCTACGAAAAATATTGCACAAACTTTCTCACATACCCATATATATTAAAACAAAAATCTATGAAAAATATTGCACTAACTTTCTCACATACCCATACGTATTAAAACTAAAAATCTACGAAAAATATTGCACTAACTTTCTCAAACTCATATACATAATCAAACTAAAATCAATGCAAAAATATCGCACAAACTTTCTCACATACCCATACGTATTAAAACTAAAAATCTACAAAAAATTATTGCACTAACTTTCTCAAATCACATATACATAGTTAAACTGAAATCAATGCAAAACTATAGCACAAACTTTCTCACATACCCATACATATCAAAACTAAAAATCTACGAAAAATATAGCACTAACTTTCTCAAACTCATACAATACAAATAGTAATAAAAATAATGTAAATGACATATGACAAAATGATACAATGGGTATTGAAGATATAACCAATGATGATATTTAATGCAACAATGTAATATTACATATATATAATACATAAAAATAAACAAAATTTATTTATCCTTTTCATAATTTATTTATAACATGAATTTGAAAATATATATGTTCATAGACAACGCAGTTAGTGCAAAGTAACAATACGTTATTTATTATTTTATACCCTTAACGGCACAAAAAAAAAATAAATAAATACTCTATCCCCCTAATCTATAAGGCTTACATACTGTTCATACAAGTTTTCACTTCTAACGTGTGGTCTTAAGCACATCCAGTTATTTTTTTATTAAAATCGATAAAGTTGATTTTATGTAATTAGGCATTTTATAAAATCTTCAAAGATGATATTTGGTTTTTACCAATAATTCTTAATACATTATTTTTGTGCAAATGGTGACCAGTACATTTTTACTTGGGATAAATGTACAGCAAAATACATTTACTTGGGAGCTACAGTTCAGCAAAGTATTTGGAAATGATTTTTTCTTATGTAAGGTCCTCCAATAAATAATATGATAGATTATTCAAGTATTTTATAAAACTAAAGTTATTTGTATAAAAATACTTCACATTGTTTTATAGAAATTTACTTATCAAAAAGTTTTAGTACTTTATTAAAATTTGTTAAAACAAATGTGTTTTAACTACAATGTTTGCCATCTTGTTCTTGAAACACATTTGAGTTTTTAAACATATTATTTACTAAAAATTTTGTGCGAGTTTTATTTTCATTTTATATCATCTCAAACTCACTATTTATTTATAGACCATGTTAGTTCTACTATTTAGAATTAGTGAGTACACGTAGTATCCAGGAAAACTCAAGTATTTCTTAGAAGTACTTAATACTGGTCTGTGAAATTTGAAGCAGTTGCTACATTGTGTGGAATGTCACAAACAACTTTGATATCTTGTCAAGAATACTCTAACACAATTCCAAGAAATGGGAATGTTATTTTCAATTGTCCAGAACGTCTTTTAATTATTACACCTACATTAAATTAAAATTCTTTTCTGCTTTGTTCATGGGTGGTTTAAAAATAGTGATTAACCATGGAGAAATATCTTTGCCAGAGTCAATGAACATTATACAGCTTATATAGTCATTCCGCGAAGGAATGCTTCTTACAGCAACCATTATTGTTAAACAACAAACATTAATTTCTACTTGTGTATAAAAAAATAGATCCATTTGTGTATTTTCTCCCCGATCCAATCTATTACAAAGTTAGAAGTTTTATGATAGATCTATAAACACCAGCATACTCAACTATCCTGGTCTCATAGCAGGGATCACCTTTGAAATTCGGTACAATTTTCATCTACTGTGTTGAAGGAAAAACACCACTACAAGTTTAATTGTGTTCAGATATAAATATTGGTCCTAAAAATCAGTACTTTCTTTTTCAAATTTTAAGGGTTTTCTGCATTTAGTTAAGTACATTTTCTTCTGTTAGGGTAAAGTTTCCACTCCTGAACAGATATAAACATCTCCATGGCTGGAACTAACAACAAAAACTCTACTCCCTACCAGATTTAAAAATACCAAAGCTACTACCTCTATAAAGTAGATACTACTTTTTTTATTCAACAAAATTTTAATTAATAATAAGATGTCTGGAAAAACTTGACCATGGACAAGAATATGGTAGAGATTTGTATATATAAATGGTCCATTCTGCTTTCGACTCCTTTTTTTTTGTATTTCGTAATAAGACAAATGTATATGTCAAGTCAGTACCTGTGTTTGTATTATGGCATATAACATTGTTCATACACGAGTGGATCTGAAATCAAAAAGTTTTTGTTTATATGGAATAATATGATCATGCTTTAACCTTTCAACAAGGGTTTATTAGTATGTGGAACAGACCAGGATTTATTTGCGGGTATTTATTTAAGGTTTGCCTCTATTTTTACAGCATTAAGTCAAAATTTCATATTTTGGTTGTCAAAACTCCAATTTAAATAATTTTTTCACTAAACACTAAAATGATCAGAAATACAGACACTATAATAAAAATATATTGAAAAATATATATATATATATATATGTATATATATATATAACTTTTTTATTATTTACATACCAGTCACAAGTTGGTTTGGTATGGTCTGAAGCAAGCGCCAATTCAGAGGCCAGCCTTATAATCAGGACACCAGTAGAGACTTTCTTTTCTTATACCACACTTGTAGCATACAAAGCACCTCTTCTGAGCTTTTGCCTTCTTCTCTGTAGTAAAATGTCTTTCTGTCAGTCTTGATGGTTTCGGTTTAATGGAAGACCACCCATAAACTGGTCTTCTTACTTGAGTCATATTGCTCCAGCAAAGCTGTGATAAGCTGTAGACTGAAGGAAAGGTGATCACAATTTGAATGACCTTTTTTTCCAAATGATGTAGGAATTTAGCACAGAAGTATTCAACAATCTTTTGAACACCTTTGTAATAAATATAAAACTTAAGGTTTCTACTTTACACATTAATTGCCCCACAGTTGGTGTGGCAATTGTAATAATATAAAACTGAGGGTTTTATATAAAATATTACTTTATTAACAAAAAAAAAATGAATTTAAGATTATTGTTTTTTATTTTATTTATGATTTAAAAATCTTTGCTCAGCTTATGGGCGCCAGGAAGCTTTTGCTTACCAATTTTGAAAAAGAAAAGAAGTTAAATATTATAATATCTCGGGCATGGATTCTTCCTGTAACACCTAAAAAAGGTTAATTTGAATTAAATATATACTATAGCGGGAAATCATATTGAATAGAGGGGGATGTAATATGAGTCAAAAACATGACTAATGATTCTCAATGTTAAATAAAGTAAATTCATAATAGAATAGATTTCCAAACACAAATAAATAATAATATATAGATTTTAAGGTAATTTAGTTATAAGAAATTTAATAAACTGTGTTTTGTAAATAATTGGTCAAAGGGCCTAGTTAGTGATTCGCGTAGTAGATTTGAACAGTGCATTAAGCAGATGCGAGAAACATTATCACAACGTCAGCGGGAAGTGTGGAACATTTTTTGTTGCTAGGGCGGAAAACCCTAGAGACCGGATATGAGAAAATCACCATGCGTTTTAGTCAGTCTTAGTTGGGGAGTTGAGGTAATAGGATGTGTTAATAAAAAGTCTTGTGGAGAGCTTAGTAGAGCATGGTTGTGTTTTGTAAAGTCTGAGTTTGGGGCCTGGTGTGGTCGGACCTATAGTAGTTTGTATGGAGGTGTTTCTAGTAAAAAATGTAAAGAATGTAAAATATTTCATTTTGATTCTAGTTTGGAGTGTTATGAAATATATTTGTCGAGTTGAATTTGGTTCAAAGACTTTTAGCGGAAAGAATGGACATGGTGTGTTAAAATCGCTGTTTGAACAATAAAACTGGCTAGATGTTTTCATATGAACAGACAATTAATATTTAGCGTGTATTATGACAATGCGATTGAATAACGAACAGTTACAAATCGTGAGATCGTGTAGAGTATTAATAGACTTTCTTCTTACAGACCTTCATAAGGTGCACAGACAATCTCATCAGGGACAGGACGACCTCATCGCTAAGGGCGACAAGGAACACGTTAAGTGATATGCTATGTGAAAATGTTCTGGTAACTTGTGTTAAATAACACACACATTTATTCTGTTGTAATATAAGAATTTAATATGTTTAGTTTTTTAATTCTATAATATAATTTTGATTTGTAGAAAATAGTAAATTCTTTTATAACTATGACTAATGGCTGTCTAATGACACTTTTATCCTTATTTAAGGAAAGTAAAATTTATATAAAAAGAAAAGTAAATGCTTTCATTTGATTTTATATTCATAAAATCGTTTAATTAAAATTTTGTTGCAACATAAAGTAAATCTTAAATTCATGAAACAATAAATCAGTTCTCCTTCAGAGACAAATAAATAAAAAGATAAATTCAATTAATTAAAACAATATTCATGTTTATTTTCAGGATATGTCTATATAAAAATGTCACTGTATAAAAATATATATATTTTTTTTTTAATAAATGTTTGTTAAAATTTCAGTTCAAGTGTTACTCATTCCATTAACCAGAAATCACTGAAAGTACACGTAGAAAGGACTTACACCCTGAGATTAAATTCATAAAGAACAATTAACTTTTCTAAATTGACGTTAACACGTCTGGTGCCCATAAATGCTGAGAAAGTTTTAAACTCAAAAAAAAAATTAAATAAAATAAAATTAATTTTTTTTTATAAAAAAGGAATATTTATAAATAAACCGTAGAAGGTGCTAATTTATATTTATCACATTTTAAAAGGGTACTCCACAGTGATTCCAGGTTTCGAATGAAGAACTCTTTTATATGCTGAAATTTTACATAAATTTATTAAAGACAAGTTATTTTTTATACATTAACATTTGTTATAAAGACATATATCATGAAAATAACTGTAGCTATCATCTTAGTTACGTTTTCGACTTACGTTTTCGACTTACGTTTTCCCCCTCCCCTTTTAACTATCTCGATTCCCGGTTATTTTTCATTATTCAAATTGGATTAACTTTTTTAGGTGTTACACCTTTATATACCATTCAAACCATGTTTTCTTTTCAGGAGGATACAGTGTAGCATTTGGTCCGTGACGTCAGCGTCACCCATTTGTTTGTTATATTCAAACACAAGAACAGGTTTCATTTCTACCTTTCCAGATTTATTTTTCTTCATATTCGTTTCATGAGAATGGAATGTCGACAAAAGTGTAGTCACTCTCTTATTACACCATTTTAGCACCTTATTATTTTTCTATGCATAGTAGTTATTTTTACTTTTACTAATTTGGCTTCTTTCACATTTTTTCGTGACAGCTTTAGGGTCCCACAGGTATCAGTTTTTCTAGTTTCTAGAAAAGTTGATAGAGAAGGTGAATTATACCAATTATCCATCCACACAGTTTGGATTCTGTCCAGAATATGTTCCAAAATGGCTGTTGATTTGTTGCTGTTTGGTGGATAGAAGGGCTTTGAAATACTGAGTTTTTAGCTATATAAATAAGTATAGACCGGGTAAATCCTGAAGAAGATTCACGTACTGCAAATGACTTTATTCCAAACTGGGCTGACTTCAATGGTAAGTACTGCCTAAACGACAGCCACCCCTTCCAAAGTGTCAGTAATTCATCAATAGAATTATTCTGAGATAATTCATAAGTAGACAAAAACTTGATATTCAAGTGCTTCAAGACTGGAAAGATTTTGAACAACTTTTTTGGACCTTGGAACTCAAGGAGTTTTATTGTGTCACTAAAATGTAAATATTTACTAATCATTTCATAGTGGTCTAGTGATATAGTACTTGGGAAAATAGTACTTTCTAATAATGGATTTTTTGAATAAGATGGGACTGATGGGTTTTGGTTCATCCCCATCAGCATTATATATATATATATATATATATATATATATATATATATATATATATAAATACAGTGTGTAAATTAAGTATCGAAACAAATATGTATTTTTCAAACTAAAATAGGTACAAATATTTTGTTTGTGGCATTGACTCTTAACAAACGTTCCTGATTTTCTGACATAAAAAAAATTTCAATAGCAACCCCTATTGAGTAACCCCTCATTTTATAGGTCTTGTCACCCTAAAATCAATGATATAAAGATAATTTAAATCCGTTGAGTTTAAACAAAATAGCGGCCAAAAACTCTACGTTTGCAGTGAAGTCTCTTAAAATGGAATTATTAATTATTACCGTATATGAATTCCGTGTTCCATTATTAAATTTGTGTTTAAAATAAAATCTACGTTGTTATTGGTTTTTCATATTCTTCTGTAAAAAAAAAAAAATACAGTTGGTTTTTAAAGTGAAACATCTATGCTATGTTGTTTCTTACCAAAATTAAAAAAAAACTTGACAATTCATTTAATGCGTAATTGTTATACGAAACAGTGCAATTACCCAAAATAATGAAAATAAAGGGTGTTTTACAAACGAATTGTAATTATTATTTGTTACATCAATGGTATTAAGCCATGAATAATACAAAAAAAAATCTAATTTACTATGTAAAACACACTCAAAGTAAGATGTATTACTAAGTTACCTTTGGTATTCCTTAAATATTCACAGATGTTCGAATTGATGGCCAAGAGCAACTTGACAAAGTCCTAAACGATTGTAAAATTCATGTAACACTTTGCCAATTGTCTGTTGATCAATTGACCACGCTTCCCTTAAAATCTATCTGAAAGCTCGTGTAAGTTTTCTGGTCGGTTTACATACACTTTACTCTTGAGATATCTCCATAAAAAATAATCCAAAGGGGACAAATCGGGAGATCTTGCAGGCCATTCTATGGAACCTCTTCTATCTATCCACTGATCAGGAAAAGTCAAGTCCAAATAATCCCTTACATCAACAGCGTAGTGAGGTGGGGCGCCATCTTGCTGAAACCAAATACTTTCGTCCACGGCATGTTCCTCATCTTCAGGAGGAAACTCTCTTGAAATAGCGGGTACAATAGATTCACGCAACAGGTCCAGATAACGAGCACCATTTAAATTACCTTCAATTATAAAAGGTCCAACTAACTTATATCCAACTATTCCTGCCCAAACGTTAATTTTCTAAGGATGTTGTGTATGGCATTCTTGAGCCCAATGTGGATTCTCATCTGACCAGTATCTCGAGTTTTGTCTATTGACATGTCCGTTGAGGCTGAAAGAGGCTTCATCAGAAAATACTATCTTCGTTTTAAAAAACGGATCTTGGATACACCGAAGCATCATTTCTTCACAAAATTGAATTCAACAATCAAAATAGTCTTCGTTCAATTCATGTATTAGCTGTACCTTGTAGGGATGAAATTTTTCGGCCTTTAGAACTTTATGTATCGAAGTGCGACTAACACCTAGATTACTACTGAGCTGACGAGTAGATGAGTGAGGATTTTCTTGAATACTCAGAAGCACATCCAATGACTTCTCCTCTGTTAAAACTGATTTTGGTCGACCACTTCTAGGTTTATTTGCTACATCCCCTGTTTCCAAAAACTTAGTACAGATCCTACTTACTGTAGATCGATTTATTTGATGATCGGGGTACAGTATCAAAAAATAACTCACAAGTTTCTTGATACGTACGTGTTCTGTCACCATACCCAACAATGATGAGGATGTCAATCTTCTGCTTTGTACTTAACAAAAAACATTGTTAAACAAAACTACAGAAGCAATTTAATACCGACCTCTCTACAAAATTAACTAAACCAGAATGAAGATATGAAACACTTTCCAAAGAATGTGCTTAACAAACACAAACAAGAACAAACATGGATGGGTAATTGGAAATTTCCAAGTTTGGACTTTGTTCAGCCAACCCATCTTTTATCTACATTGCGTACTGTATTCCCATGGAGCTGAGATAACCAGAGCTACTTTATTGATTTATAAAATAAATCTCCGTTTTCTTGTTTCAGATCTCTCCTTTTTACTTATAAATTCCTATAATTAAAAAGTCTTTTTTATTTTAATATCACCTTAAAAAGGCCTCATAAATTTGAAATTAGTAATAAAACGTATTGGTCTTCGAGGGATACTTTTCTAAAAGATGTATTAAAACATTTCTTGAGTAATAACCATTGTTAGTTCAAACATAATTGATGTTTTTGGCTATTTAAATACAGTAATAATTCCATATTAAGAGACTTCACTGCAAATGTAGAGTTTTTGGCAGCTATTTTTTTTAAACTCAACGGATTTAAATTATCTTTATATCATTGATTTTAGGGTGACAAGACCTATAAAATGAGGGGTCACTCAATAGGGGTTGCTATTTAAAACATTAAGTTACCCCCTACCCGTCACCCCCTTAGGGGGTTGAATTTTTTTTTATGTCAGAAAATCAGGAACGTATGTTAAGAGTCAATGCCACAAACAAAATATTTGTACCTATTTTAGTTTGAAAAATACATATTTGTTTCGATACTTAATTTACACACTGTATATATATCCCTCTTTATTTACAGGGTGCCAATCCCAGTCTTTGCATCTTCCGTGGAAAATTATACCCCGCTGAGCTCTATGTTGTTCAGCATATTTATTTGTATTATCTATTATGACCTTCATTATTTCATTGTCAAGTAAATATTAAAAAATATCAAGATGGTTTTCTGTTGGAATATTTGGACCAATATTACTTGAAAACATTTCTCTTGCAAGTTCATACTCTTCCATGGTGTCCCATACCATATCTGGAATTTGAGGCCTATTATCCATCCTATTCTTGTGAGAGAGGGCAATCACCTGCACCTCCCACTACTGCTTCAATAACATCGCCTACCTTTCTATTTGCATCACTCCCTACTGCCTCAATAACCTCATCAACTCTTCTCAAAATGTCATCATTACAGGCGTCATCACCACTATCATAAACTTCATAATTATTACCTTTTAGGCCTACCTTCCTTGAAATCAAATTCTTCACTGTCACTCGCCTCTGACAAAAGATGTTCATCGTCATTCAACCATCTTATCTATTTCACTGAGTGCTGCCACATTACACAATAACACAAGTTCCAACTAACCTAAACTGTAACCACTTATAAAAAAAAAGATTTTTCAAAGCAAATTAACAATCATAAACTATGAAATATCAATGAAGTGAATTTTTAAAACACACTGTACACTGTCAAAAATAGAGTAGAACACTGATAATAATTATTTATATTACAGCTAAATATCACCCACAAGTAATAAATCACTTTGCATGCGAACTAAACAACTCACGCCTTGACTAACCATGCACTGACAACACAGCAGACCTGATCATAAGACAAGTTTTATTTTAGTCTACTACTAGAGGTAGTTGTTTGTATGAAATGTGATTCAGTTACTTTGAACATCATAGAGTATTTTCCATTTAGTTCAGAGTCGAAGTAGATCATAAAAATGCCAAAGATACCACCACAAGATGAGAGTCGGAGGATGTACCCTGTATGGCAAACCGCCGCCAGATGCACATTTTGCTTGCGTACGGTGTACGGCAAACCACGTTGAAGGTTAAATAATAAATACAAACTGTACACAATAATTTTGAGCACCTTGCAATTTTTTTCTGTTAACAGTCATATAATTGACTTTAGTGTCACGTATGTAAGATAAAGCATTTTTTTATTTGGTCCATAGGAAAAAACGGTCATCATCACCTTAAGAAAAAAAAAGAGCATAGAATACTCCTATATATAAAAACAACTAATTGAAATAAAAACCAAACGACAATAACATAAAATTTCAACTTTACTAACGAGTACTCCTCAACACTGTAGCCAAATTATCCTTCTGTAAAATATTTACGTTTACAAATTGAGAAGATAAGATTTAGGATAAGGTGAAGATTGAGAAAAAGTCCCCTCTCCTTGAATACTTTGAAAGCATCATGATCGGAAGAGAACGAGAGCTGGTTAAGAGAGATAAGATAGGAAAGATGAAGAAGAGGGATTAATACAAGAACTAGATGAAGAAAGGTCCAGCTCCACATCAGAATTACCACACATCTACTCACTATTATTGAGTTGACAAGGATTAAGGCATTATTAAAGATTTGACGCTAATGAAGAGGTAAACATTTTTTTCATTTTCTATAAAATGTGTATTCCTACAAATAGCTTACGAGTTTTACCTACATATTGTGTCTAATTTAATTTGTCATTAATTAATTTTCAGTCCCAAATTTCTAACATTTCACAATATTCTAAAAGAGAACCTTCAATATTGAGTTTAGGAAAAGTGTCAACGTCTACGTGTGTTCATTAGCTGGGAATAATCAACAGTAATTTTGGTTGCATTTTTATCTTGTTGAGTTTCAATCTATTCTCTTCAGCCTATAAATAAATATTTATAAAAACTGTTAGGTTAACTCATGTTTAGAAAAATTTTAATTAAATATAACATCCACATTGGTGATATTTGATTCTGGAATATATATTTATAACTACGATTTTTCACATGAAGTAATATATAAATTTTCTCATCTTTACTATTAAATTACCTATTTATTAAATCTGCTAGATCTAAAAGCTGATTGAAGTGCTGGAATTCTATTACCTTCAGTGCTGAATTAGGAATCTCAACCATTTATTGGCCATTAATATGGCTTTCATGAATAAAAACTAGAAAATAAAACACTCTGTAATAACTGAATTAAAATTAGAAAATAAAACACTCTGTACTTTAAACATGGCTAACATTTTTGTATTAAGTGATCATATGCTAAACTTCTAAAAGAGGGGACAAAGGTGTTTCACACCAATAAACCGTTAAGTATACAACCCTTGGTATAGAACCCCAGTTTAGTTGATTGACAAGTCCAGGGTATTGTGTCAACATGGTGTTTACCATTTCATGTGTTGTGTAGTTCTGTGACTTGTGTTTATCTGATTACATTTGAATGTAGTTTTAGTTATTTTGACTACTCAGGTTTAACTTTGGGTCTGGATTCCTTTTTTAGATTAGTTTTAGTTTCCAACATGGCCCATGGCTATGTTGGTGTAATAAACTTTTCTCATGTTCTAGGTTAATCCCTTGATAATGGGAGTTGATTTATTCCCTCGAAAAGTCATATATTACTTATAATGTACAAAAATGATAGCAAATGTCTGCTTAAATCATATCAATAATATGAACAGTATGTTTGTTAAATAACTTTGATTTGTTACAATTAAACAGCTTTAAGCCTAAATTATTGGTTGTTTAATTTTACGAGAGTTTGGAAAATGTTTAATGAAAAACGTAATTACTAATAACTTTATATTATTTCTTATCTCGATACACAAGTATACAATCAGTAGTCTAATAAGTAATTTATTGTAACTATCCGTTACCTAACATTTCATATATCTACTCATAATATCCGAAAGAACAATTGAAGACATAAATAATTGTTTATGTTACGGTTATATAATTTTTTGTTAGTATTGTGTTCTTTATCTCGGTCTCCATATAAATGGAAACTATTCAGATATTAAAGTCATTTAGTTCTAGTTTTCACTATACATGATCTGAAGAGGACTGAACGAGTAAGTAGAAGTTTGTAAGATTTCAGCTTGTATTTTTAATTCATAAATCTCATATTAAAAAAAAATAAATAAATAAAATTATCTCTTAAGATCTAAATACTGTATTTTAAAGAAAGATATATGTAGTTTGAGAGCTAGACTTTTTCTTCTAAATCTGGTCTTGTGTTAAAAAAACAATTAGTTTGAATAAACTGAAATAAAATATTAAATTGAGGTGAACAATATTTATTTAAATGAAAACTAACACAAATAAACTATCAATGATCTTAACCTTTTACCTATAGAAATATATGTATAATTATTTTACAAACTTGATATTAAAATCTTTTGAAATTTGGATGAATTTGAATTTAATTACGGATCGTTTATATTTTATAAGAAAGAATGAGTTTAAGGTTATTTTTAAATGTCAATAATTGCTTTTTTTTAAAATTATTTACTTTGATGAAATAGTTCAGTTATTAAATGCTAGGATGATGGAGATGTATTGCGCACAATGGTAGCTTTAGTGTTTGTGTTGTGAGGAAATATATAAATTTATGTTAACTCACAGAAACATATTTATTTATAACTTGTTTACTTATTTATTTTCTGAATCGCCTGACCACATTAGGACACTGGATTTTCTAAGAAAATTGAAAAAGACATTATATTATCTAATTAACAATTGTTTTTATACTGTGGATGAGTTTGTGCAGCAAGACTGTTTTCTTTGTTGTTTTCTCTTTTCTATTTCCTCATTGTGTGGAAGAATGAGATGTTGCAATTTTAATATGTGACCTTAGTACAATTCTGTTGTAAAATTTATTGATTCTTAATTTTTTATGATTTATAACTGTAATTTGTTAATGTTTTGTTTTTTGAAGATCATTTTTGTTTGTATCGCTTTTATTGGTGATTTTAGTATCTGATTTTATAGCATATTAATGTACTAAGCCATTTGTCATTGGTTTCTGTTCCTGTTCAAGCTGTTTTGTAGTAAATAAATAAATACATAAATTTATCTTATAACTAATTGTTGTCCGATTCTTTTCTTTTTCATAGATTTGTTGTTCATTAGAGAAACTTGGTATCTGTAGCCCTTCTCTCCCTTTAATAAAATGTTAGCCCCTTTCCTTTTTTCTTAAAATTCTTCTTCTTTCAGGATATCCTATTTTATTTTCTTCCAGTTACTGAGGCACTCGTAAAAGGTATTAGATTTGTATTACATTGGCTCAAATCTCATTATTATTATGATTTTGGTGCTTAATTAAATTATTATATTTTAAAGATTCCTAAATACTATACATTTTGATGATGATGATTATTTGAAAAGGTGATATCAATATGGATTTCTTATTTATATAAAAAATATATGATGTTCTGAACCACCTAATAACTGTTGTTGAGATATGGGCCCATCAAATTGAACATACGATTTAAAAACATCCTTCATCTTTTATGAAAAAAAAAAAAAAAAAAAAAAATTAAACTTACATGTCTGTAGGAAAGTGTAACAATATGAAATACAAGGGTTTTGACTTTACTTAAAAATTGCCACACGTTGTGCGCCAATTGAAACAATATAAAATACCAGAGTGTTGATTTTAATTACTTTATAAAAGAAAGAAGCTAAGTGTTATTAATTGTTGGGCACCATGGCAATTCAATAATTACTAAACTATTATAAATAAAATTGAAGTTAAATTTACTTTATAAGTTTCTAGGGTCGCAAGTTCTTTCAACAGTGTACTTCAATGGAATATTTCAAGAAATCAGAAGTCCTTTTTATGCTGAAATTGTACATAACTTTATTAACCCTTTGACGAGTGCGGCCATTCCTGAACGTCCCAAATAGCCAACAGCTGGTTAGTAAGTATTTACAAGAAAATTGTTGTCAAGGAGTAAGAAAAAAAAATTTGAAGATAGTTGTTTTATTGGTTACAAATGTATAATAATATAATAATATTGTGTTAAAAACTTGTAAGAATAAAAATTTACACTGATAAAATGTACTTTAAAAAAAATTTGCACTGAAAAATCATTGTCACCCGTCGGTATAGCAGACATACACAGACAAAAACGTTTGATGGGCCGCTTTTTTTCCACGAATCAATTTAGTATAGCCTACATTATGGAAAATATAACATTTCTTTTCAATTTTCTTGGAATCGTGTGTTGGTTTCGTTTGAGACGCGGCTAAATGTGTCAAAAGACTAGACAGAGGGGAATCTGTAAAAAAGCTTTGTAGTGTTTAATTTTTCATGTTTGATGTATAATATACGTAACATAATATAATGATACAAATCACTTATACTAGACAAGGAACATAGGCACAGGTGTGTGTAGGGGGGAAACAACCGCGGAGAAGACGATGCCATCGCCTACATTTACGCGCCAATCAATACGCATGGTGAATTCTCCTGAAACCACGCCCCCTGGAGTTGTCCTGCCTTACAATTGTGAAAAACCCGATTTCATGTGTTCTTAATACTATTTCTTGTTGAATTGTGACAACACAATAAGCCATGACTAATTTGTTTTATGATAAATACTTTTATTGCTCAGACGTTACCTAAAAAGTTCCGGAACGTCCATACTCATTTACGCAAACAGCACAGAGAACGTTCAAGAACGGCCGTACTCGTTAATCGGTATTTTCATGTACTCTTCAACAGGTTAATGCATACTTATGATAAACACATACAAATTTTGGATAATCATATTCAACATTTTATGTTAAAATACATCCTATTAATTTTTATTTGTTTAAGTCTTATTGATCAGCGTAAAGATCTGAATAATATTTATTTATTGACATTACTCTACTAGTTGCAACTTACAAAAAGAAAAAAAATGAATTTAATTAAAAATGAAAGTTAATTTCTTTTATATTAAGCAATTTATATTATTTCATTTCTGGTTATCCAATGCTTCTATAAAGACATCTTTTATAATTGTAAAAGTTTAAGTTTTACTTATTTATAAAATTTCAAAATGACAAGATTCTATATCTAACATTAAACAGTACAGATTATATTAAATACATATATATAACTCTGAAAGAAAAGTTTCTAAAATGTGGATATCAAACACGTTATGTAGTTTTCGTTGAAAACACTTTGGGTTGATGGTTTGGATTCTTCTGTTGTCCAAGCCTACATAAGTTTGCCTGGAAAAGTTCCCTCCTTTGCAATGATCTTATCGAATCGTCTTTCTCTCTGCTTTTCTGAATTCATATTAAGTTGTTATCAATCAAATATGGAAATTAGTCTCTCTATCAATTTAAATTGTTCAATACTTCTCACAAACTGTACTTTAGTTTGTACTTATATATAGTCTGTAATTTAATGCCATCTCGACATTATTGCAGAAAACACATGCACTGTTTTTTAGGTCACATATTACTAGTCTATACATTAATTTAAAAGTTCATAGTTCAAGAGATTCACATTTAATAATTGAATACCGATTTTATAGTCTCATTGTCCAAAATACATTCAATGTTCAAAACTTTGAGTCATGTGAGCATTTGCAAATAACTGCATGTGCTTCACTCTAACATACAAAAGATTTTTTGTCTAAGTTCATTTTTAAACAACATTTTGTACACTGTTATAAACTAAGTTTGTTTTTGACCGACGTCATACCTTATTGTTCACATTAAACCACATAACTCACTTCTCTACCGGTTTTCCATTGTTCCAATTGAAATCACACAAACAACATGATACGTTACTCCCGGACTGTCCTGTTGTCCAACTACTTCCTGAGGCGCTATGAAAATCCTTCTATTACATAACTCAACTGCCACGTAGTAACCGATATTCACACCACATTTACATGAAAATATTCTTAATTATTAATTCTATACTTATTCTAATTATATTAACATTCAAATATACTTCTCTGGATATTTCTACCATTTACTTTTCTCTTAAATTTTGATTCCTTTTTTAAATTATTAAACTTAATTTGACTAACGGCGTCTCCTTGCATCTATTATTTTTTAACCAATCATATCCTTCGTTCTTTCGTCCTAAGTTGGACCAATCACATTTAAGATTCTTTTTCCTTGAATTTTGGACCAATCACGTTTCAAGACTTCTATTTCTGTACTAAATTCAAAATAAAAAATGTACATATTAGAAAAGTTGATGATGACGACATTCTTGGATTTAGAACGTTCAATTTTTATTTACTTAACACCTAAATAATAATGAAATAATAAGTATATAGTGAAAACAACTGTGAGCTACTTCACTTGAATTGAAAGCAAAGATCAAGCCCAAAAATTTGGTAACCTTAAAGGGTGTGATTTAAAAGGATATTGCTCTATAACATATGGCTAATCTGCTACTCTTAAGATCCAGGTTATGAGCTACTGGACACCCTATATACAGTTCTGACCTAGTTCCAAAAAAATTTTTTTATTCTTTTTAGCTAATTGAAAGAAAAGCTGTGAGAGAATCATTTTTGTTCTAATGAAGCGGTATTTTTGTTCCAGATGATGGAAGCAGTATAAATTTATTTTTAGGAAGGAATTAATATATTGTTACAAGTTAAGTCTATAAATTTGTAAGAGAGGTATATTATGTTGAATAATAAATATATTTAATTCCTTCCTAAACAAATAAATAAATAAGTATGTAATAATAATATTTGCACTAAGTAAGTGCAAATAAATATATATAGTAAGTTTTTTTTAAATATTTTATTTTAGTTTTTGAGTTACCCGCATATTTTTAACACACACTTTCTCTCTGAAGCAGCACAACTTGTCCCACTTCTAAAATTAGTATGGTAGTATTATTTAAAAAAAGTTTATAACTTTTCTTTTTTCTAGGTTTGTATACAAATGTATTTTGATAATATATTACTATTAAACGGATATTAGTGTAAACTGGACAAAACACATATTTTAAAAGAGGACCTAATGCAATAGTGAAATTATAATGAGAATTGCCTTTGTAATATTGTTGACTCTCTTCTGTAGAACAATCAAAGGCTTAGAAAATGGACTAGCAAGAACACCTCCTATGGGATGGATGTCTTGGGAGAGATACAGATGTATTACAGATTGTAAAACTTACCCTTATGAATGTATCAGGTAGGCTATATCTATAAACTATAATGTTTTACCTTTTCATAAACAGGATGCTTCAAGATCAGTCTGCTAAAGTTTGGAATATTATTATGGATTTCAAAATAAAGAAGAAAAAAATAATGCACAAAGTTTTATATTTTTAATTTCTAGTGTATTATAAAATTTTATATTTTTCATGTAACTGTATCAAAATGGCATTAAGTACGGTATTCAAAAATTTTTAATACCAAAAGTCTCAAAAATTATTGATTTTACAAAATCCTTACAAGTTATGAAACATTTAGCCCTTTTAATGCTGAACAAGATGATGTCTTTATTTTATGTTGAAAAATAGCCGAAATATCAGTAAAAAACTAAAAACTAATGGTAATGGGGGACAAAGTTAATAGCTTTTGTAGCATACTTTAAGCTATACGTGTCCCCTGGGTGGTGCCAAATTAATAACAACGTTGGCAGACTGCATCCCAAAGCAAAAATGCCAAATACTAAAGAAAAAAACAAAGTTTAATAAAAATTAAAAAATACCTTTTTTTAAACCTGAAAACAGATCTAACCAACTACCCATTCTTCAGTGGAATGTAGGTGGATTGTGTAACATAAAGATGACAGAACATCAGTAAAATAGTTTATAAAGAAAAATAGACATCCTTATCATCAATGAAGTTAATATTACATATAAAACCTCCTTGCATTATGTCATAAATGGCTACACAGCGTATGTCCTACTCCAGAACCGAGAAGTAGTGACCGGCATTTTAGCGACAATAAAGATAAATCCGACAGCTGAATTCTAGAAAGTAAAATAAATTATCAATTTTTAAACTTCTGAATTTGAACAACTGACGACCTGAGTAAAGGGAACTCAGTATAAAATACAGTAGAGTCTCGCAAACTCGGCACTCGATAACCCAGCAGTCCGGATTACTCGGCGACCTCGACGGGAAAAAATATATATTTCTAAAAACAGCGATGTTCGTAAAAGTTCGGCAGATCCCAAAGCGGGCATTAACTTCGATCGCTCGAATCGTTCATGGTACTTTTCCCACGTTAAACTTGTCACAAAGCTTTTTTACAGATTCCCCTCTGTCAAGTCTTTTTAACACATTTAACGGCGTCTCAAACGAAACCAACACATGCTTCCGTTTTCGTAACTCGCTCATTTTTATTTACCGTATATACTGTGCAAACCTGTCAAAGAAAACTGAAAAGAAATGTTATATTTTCCATAATGTATACTATATTGATTCGTGGGAAAAAAGCGGCCCATCAAACGTTTTTGCAGGTGTATGTCTGCTATATCGACGGGTGCCAATGCCGCGGTGTTATTATGCCACCGACAATGGGATACCGCTATCGACAAAGTCGTTTGTTATCACCGCCGCTTTGGTGCCACAGTGTTTTTACACTGCCGACAATGGGATACCGCTATCGACAAAGTCGTTTGATATCGCTGCCGCTTTGGTGTTTCAATTACAATTTATTTTTTGCCCTTATTCCTGATAACCCGGCATTTCACAAACTCGGCACACTTCCGGTCCACATTACGCTGAGTTTGCGGGACTCTACTGTATAGGGAATCTACAGCTCCTCAAATAACAGTAATTGAAATCTGGATATCCTCAACATCAACAACAACACTATAATAACTGGAGACTTCAAAGCCACATTCCCAACCTGGGGATAGTTACCAAAATAAATCAAGAAAAGTGGTTGAAGACTACCTGAACAATAACAGTCTTCTCTTACTATACAGTCTGAATGAATTAAAGACTTTCATTTATTATTCAGGGAGTACAACAAACCCTAACTTAGTGATGGTGTCATCAAATATAAATAGATGCAAAAGGAATGTGATTGGAGACCCAGAATGTGGACATAGCATAACAAAAACATCTATGAACTACCCATCTATAAGCTCAACACCAAGTAAATACATAAAGTGAACCTCAGGCATCGCATCTTGTAATTTTTAAATAATGTGTGTTAAGTATATGTTTCTTGTGTTTTAATAATGTATCGATGACCTCAGTAAAGTGGGAATTCTGAATAAACTCCAAAACATGTCAGAAGCATGAACAAAGTCACTTGACTGATAGGAAAAAGGTAATTATATTAATTTGAACTTTCAGAAAGTCAATTTGGACACAGTTCAGGGAGATGGTAGTTGACAGATGGTCCAACAAACAGATGATAACTATTCTCTATATCAAGAGTTAAAAGACAACTTTGAACTCATGAAAGACTAAATTAATATTTAATATCAATCTTTTCCGAAACTAAAGACTCTGATTTCAGATATTGTTTATGTATATTAGTTTAAAATTATATAGTTTTAAGAATTATTTAATTAGGATATGCAAATGAATTGAAGGATAAAATAAAGCAAAAGCTTAAAGTTTCAAAAATTTAAATAATATAAACGAGCTACAATTGTTTCGCCTTGCGGCATCATCGGGCAACTAATAATTAACAGGTATAGACAACTATTTAAACATACACAAGTAACAGGAAACTAGTTCGTAACTAGTTTCCTGTTACTTGTGTATGTTAGTAACCATGGGCGTACCCAGCGAGGGGCAGGGGGGGGGGGCAACTGCCCCCCTGGAAGCAAAAAAATTAATCTTTATTATACATTTTGTTGCTGGAATTTAATACAATTCTTGAAATAACTATTTTAATAATCAATTGTATATTGAATGACCATGGCTTTGCCCCCCCCCCTTAGTTTTGATCCTGGGTACGCCCTTGTTAGTAACTAGTTTCCTGTTATTTGTGTATTTTTAAATAGTTGTCTAATCCTGTTAATTATTAGTTGCCCGATGATGCCGCAAGGCAAAACAATTGTAGCTCATTTATATTATTAAAATTTTTGAAACTTTAAGCTTTTGCTTTATTTTATCCTTGAATATGGAGTTTCAACAAGAAATATCTGCTATTACATTAAAGTTAAATGAATTGAAGTTCAAATCTGCGAAAAAGAGTAATAACATTTTTTAATTTTTTTTAAAGAAATTTGTTTAAAACAAAACTATAAATCAATATTAACACGAACTTGTATATATAATAATCAAATAATTTAAAAATAGATGCTCCTAATAAGATGGCGATAATAAAAAACTTTAAAAAAAACAGTTACTGTAAATTCAATTGAATAAAGGATTAGATTTAATTGTAGCTTGGTATAAACATTTATTGTTCGCTCCTAAATAACTAATATAACTCAAACAATAGGAGGTTGTTCTTTAACATCACCACTATTTGTTTTAAGTTATAAGGTGTGTGAGAAAATTAATGCAATGTTTATTTCTAAAAAAAATTTTTGTACAGTAATTATTTAATTTGTTTTAGTGAATGGCTATTTCGCAACATGACTAACCTAATGATAGATAGAGGTTACTTTGCTGTAGGTTATAAATATGTTATTATTGACGATTGTTGGCTTGCACATACAAGAGATGCAGCAGGAGATTTACAACCTGATCCAGATAGATTTCCAAGTGGCATCAAAGCTCTTGCAGATTATGTAGGTAACAGCTTTTGTTATATTACAAATTATATCTTCCTAATCATATATTGATAGAGATCTGAAATGATTTTAGGTTCACTCTAAAGGCTTAAAATTTGGTATCTACCAGGATTATGGAACTAAAACCTGTGCTGGTTATCCTGGTATCATGGGCCACCTAGAAAGAGATGCAAAAAAGTTTGCACAATGGGAAGTAGATTATATTAAAGTGGACGGATGTTATGCTCAGCCAAAAGATATGGATGAAGGTAATACCTGATTATGAGCTGGCTGTTGAGAGTTGAAGTGGTTAACTTAACATTTTTTCATTCATCTCATTTTAGGTGCTAGTCATCCGAAAATCCACCGCTATGAGAATGTATGTCAGCTCATAATGACAACAGCTGACTGTTTGCTTAGGCATAAACTATTGTTGTCTTTCACACCAGACATTTTAAACAATTTACATGTTCCATGCTCCTTTTCATTTACTACAACTTATAATTGAAAAATTGTTGGCAGTGTTTGATGTCAATAATTTCAAACAAGGCTAACAATTTGGGGGAAAAAAGCAGAAGTATGGTTGGAGATAATCCCAATAAGTAATTAATGAGAAATGGGTCCCTTTGCTCGAAATCATGCAAATGGTTTTTACACAACTTCATTTATTTGTAGTTCGATCAAGAAAAAATTTAAGTTTTGAAAATTAGTAAATGTATAAAGATACTGGGGTTATTGTAGAATAAAGAAATCTTGGAAATAGAGCAATTCTTTTTTACAGAATCGAACAATAATTATAATAATAACAATAATAGGCTTTTTGGTTTTTTTCCAATCTTACAACTATTCTTAACAAAAACAATATTTTTAGTGTAAACTCTTTGGTTTCTTCTACATATGTTTCAAAGGTGTAAAAGTGCAACCCATCAAAGGAACTTGTTCTAATCATTCCCACATATGGTTGGCCATGAGAAAAGACTGGTTTAGGCAAATATATGCCAACTTTACTTATTGATTGGTCTAGTGTCTTGTTTATAGTCATGACAAAAGCTAGTATACATGGAAATTATGTTCATTCTAATTTAAATAGCAAAAGAGCCCCAGAATTACGAAATGTATATGTGGAATAAGAATACATTGTCCACATGTTCCGCCACTTTAAACTTTACAGTCGATTGTATTGTAGTGCAATTTTTTCATTCACATTTGTGTCCTAATTGATTTTGATATATTTCATATTTTTTGTAAGCATCACAATTGCATTTTCTTTCAGAGTTAATTTGTGGGGTGGTAAGCTACTAACAGATAGACCATTAAGGAATTTAGCCAGGAACGTATTACATTCATTATTATTGTCAAATCAAACTTTGTAAACTGAGGTAGTATTTTACTCAACCCGTAAATGTGCTTAAAATATAATCATTGATTGCAAGACAGCCTTCATTTCTTGGAGCTAATATAGCTCTATTAATAATAATATCACACGTGTTAAGGATATCAGGAAGATTGTGTTAAATATCTTCTATTACTGAATCACAACCAAGTAACTACTGGGGTTTTCTATTATATCTATACCCAAATCTTCTTCTACATTTGAATCACCATTACGAAATGATTTGAGGAACTCAATTTTATTTGCCATAGCTCTCATATCACTTGTCAAAGTCAGTTGTTTAACATATCCCCAATACTTACATGATTTTACACATCATTCAATTAATTATTATGGCAGGGCCATCTAACTACTGGAAAAGTTAGATGAAAATCTCCACAAATTAAAAAAAAAAAGTTTTTTATTTTCTTACTCAAAAATGTTACAAAGTATACTGTTGATAATGTTTAGAACATAGACAGGATACATGGTATTTTGTTAATAGTAATTAATGAATAATTGAGATTCATAGTTGTTTGTTTTAACACCAGATGTTGAATTTGAGAGTGGGTACAATAGTTTGAAAGCATTATGAAGGTTGTGACCTCAATCCAAGAGACTATTCCACTGAATTCACACTTAATGCATTTTTTCTGCAGCAATCATTTTTGAAAAGCATTGTTTTTTGAACAAATGTTTTCTACATCCTGCTTTGGTTGTCAAATGTAATATATTTGTTTTAAAATTCTCATTTAAAACTTCATTAAAAATTGTAGCAATAGCAAAATTTTGTTCTTGATTTGCATCCCTGTACTACCTTATAATAAACCATCTTGTTCAACAGGATCTAAGGTTCAATAGCTTGAAAATATCATGAATCAGAACTGACAGGCTGAGTTTTTTACACAAAGTATTGTGAGTTATTAAAATGTCCTCATTTTCCAATAAACCTTGATTATTATATGAAACTTCCAGATCATATTGATAAGTAAAATCTTAACAAATGTAGCTTTTAAATTCATCTCAAAGCTATACAGCATTAGTTGGAACACTGAGTCAAAAAAAAAAATCCAAATAGTTATTGCAATTGATAAGGGGAGTGTGTATTTTGTTTGCTTCGTCGAGAGACTCACGCCATTTGTTATTGTTGGATGCAATACCCCGGCATGTGTAACTTCTACAAATGTGTTGTACACAATGTTGTTGTAGTAAGTATGATTTCAAAATATGTTGGCCCTCAGACGTGTAGCAAAAAAAGTCGAAGGTGGAATAATTCAAGTTGTTTTGGATTTAAAGTGCACATACGAGTTCTGCCAGTGACAGTCTAGTTATAGTTTTTTTCTGCTTCACGCTTTCTGTGTTTCCGAGTTTTCACTTTATTGTCTTAAACATAATTTTGCAAAAATTCAGTGTAAAATAGTTTTGGTGCATTTTTACCAGTTTTTATTGAAGTCAAAAAATGACTAATTTAGTCTTCATTGAATTGGCAACTGTTTGATTTTCTTTCTTCTCTTTGAATATTAATGTTTGTTGATTGGGCATGTAAATATGTGAACATATTACTGTTTTCATACTCAAATATCCAACAAGCCACTTCAGTCAAATCAACATAACGTCCATTTAAGTAGGAATTAATATCGTCATAAACTTACTGATATTGCTTTAAACAAATTTTAATGTTGCATAATCATATCCTTTGTATATATGTATGTATATATATATATATATATTTGTATGTATATTTTATGTTTTTTTCAGTTTTGTAGATTTCTATATTTATGTAACAGTTAAACTTGTGTCAAGATGTAAGGATTATATGGCACTACAAATCTGTTATTTCTTGTATGTCTGTGAACATCATTGATGATGCCATTATTACAGAGTTTATACAAAGTGTCTTTTAATGGTGAGGCCAAACTCCGGGAAATGATTATACATAACATACTGATGGAAAAATGTCCAGTGAATGTAGGTCCGAAAATGCTTTGTTTTCCATTTATCTGTCATTTAATTTTTTTGGAACAAAACACTTAATATTTTGGAAGTAGGAAAGATATTAGACTCAAATTTTGTATACATATTTGTTACAAAACTTTTTAGCTATGTACGATAAACCATTACGTTCTTTTGTATATTTTCAAAATGGCAGCCGTTACACATTTTTAATGTTGAATATCTCGAAAAACACAATCTTTACAAAAAAAATTACAAGAAACCAATTACTTTTTAATAACAAACTAAACGTTTTTTATATTTTTTCTGTAGCTTTAAAGATAACCGAGTTATCGGCTAAAAACAAAAATTGTATTTCTTGGTAGTTGTCTATAATACTGAAAATTACTCCAGAACCAAAATATTTTGTAGTTATTATGAACCTTATTAATAATTTTAGGCATCACACTCTGTTCATTTTCAGAATATAAAGAAAATTCCAAAACACTACAATGTCCTACATCTACATGTAACATAGTAAAATATAGGATTAAAAGACGCGACGTGATTGGCTCTGTGGAATATAGGCCAAAGAAGCTGATTGGTTGTAGCGTATGCAATTGTGGTAAAATTAAGTAAGGAAATCGGTAAAATTATTAACAAAAAGCATCCAAGAAAACAATTTTGTACAATATTTAGTCTTAGTATAATTTATAATAAATGTTTTAATGAAAGACAATATAAAAGTGATTTTTAACAAAATATGATGAAATGATGCGTCAAGGACTTTTTTGGCGGACGCGGGAGAGAGAAAATCTCGTGGTTAGTTAGTCTAAACTCTAAATCAGAGCTTGATGGAGAGTGGTTGTGTTTTTCATAGTCGTATTAAGAAGGTTAGAGCGGTAAGATGTATTTGTTGAGTGACAATAAGGAGCTTAACTGAACAAAAATGTTTGTTAAGTTAGAATTTGTAGCTTAAACTGTAAAGGCAAAGAGTGTTTTCAAGTGATAAAATCTCAAAAACACAACTGAAAAGTTATAGTGGACAATAGACTCATGTAAGTTTCCAAGACATTAAAATTTGATAATTCATGTTACAAAAATATAGAACGACTATTCTATACGTCAGTGTTAGAAAAAACTATATACCGCGAGGTAAAAATGATTTCAGAAATACTGAACGTGTTAGTGAGTTATGAACATTCTCAAACTATTCGAGAAAACGACTTTTGAATGATGGAGAACCAATAAGGGCTGTAGAACTTCAACTTGCTGGACGTCAGTTTTCTTCTTGTGTTCAGACATTATATATATATATTTTTTTGTCGGCGTTTTGGTATAGACGCTATACATTTCTTATTTGATAAATAATCTGTATTATGTTTTAAGTTAATTTTTGTACATGTTTGTTTACTTAAAAAATCCTTTATATTAGATTATTTCAAGAAAAATAATAAAAAATGAAATTTTTAAATAATAAATTAGAATCTTTTTCAGAGAGCTGCAAAGTTACTCAAAATTTCATGAATTAAATTCCTGTTGCAACATTTTTTATTTATAGAAGCATTTGAAAGATAAAGTTGATTAATTTGAAAATAATAAAAAAGGAAATATAAATCAATGATTTGTTTATTAAAACTAAACTATAACTTGTAATTACAAAAATGAATTTTTTGTTAATGACATTTGTAGGATGTTTCTTTGAATAATTAATAAATATTTATGTAAAATTTCAGCAGAAAAAAGACTTGGAATCTTTATTTAAATCACCTGAGCCAAGTACGTCTGTAAAAAGAACTTGTGACCTCGAGATATTTTTAGTAATAATTAAATTCATTTTTTCAAAATTGGTAAGAAGAAAATTACCTGGCGCCCTAATGACCGAGCAAAGATTAAAATCAATCATAAATTAATAATTTTTTTGTAAGATAATTGAAACTTAAGAACTCTTCAAGTTAATAATAGTTTACTTTTCGAAATATTACATACATTGCCAATCAAAACTAAATTGCATATTTATTATATTATCGGTACTGATATAATTATGTCTAGTTACTTCCTCACCTTCTCTTTGGACTCTAAATAAATAATTTGTGTATAACTGGCTGATACAATGAAGTTCGGCATTGCCAGCATACTTGCCATCTCTCGAAAGCAACTGTTTGTACTGGTCAGCCTTAGATATAGGTGTAGAGTACACCATATAGCTAACAATAATTTTTTTGTAATTCTCCCATTCGTAAGCAATGTGTTCAATAACCTGCAGGCTGATTTCACGATGACGATTCTGGTGACCATTTATAAAATAAGAAATAGATTCAAACAAACAATTTCCATCGTCTATTGTTGGTATTATTCTTCTTTGCTTTAGTATTAATAACACAAATTAAAGCAAAAAGCACATTCAAATTAATCAAACTTTTATTGGTATACAAAGTGAAAGGCTAATTAGAAATATTAAACAATAACACTCAGCTGTGATATATACAATTAATACTTGGCAATAAACCAGGGGAAAAATTAACTTCAAAGACAATTCCTGCCTTTTGATGAGTACCTATCAACATAATTAAGAATTTCAACAAATCTACACCTCTAGACATTTTTATAGACATTTCAACCATAAAAATTGGTTCAGTAGTTTTTAAAACCCAGCATTATAAAAAAACTTGCTTGTATATTAAATATATAGATGTTATTGAAATATAATTAAAATATTTGAGTTTTTATGAAAGATTAAGATGTTATACCATCAAGTTTATAAAATTAATAATTATAATAAAGTTCTCAATGAGCCAAGATAGAGCCTAATAATTGACGCGTTTGCAGCTCTCAATGGCATAATCTCTCGTATAAACTCAGCTTAGGGTCATAATTAGGCTAACTTAAAATAAATTTAAAGAATTTAAATACAAATTATATCTATTCCAATCTCCCTTGTGACAATGCCAACATTTAAAAATAAAAAGTTGCTTGACCAAAACCATTGGAGTCATACGGCATCACTTTTGCATAAAAAAAAGAAGTTTTCTTGAATATAGTGTAAAAGTGTATAGAAATATGTAAATCGTAAAGATATACTAAAAGTAAATTCATAATAAAACGTTTTTCCGGAATCAAAAAATGCTATTTAAGTTGGTCTCGAAAAGCTTTTAAAAATGTTGAAAAAATAAAAAAAGTTTTCTTAAATATAGTGTAAATAAAATGGTTTTTAGTAAACCCTGTAAAGATTAAAATTGTCGTCCATTTTGTTAAACCTTGGTATGTTTGTTTGATTTTACCAATCTCTCTAATAAATTTGAAAAAGGCATTTAATTTTTTAATTTCAGTAATAGCTTTTTAAGGTTAATTTTGTGTGTGGTCTAAAGGCTAAAAACCATCACGATCATCATCGCCTTAAAACAGACATAAGATAAAGACCCCTATTCTTCGAATACTCTAATAGTGTCACGGCCAAAAGAGTTGGTTAAGAGAGACCTCATAGGAAAGATGAGAGCAAGAGATATCAAGACTAGTTGAAGAAAGATTTAATTGCAGTTTGGTACTTTGAGATTACCATACCACATACTCACTATAAGTGAACCTTTAAGGGCTTACCTATATAATGCCCTAAATAGTTTATTTTCTGTAGTTTATCTGCATTGAACAATACCTAACTTATTCTTTACAATCATTTTCTTTATAAATTTTCTTTTAGTGGTAAGCAATTGAATTACCACTAAAAGAAAATGTTCATAATATAGCCTATAGTTGGAATTTTTTGTCAAATTTGCCACGCAAGTTATGTTGTGATTAGTTTGAACATGACTTTTAGTAAAAATTTCAAAATAATAGTTTTAAAAAGAATGTTTGGGTTATTTTTCTTATCAAGATTCTACATAAGCCTACCATATTTCGATTTGTGTAATTTTATGGTCCACATATATTATTAAAAAGATTGAAATAGAAAAAGAAACATATTCACAAAACATACAAAAATAAATTTGCATCCGTTCATTGTAATAATTCTTAAATGTGCCTAAGTTAATTTTTTATTAATTTTAATTTATTAATTTGTTAATTTGCTCGACTAGGGCGCCAGATGTGTTAACATCAATTTTGAAAAAAGTGAATTTAAATATTTAAAAATCTCTGGGGTCGCAAATTCTTTTATCAGTGTACTTACAGTGGATTTTGGTTTCAAATGAGAACACTTTGGCTGAAATGTTAACAAAAACATTTATTAAACATTCAAAGAAACATCCTACAAATATTATTAACAAAAAAAATCATATTTATAAATATTAGTTATCATTTAGTTTTAATAACAAATCATGGATTTATATTTCCTTTATTTCATTCTTTCAAATTAATCAATTTTATCTTCAAAATGCTTCTACAAATAAAATTGTTGCAACAGGAATTTAATCTATGAATTTTTTTAGTAACTTTGTAGCTCTAAAAGAAAAATGAAAAGATTCTATTTTCATTATTTAAAAATTTCATTTGCTATTATCTCTTCTAGTAATAATCTACTAAAATTTTCTTTAAATAGATAAACATTTACAAAAGAATTAATTTAAAACATAATACAGGTTATTAATCAAACAGGTAATATATAGCGTCTATACCAAAACGCCGATCTAAATAAAAAACATTGTCTGTATCCGAATGGAAGACTGATGTCCTACAAGTTGAAATTTTACAGCTCCTAGTGGATTCTCCCTCGTTCAGAAGTTGTTTTCTCAAGTTGTTGAGAATGTTCATAACTCGCGTATATAAACCATTGTCTTTTATGTTCCCGCGTTATTGTCATTGAAACACGCTCTTTATGGATTTTTAAATACTTTCGATCTCTATTTGAGATAAAAAATCAAATGTACATTGTTCTAACAGAACCTAGAAACTCTTTCTACGATCTTATCTCTCCAAACACTGGACTTCGACTTTGAAAAACACAACCTGTCCATTTTAAGCGGTGAACTCTAACTCTATAAAACACATCTAGTCCCTCCAAGCTCTGGACTTCAACTGCCTGTTGCCATGAGGCAATTCTCCCTTACAAAAGCGTTCCTTCCGGTACTGTTCGCACATTTTACCACACTTCCGTAAAACACAAATGATTTACATAACATAACAATCAAACTAAATTACATTAAAATTAAACATAATAATTCATACTGTTGTCTTGAAAATCCATTTTTCTTTTATTAATGAAGTTACTAAATTTAAATTATTATTTGAATCTCTTATCTCTTTGGCTTAACCGCGTCTTTTAAATGAGTCTATATTAAAATCTGACTTTTCACACTGTCACAAAACCCCACAAGGTTTGTATTTCAATACAGGTATTGTAATACAAAGCTTTTATATATATATATATTTCAAATCGAAAAAAAAATATTAATGGATGTTCAAGACATTTCATTTCAGAAGCTAAGGACTTCATAAAAAAAAATAAATACCTCTAGAGTATTCATTTAAGAAAGATTCTCTTTTTACATGAAAAAAAATAAAAATCTATTTGCTAAAATCCTATTTCATTATTTTAATTTGTTAGCGTTATCATAACTCATCAAAACTATATATAATTCCATTAGCGCTAAACCTTATCTCTATTTATACAATAAAATTCATCATCAGTTTCTTTTTCAACAGCAGTTGACTGAAACTTTCCCATCAACATTTTTTGTTGACCGGATCCTGTCACTCAAAGCTCATCTCCCAGACAGCCGTCTGTATATTTTCCTGCCATCTAGCATTTCCTTTCCCACACTTTACTTTTCTGCCAAGACGAAATTTCTACATCTTTTATAAAAATCTACATCCATCTCACACTATTCATCTAAATCATTTTTTAACTTAACACAATTTAAATTTTAAAACCTCTCATTTTTAATTAACATTATTACAAAATTATTTACTTATTACTCAAAATTACTTCAATTCACCTTGAAACTTTTCAATTATCATCTTATATTATTATTCATTTTAGTTTAAATCCAATAATTATTTATTTTTCATCAATTCTCAATTACTCTTTGTCTCGCTGGGATAAAATGTTAACTACTGATTTTACAATTACAAAAAACTCTTTTCTTCAACTAAAATTCAAAAATATAACATCATTATTATCAAAAAAATAAAATTACTTACAAAACTCATCTATTTATTTCAAAATTACCTCTTTACAATTGTATCATCTTTTAGTACATTATCTTAAAATTATTTCCATCTTATCTTTCATATTTTAATAATCAAAGTTGCATTAATCCCCAAAAAACCTCTTTATCATTCATATTTATCTCTTTATCTCAATGTAGCTTCCTTTAAAAAATCATAATAATCGCCGTATTTCGTAGAACTCCTTAAATCTTTCATTATTTCATTAAAATCGTCGCTTTCTTCCTTTATATCATCGCAGTACTCAAAAAACCTCTTAAAAACTAAAAATTAACCATCAATGCAACTTAACTACTCTTTTTATAAAAGTTTCTTAACAGAACAACTTCATTTTAAATACCACTTTACTCAACAATTCTGTAAAGTCATCATCTTCATATAAAACTCAAAAATTCTCTCATTTAAATTACTTCATTAAAATCTCCTTAATCATCAACCACTTAAATACAAAAAACTTCAAAAAATAATAAAATTTACATTGCTTTCCCAGCTAACACCGTATTTCATCAAAATCTTTAGACACCTTTATCAAATAACTTCTCACAATCATCTATTGTTTTAAATTCAAACATTATTTATCAAAAAATCATTAATTGTTTATTTTATTTATAAATTTCATTAAAATCTCTCTTATCATTGTTAATCTATTACTCCTTCCTTTAAAAAGCAAAAACTTAATCTCCTTTATTCATTATTTAACATCAAAAAACTTAAAAAACTCAATTATTATCTGTCTTGGCAAAACTCACATAAATTCTCAAACTTTAACCAATTATTTTTTAATTTTCCACACCATAAATCACTTAAGACTAACAACTTTTATCTCATATTATCTAATAATCCTTAATATTTATCAATGTCAAACATACAACTTATCGTTTTACAATTTAACATCTAATTACCTATTCTAATCAGCTAATCAACATTTTTACAATTTTATAAAACTTTTCGCTTCATTTCATAAAAACTCTCCTTTTGTCACGTCCGGTTTATTCTCGTATATATAGATCGATCACTTCTATATATATATATCCTACAATTTATTTGCCTTTAACATCTGTCTAAAATTTATTACATGAAGTTTTTTCATGTAATAATGTCACACTTATTTATGCATTTTTCTTCCTAACCTCTCCTACAACAGTTCTTCTAACCGCCTACTTTATACCGTGCATACTTCTAATTGCTCTTTAGACTCTTACACAGATTAACATGTTGTGACGTTGAAATGTGCAATTAATGAATGCAATATCTCTACTAAATTCAAGATAAAGCCCAGAACACATCCCTATTCCACAACACGCCCTCCATGTAGTCCCGAAATTGCCTCATTTTCACAAATAAAACAATTTCTTTTACTACATAAACTCCTGCCTCCTCCCAAAATGTTCATGTACTCCTTAAATGCATTTACACGAAGAAAATTTTAAAATTCATAAAAAATTTCATTCAAATCGTATCATCCGAAGTTGAAATAAAGTTTATTTTACCAATCTTATTACTAGCATCGTCGATTTTCTGTTTATGTAATCCTTTCTAGATGTTATTATTCCAATTCAAAAAGAAAATTTTATTTTTTAAAATTTATTCTAAGTTCTTTACTTAGAAATTTACTTTTAATTCTATTAAAATTATTTAAGTAATCTACTTTTGTTCTTATTTACTTTATTTAAAACCAATTATCCTTTATTTAAGTAATTTTTATTTGAAAACGCAAGTTAATTTCCGATTATACGTCAAAAGTTTTTTATTTTCAGAACAGTACTTTTGGTAACACCCTGTATTTCAGTCTCCATGCTATACGCAATAGAAACTTAGGCTTCATTTAGGCATAAACAATTTCCCCTTTGTATATAGGTGATGCAATTCTTTATCTGTTTACTGATAAGCAGTCGACTTATGAAATCCTTTTAGCTCCAACTAGATTCAATCTCTCTCGTCATTATTGAATATTCAATATTGAATCCACCTACTTAATATTGAATCTTATTTCTTCAACACTACTCTGAATCTTTGCTTCTAACTAATCTATTTTATCTTAACACGTAAAGTCAATATTTATCTTGGAATAAACAACACTCGGTTATTTACTAATATAAACCTAGCGTCTTTACTTTGCAAATACCTAAACGTTTTCTAAAACTAAAACTTCTTAATCATACTAGCTTGGCTTATATTATTATTTATTCTGATTCTGTCTTAGCTTACAAAATTTATTAGTACACACAAATTATTAATATTCATAACTCTTAATTATTCATTATCAAACTTAAACTTATTTATTAACAAAATTCTTATTCCATTTATTATTTTTCAAAATCAAGTCCTTGTGTCATTATAAAAATGTCTTTACATTATTATTAGTTGTTCCAAATTTCAATTGATTACAACAATTATGAATTATCTGTTTCTTGCGATGATTTCCCGATTGGTGAAAGATTTTAAAGTACATGATTTGATTTTTGTAAATATCTCTAGCGTTAAATACCTCTGTCCACATGGACAGTTTGTCTAGCCTAGTCATCACAACAGACCCTTTCCTAACAAAAGATTCCCCTTTGTTATTGTCTCGGAGTATTGACAAAATACCTTTCTCTTTCTCCCTTACAGACATATCTACATTTCTCTTTCTCTCAAACATCTTAGAATCTATTGACCTAATTTCAACATCTGTTAGTTTAGGAATACTAACCCCACTATTTTTGTACATCATCACAAAGCCTTCCCTTACTATCTCTATCTTTTTATTTTCAAAATTATATTTAAAGTTACTTTTTTCACAAAAACTTTTAATTTCTTGTTCTTGGATTTGAAAGATACTCTTAAATTTTATCATTACATAATTTTTAAACTCTATATTCTTATGACACACTTGTTTTTTAAAATAAACAGCTGATTCCTTTATCATAATATTATTTGTTTTTACCTTGTTTTTCAAATTACTTATACCTATTCCTACCCCACCAAACTTATTCACTTCAACATTACTTGTTATTTCTAGATTTACCTTGTTACCTAACCCATTATTCATTATTTTAGAAATTTCTTGAACATAATCATTCACACAATTGTCTTCTATTATTATTAAATCATCTGACATCTCTTTTGTTTCATTAAAACTGTTAATTTCTACTTCAGCTACTGCTTGATCTAAATTGTTATCCAAATTATTAATATTTTCTATCAAAACACCTTCTACATTATTTATCCATTCAAATTCTACTTTTTTCTCACAATAGCTTACTTCAATTTCTATTTTATTATTAGTCTCCATTACATTGATTTCCATTTGTTTAATTTCCAATTTAAGATTCGATTCTGATTTTACATAATTTGGTTTTAATTCAACCCTCATTCCTTCAAATTTTTTACACATTGCTTCTTTTAAGTTTAAATTATCTTGTCTTAGCTCTAATTTAGCCTGTTTTAAGTCATTGTCTATTTTATCTAATTTAACATTATTCTGTTCAAGTTTAATATTAAAATTCTCTAGTTTTTCATTAATTTCTAGCTTATTCTGATCACATTTATTACTTATTTCTTTTAATTCCAAATTGTTTTGATCAAACCTATTATTTATACATTCAAACTTCTTATCATTATCTTGCCTAAATTCTAAGCTATTTTTATCAAATTTATTATTCATATTTTCAAATTTTTTGTCACTATCTAACTTTAATTCTAAATTATCTTGTTTTGTTTCTAACCTACTCTGATTAAATTTCTGATCAAATTTATTCATCAATTGCTCAAACATACTCTCCATTTTCTTATTCTGATCATTATTTTCCCCACTCTTATCTACCCTAACCTGTTCAGCCCTTAGATTATTATTATTATTATTAGTACCCTCCATTTTCTTTAAATTTTGATCTTCTTTTACCAAATTACTATTTTTATTTACTAAATCACTTGAAACCTTATCTTTTCCATCAAAATCATTAACCCCACCATTCTTCTTAACTTTTAAATTTTCAGTATTATCTACCTCATTGTTTACTTTATTATTATTACTATCTAAATCTACATTTTGATCTAAAATACTTTGTCCCTGTTGATAAAACAATTCATTACTACTATTACTTTGTGTTGTCTGCTCATTACTTTGCAATTTCTGCTCTAAATTTTTAAAAGTATCATCTTGATATTCCAATGGTTCTATGTTATTTATAGAATTTTGATTTCCTAACCCTACCTGTTCATCATTATTATTAACATTTACAATTTCTGACTCCATTTTTACCTTACTATATTTTACACAAAACATTTTTAAAAAAGAATCTTTCTTATTATGATAAAGAGAGTCCTTACCTTGATTTTAAGCGTTCTCATTACCAAAATCACTGTATTTTCGACTAAAAAGCCCTCAGTTGAGGCGACATTTGTAATAATTCTTAAAATGTGTGCTGTCTTTATAGTTAATTTGAAAGTTACTTTTGTTCATCAAAAATGCCACACGTTGAGCGACATTTGTGACAATTCAAAAATGTGCCTAAGTTAATTTTTTATTAATTTTAATTTATTAATTTGTTAATTTGCTCGACTAGGGCGCCAGATGTGTTAACATCAATTTTGAAAAAAGTGAATTTAAATATTTAAAAATCTCTGGGGTCGCAAATTCTTTTATCAGTGTACTTACAGTGGATTTTGGTTTCAAATGAGAACACTTTGGCTGAAATGTTAACAAAAACATTTATTAAACATTCAAAGAAACATCCTACAAATATTATTAACAAAAAAAAATCATATTTATAAATATTAGTTATCATTTAGTTTTAATAACAAATCATGGATTTATATTTCCTTTATTTCATTCTTTCAAATTAATCAATTTTATCTTCAAAATGCTTCTACAAATAAAATTGTTGCAACAGGAATTTAATCTATGAATTTTTTTAGTAACTTTGTAGCTCTAAAAGAAAAATGAAAAGATTCTATTTTCATTATTTAAAAATTTCATTTGCTATTATCTCTTCTAGTAATAATCTACTAAAATTTTCTTTAAATAGATAAACATTTACAAAAGAATTAATTTAAAACATAATACAGGTTATTAATCAAACAGGTAATATATAGCGTCTATACCAAAACGCCGATCTAAATAAAAAACATTGTCTGTATCCGAATGGAAGACTGATGTCCTACAAGTTGAAATTTTACAGCTCCTAGTGGATTCTCCCTCGTTCAGAAGTTGTTTTCTCAAGTTGTTGAGAATGTTCATAACTCGCGTATATAAACCATTGTGTTTTATGTTCCCGCGTTATTGTCATTGAAACACGCTCTTTATGGATTTTTAAATACTTTCGATCTCTATTTGAGATAAAAAATCAAATGTACATTGTTCTAACAGAACCTAGAAACTCTTTCTACGATCTTATCTCTCCAAACACTGGACTTCGACTTTGAAAAACACAACCTGTCCATTTTAAGCGGTGAACTCTAACTCTATAAAACACATCTAGTCCCTCCAAGCTCTGGACTTCAACTGCCTGTTGCCATGAGGCAATTCTCCCTTACAAAAGCGTTCCTTCCGGTACTGTTCGCACATTTTACCACACTTCCGTAAAACACAAATGATTTACATAACATAACAATCAAACTAAATTACATTAAAATTAAACATAATAATTCATACTGTTGTCTTGAAAATCCATTTTTCTTTTATTAATGAAGTTACTAAATTTAAATTATTATTTGAATCTCTTATCTCTTTGGCTTAACCGCGTCTTTTAAATGAGTCTATATTAAAATCTGACTTTTCACACTGTCACATCATGTCAGCTGTATCCTGAATATTTACAAAAGATATTGTTTGAAATTAATACTTGCCTTTATCAATTTGGTATTTAAATTATTTTTATATTTCATCAGTAGTGGCATTAAAGTCTTTTAGGAACACCCTACCAAAGAAATATTGAAGGGACTTTATACTACAATGTAAAGGGGTGAGGTCAATTCCCCGCACCACAGAATCTATGGAGACCTTACCTGAAGTAGTCTTTAACAAAATTCATTATTTATTCTTGTAAATCTATTCTACCCTTGATTTTTAGGTTACATTTCATTTGGACGATACTTAAACAACACAGGCAGGCCGATGGTATATTCCTGTAGTTGGCCAGTGTACCAAGAATTAGCAGGCATAAAGGTAAAGACATTTTTCTAATTATCAAAATATAAATATAAATGTCAGTGTATTATAGACCATCACTAGTTTTAACAATCTGATGGTTAGCAGAAACTGACGGATAAATTACGTTTCACTGTATTATAAATAAAAGTTTATTAGTACAATAAAAATACCTCTGAATTTTTCCTCAACAGGAGAATAAACTATTAGAAGTTGTTTTAATATATTTCTTATTTAAGAAATTAATGAGCTTGAGTTTTCCGAAGAGTTACTTTTTTAAGGAAAAAGGTAAAAAGGTTAATTGGTTGTTTCACCATTATCTTTTTAAGTAATTTCAAAGGTTACAAATATTCCAATTTTGAATATTTCTGAATATAAAAATGTACAAAGTACCATTGACATAGTTGTAACGGTTTGAATCAAAAATACTTTATAACGCTACCAAATTATGGTGCGTAGGGGACCATTTGCTATGCTCTGCTAAAATATTCAAGGCGCTGCTACCATTTGTAGCTTGTACCACTTACTAGTGTGTCCGGGATAGACAACATTCCCGTTTCTCACTTTCAGGCCCTGGTACGGTCTGAAGGTCTGATGGTCTGTCTTCCTGGCCTGCCATTTTTGACGAGTCTTATATTCTAAATAATTTATAATTAATTAAGCTAATTTAATACTATAAATTAAGACTTACTATAATTACTTGATGAGATATTCACCTTTGCCAAGTGGTTATGACCAATGGCCTAAATGGTCATTTTGGTGTCACCACTTCATATTTTAATAATTTAAGGGATTGAGCGGGCCCAATACACCATTGGGTCGTCCGACCCTTCCCCAAAAAGAACTAACCACTCATTTGGGTGGAGATAGGCCGATAAAAATAATAAAGATCGCAGAGTCGGAAACACAACTTGCTGTTTCAATTGTTGCATGCACTTGTCCTGCCAGTCTATGAGTATATATATATGAGCTTAGACCTTAGTTCTGTGATAGTGGGGGTAGCAGTTCCTTATCAAAGGGCGGTGGAGCGCCTTACACTCTAGAACGATTTTTTTATTTTGAATCTACATTAGTATTTAAAAAGTGAAATTTTACTGTAAAATACAGATTTTTTGAAAAGAGAAAAAAAGTGCTTTTTTTATACCACACCCAAATAAAACACACTATGATATTTTCTCCTTATCAAATTAAGATTAATATATACTTTTTTAATTTTAAACAATATTTTATTATATTTCTAAATATTATAAAATTTCTTGATCTCTCTCTCTCTCTCTCTCTCTCTCTCTCTCTCTCTCGTTTCTTTCTTTATAAGACCAATAAAAGACGAAAGATTTTTGGATTCCAAATTCCTGGGGAACTATCAATTGGAAAAAAATCTGCTAAGCTAGAATGAGGAGGCTTTAGTTGTACACCCCGGCCATCGATCGCCATGCCAGGGCTGGTTTAAAAGGCCCTTTAAAACTCAAAACAAAATCAATCAATCAATATGCCTTCCATATTTATTTTAAGGCGATGATAACTGAAAGATTTCTCGCCTTTAAACAACAACAACAAAAATAGTTGGAAGATTTTTAAATAAAATTAAAATTAAGTGACCCTCGCTATACAAATTGTGTTTTTCAACATGGCAGATCAACAAATTGATTTCTGAATACTTGAAGGTTCTACAATTATTTTTCTCGCCAACTTAATTGGGAAACATTTCTGCATAAAGTAAGATTCTAAATAAAAATGATAACCCCTCCCCCCACCTTCCAAAACAGCAACTCTTTAAAAATTTTACAACTATTCCCATTAGAAAAACTTGACTACAGAAGTGATTATTATTCTGCGAGTTATAACATTTGTGTTGCAAAAAGAAAACCAGTTCTTTGTATTTTTTCTTCCTTTTTACGCTAAAAGGACTGAACTAGTTATATATCATTGATTTGTTTGTACGGTAAGTACTATGTGACTTCAAGCTTATTGCTACCAAGGCCAAGGAGCGGCATCGAACCTACTGTGAGTGATTGCGAAATAATTGATCGAGTTTTTTGCGAATGTAACTGTTTTGAGGATCCTTGACTGAAACAAGTAGTTTTTACGATGATGTCTGTCGTCTGTCTGTAAAAACTGCTATTTAATATTGGACTGCTTTTTATTAATCTTTATATTTAAAAAACGTATTGTCTCTGTCTGTCTGTATGTCTGTCTTTGACTCTCTCTCTCTCTTTCTCTTTCTCTCTCTCTCTCTCTCTCTCTCTCTCTCTCTCTCTCTCTCTCTCTCTCTCGGGATTACTATGGGTTATTTAAATTATTTCAATATGTTTGCATTGCATAAACTTTACTTCAAGGATAAATAAAGCAAAAGCTTAAAGTTTCAAATATTTTAATAGTATGAATGAGCTACAATTGTTTCGCCTTGCGGCATCTACGGGCAACTGACTTTAAACTGTTAGTAATTTACTTTAGTTTATTCTATAAAAATCACTTTAATACAACTTCCATTGTCCACGAATTTACTCCTTCACCAATCAAAATTATGTGTGACTATTTCAGACGCTGCCTTCCAACTGACTCTAAGCACGCTTTTTAGTTCCGGATATCACATCTCAATCACGTGATTATAGCCTCAAACCCATAACCACTTAGTAACAAGGCTTTTCACCTCACATAAGCACAATTTCACACAAATATTAAGTTTATCTTAAAAATAGACATTTCTATACATATAAATACATCTTTTGAAAATTTGTTTTGATTTACTTCATTATTCTAAAAACAGTTACCAACTTCCGTTTTCATTTTAACCAGTAACAGCATTTATCTATTTTACCGCATCTTTCCATCTCATATTCAAAAATTCAAAATCTATATATTACACAGTGAACTTAAGACTCAGCAATTTCTTAAAAAGTAAATATTGTATAGCAACTTCCCAAAGTTTTTTATTTATACTTTGATTTTTTCCTTTTCAAAAAAATTTTTCTGTACTATATATGAAATATAATGAAAATGTTACATTTCTTGTTTTCTTTCAGCCTAATTTTACAAATATTGCTCAATATTGTAATTTATGGAGGAACTATGTAGATATTGGTGATTCATGGGATAGTGTAAAGAAAATTTCCTCCTATTTTGCTGAAAAACAAGACTATCTATTTAAGTATGCAGGCCCAGGACACTGGAATGACCCTGATATGGTAAGGTTAATTTAATACTACCTGTTTTTAGTAAATTTCTGTTATAGATATTTTACATGATGAGATTGTTCTTGTTAAAACTCTGACACATAAGATTACGTAATGATCATCAATTAGTCATTCTTCATAGGATTCATCTTCATATGGAACATCTTGAGAAGGTTTTTAAGAGACTCAGAGAGGCTGTTTGGTCTAACTGTCAACCTGGAGAAGCTACATTTAGTGGTAGCAGAAATTTCTCACTACAGACAACAGTAACCGAGACGTAGCCGGGACTCTACAAGAAGAGTTTGAGAGTATAAGACAACCCATATCGTACTTTTCAAGATCCTTAATGATCCAAGAAAGGTGAGCTGGCATTTATGAATTAGAATATGGCAGTAGTAGAGTTAGTAGATACTGGAGTATGATAACCAGGCGTTGACATGGATGTTGCCTCATCCGCGATAAATAGGTAGTTAGAATAACTTCTTTGAAATTAAGGGTCCACACATAATATCTAACCAGAACGATACTACTAAGCTGATACATTATTAAAATGAATGATGACCATAATTCTAAACCTACCATGAAGGAAGATCAGGATGTAGGAACATGTAGGAATGTGCCAACATAATGAATAACTTTCCGTTAGCTTTCACTGATATAAGAGAACATCAACAACAGGATGAACATGTTTCGATATTGATCAAAAAAGATAAAAGACCACACAGGTTTACCATGATATGAACTATCACAGAGAGTACTCATTTATGGTGATCAGAGAAGACATAAAAGAAAGCATTGTAGTACATTAATTTTCACGATATTTGGTTATTGTCACAAATCACCAATAGCAGGACATATAGGAATACAGAAAACATCTGGGAAGATTGGTGAATAATTTTTTTTGGACAGGTACGAATAATGATATCAAAACCAGAATTCAACAATGCAAATTGTGCTGCCTAAGCATACCCAATAAATCACACAATCTGGGCAAGTTAGCTTCTGATGTTTCTTCAAGACTACTCGAAAAAAATTTCATCGCTTTTGTTGGACTTTATACAAGAAGTAAACAAATATACTTTATACATATATGTTAGTATGTGTTGATGCATTTTCCAGTATGACAAGAAACTACCATGGTTACAGTAAGGATGTTGAGAACGTATCTTTCAGCATTTTAGAGTGCCGGAATGTATAATATCAGATAATGCATCCCAGTTTACCCAAAAATGATGTTTTTCATAAGGGATAAGACATGTGTAACAACAACACCATATAGACTTCAAGATTATCATACAGAAAGGTGTAACAAAAATGTATGATCGGTAATTATCGTCTATCAAACCCAGTTTCAAAATATGTGGGATAAGAAGATTCCGTGATTGCAGCTGGTTTTTAATATGCATCATGAGGCACATCATCACAACTATTCAGGTAATTTTTGGTAAATGTGTGAGAGAATCTGTTTCATTTTGAGAGTGGAAGACCTATTATCCGATAGTCCTAAAACTGAAGGATTAGAAAAGGTATGAAACAAGCTTGGCTTATGATGTTAAAGTACAGAATCAGGGAACAGCGGTATATCCATTTAAGGTAGGTGATTGGGTCTGGTATTAAACTTTTCCATAGAGCAATTTGATAGAAAACTTTCAGTGAAGCTCTGTTACCATAGGAAAGGACCATTTAAGACTAACAGCTTCTTAACTCTAGTGATGGTTAAACTTTCAAATCTAGAGGATGAAAACATATATCCAAGGAGTGCAGATATCTTAATTGAAACCACATCAAGGGATTAAAAGGCAAAATGGTATTTAAAAAAGTAATATAAATATACATATTTGTATATACTTGAAAAGTACAAAATTCAGAAGGACATCGAACATGAACATGACATTAAAAGTTGAGGCTGATCAACTCCCATATCCGAAATCGACAAGACTTACAGTTCATTAGGTGGTTATTTAGCTTGTATAATCAATGCTAAGGCATATTTGCAGAATAAAATGTGAAGCTTTAAGAAAAATTTATCCTGGTAGACTAAGTTTAGGTAAGTTGAACATTTTGTATTATTGTAATATAGTGAAAACTTGGTGAAGAAAAGGCTACAAAGACAAAACTAAGGTGGTTTGTTCTTTAGTAGGGAGAGGTTGTATTGTGATTACAGTGTTAGGAATTAGGGACATGATTTAGTTGGAATAATAGTATAAGTTCTATTGAGAAGTCAGAATGATAACAATTATTGTGACAAAGCTAGAAAACTGACGAAATAGCTTGCCTTGCAAGTGTGGTGGACGTCACGAGTCATAAGGTGTATATAAACTCTTGGGTCGAAAGAAACCAGGTCAATATTGAGGAGGGGACCAACTGCATGGTTCTAGAAGATAGCCAAGATGATGCTGAAAGAACATACGAGGTTGTTATACCAGACCAGATAACTATACAAAGACCTTGCGAAGGTGAGCAAACTTAATACCTAAGTAAAAGGAACTTGTAATTTTTTTGAGATTAAAATAATGTAGAGTCAGAGTCTAGAGTCACAATAGTTGGAATCATTCTGTGTTTATTGATTTGATAATGATAATAGATTTGTTTTTTGAAACACTAAGAAATAAATTGTATTAATAAAAGAGATTTGTATTTAAAAGAAATTGTACAACAGATATTATACATATTTATATATAGATTGTAATAATTAAAATAAACCGGTTTTATTTTTTACGTTATTTTTATTTTTTAAAAGAATGAAGTTATTTTTTATTGAAATTTTAATTTTGCACAGCATTTATGGGCGCCAGATGTTTGAACATCAATTTTGAAAAAGTGAAGTTAATTATTTTAAGATCTCGGGTATGGATTCTTTTAAAAGTGTACTTACAGTGATTTCTGGCATTAAATGAAGAACTCTTGAATAAACTGAAATTTTAACATAAATTTATTGATTAAGAACATTTATACATTAGGATTTATTACAAAGAATATATCATGAAAATTAACTATAACTAGCATCCTATCTGAAATATTTTTTTTCTCCTCTGAAGAAGGACTCATTTCTTTTAAAAACTTGAATTTAACTTTACGTTGCAACAGAAATATTTATAAAACAAACAGATTAAAATATCTGTTACTTAGTACTGAATTTAGTGTATTTCAAATAAAAGAAATATGTCAGCAGACATTTATTAATTTTTCATTTAAAAGTATAAGTATTAAAATATCAAATTACAAAAATTAAAACATGAAACATATTAAATTTTATACAATACATGGATTAAGTTCATGTGTTAAATAACACATTTTACCAGATCGTTGTCGCAGAACGCATTACACAATAGTGGTACATGAAGCATGGCGTTTGATGATAGTCTTTCCATTCTGTCCGCGGAGAACGAGGTCTATCGAAACCATTTCAGTTACACTTTGCAAAATGTTTATATCAAGAATGTCTATTAACTTATTAGTCCATTTTTGCACTTTGTAAATGTTCATCATTCGACCGAATTCGATATTACTCGCGTGATTGTCTATTGTCCTTTTTTGTAATATGCGATTCGTAATAAACACTTCTAACACTCTGTTCTAAATCAAATTTAGTATCGTTTTAATACTCTCAAATACTGTTCAGATTACTTGTTATTACTAACTAATTTTTTAGTACACCGATTCAATCTACATTGTTCAAATTAGTCACTCAACACACACGTCTTTCTACTACAGACTCCTCACAAAAAACTGCTATACGACTTTACATTTCGACCTTCCAAACTAGACTGTAAAACTCATCTTTACACTCCAAGCTCCTTATTCTGACTGAAGACCGCATGCCGGAATTCCTATTTCCTGTTCTTTCGGGGTTCACATTGCTTGCTCCAAAGATTGTCCTTCAATTTCCCGCTGATGCTGTGATAACTTTTCTCGCATCTCATCGAATACACTGTTCATACTACGCGCATGACAACTAGTTCCTTTTACTAATTTTTATAACGCACACAAAGTTATTTAATTTCTTATAAGTAAAATTTTCTTAAATCCTATACATTATTATTTACTTGTGTTTGGAAATCTATGTTAATTGAATTTACTTTATTTTAAATTATAACATGATTCATGTTTTCGACTCATTTTTACCCCCTCCAAAATTCTTTCTAAACGATTTCCCGCTATGTTTACTATTCAAATTAGATTAACGTTTTTTAGGTATTAAATGATGCAGAATAATAAAAGATATTTAGTAATTATAAACTGAAACACTGTTTTATTTTAATGTAACAATAGAACCCAGGCGGGAATCAATGGCTGATTATTAACACTAGTATCTCAGTATCGGAAAAAATAAAGAAACCAAAGCTACCTGTTGGTTAGAAATGGTACACAGGCAAACTTAAAACTTTTGGAGAGTATAAATTAAAAATCTTTCTTATATCACAAAGATGAGTTAAAAGTCAAATCACAGAAATAGTAACAACAATAAAAATAATAAACAAGAAAATTTAGCAGTGTCTATTTATTAGAAGTAATTAGGAAAATGTTGTTTACCAATAAAAATATAAATTAAGTATATGTATAAATAAAAATATGGATTGTTAGGTTAAGTTTAAACCACATACATTCATCAATAATATAAAGTTTGTGTTTTGACTCCATCAATAATGACAGATGTTCTGGTCGACTCTAAAATGAAAAGTAAACAAAAACAACTAATTCCATTGGAGTGGACCCGTGTTGAAAGCTTTGACCCAGGGCCTAGAGTAAATGTTTTTGTTTATTAATATTAAAATGTAGTGTGTTCACATTAGTCATTTTACAAACTCTTTATTTACTTCAACCTTTCTGATACTCATATTTCCAGTCTGATTAATCAATTAATTTGAGTTTAAATCATTGTTGTTAAATTCTGTTTGGTTGTGAATCTTGCCAAAGCTGACAGATAAAAAGTAGGGAATGGGGAGGCAACAATTTAATGCCTAATAATAATAATTATTATTATAAATCAAATGGAGGTCATTTGGCGGATGCTACAAATTGCTTAGAGAATACAGTATAGCATGTGACTGGTTCACACGAGGCAAGCAAGTGGTATGGCAGTAGTGTACAAAAAAAATTCCTGAGTGTGTATCATCATTACTTTATTACAAAGATATGAAAGAAATAATAGAAGATTTGATTGTATTCAACTAATGCACAGGCAGTTTAAGTGTATGACACAAGTACAAAATAAAAATAAAAATGTTTGTCTTGAAAACAAAATTGTAATATTTTTGAGAAAAAATTTAAAACTGTGATAAAACTGTTATGTAATATTTAATTACTTTTAATAGTGTGATGTATTTTTCAGTTAATTATTGGCAATTTTGGACTTAGCTATGATCAGAGTAAAGCACAAATGGCAATTTGGGCAATCCTGGCAGCACCTCTGCTTATGTCTACAGATCTGAAAGCTATCGATCCAAAGTTCAAAGCAATTCTACAGAACAAAGCTATTATTGCTGTTAACCAGGACAAACTTGGTATTCAAGGAAAGAGAATTTTTGTGGTAAAATAATATATCTTTGACATGTTGACTCACTTATATTCAATGAGAAACAAATAATACTTAAAACATGTAACTATTGTTTAGTGGTTAGAATGTTTCTCCTTAGCAGGTTTGAGCATTATTTTGGATATAAAATTTAGGTCCCTTCCAGCATTTCTTAGAGCTGAAGGGAGGGAGGGCTCACTGTGATTGGCTTAAGTGGAGTTGTTTGGGATGGCTAATACTTTTATTATTTTAAGCTACAATTATTTTCTTTTAATAAAAAAAACATCAGTTTACATAAGAGTATTTTAGAAACATTAAAAATTTTACATTTCTTCTTGTAAAATTCTTCATATATTTGTGAAGTTGACTTTTATAGTTTTGTTATATCACTCTTTTTTGATGAATTTCGAGTGAATTTTTATCTTCAAAAGCATATATCAGTACTGTTGATGTACATTTTTGAAAATGAGATTTACCCAACATTGTAACTATTCAACTTATTAAATGGATGATATAATAATTACAAAAAATTACTCTTTAAGAGAGCATAAAGTTTCTCTGAGGTTACAAGTTCTTAAAATAGTGTACTTTGGAGAATCTTATAAAATGCAGAATCCTTCTTTCTGAAATGCACATTTTAATATTAATAAACATTTTAAATATTAAATTTCATACAAAATCAAAGTATTGCCTGAAAAGACAAAAATTATACATAACATCTTACACTCTATATTAACCGTTAAGCAGGCGCGCTGCGGTATTCTATGCCGCAATTTTTTTATTTATCTCACAATTCCATCCCCCTGCTATGGAGTTTTTTTTGTGTTCAAGCCGTTCTGTTGCAATTCGGATAAATTTTGGAGATCTGTCAATAATTTTAAATCGTTGTGCCTCTCTAAATATGCTAGAATAATTTCAGAATGTTTTGTATACTGATTCCCAATTTTATCTTCTGGTTTCCTTCTGCTAAGAAGGTCAGCTGTTGCATTGTCGGCTCCTTTACAATGGATTATGTCAAACTGATGGTCTTGCAAAGCTAATATCCATCTGGTAAGTCTTACATTTAAAAGTTTACATGATTTTAGGAAAATTAGTGCTTTATGATCTGTGATGATAGTTAATTTTGAATTTAACACGTAATGTCTCACCTTTTGTAATTAATATACAACTGCTAACAACTCCTTCTCTGTAGTGGTGTACCTTAACTCACACTTCTTTAAGGCTTTAGAAATGAAAAGTATTGCTTTCTTAATATTATCTTGATAAATCCGATACAAATGTCCTCCAATGGCATAATCTGAGCTGTCTGTCTGTAGATAATATGGTTTATATGGTATTGGGTGGCTTAATACATTTGTGTGTAGGAATAGTTTTTTAATTTTCTGAAATGTCTCTTCTTCCTTGTCAGTCTAAGTAAATTTAATTTTCTTCGATGTCAGTCTTAGCAACGGTTGTACTGTTTCTGAATACTTGTCCACAAACTTGTTGTAATAGTTTATTCCTCCTAGAAAATGCTTTAATTCTTTTCTTGAAGTGGGTGATGGAAAATTTTGAAAAGTTGAAATTTTACTTTGATCCGGCTCTAATCCTGTTGTTGTCAAATAGAATCCTAAAAATGGTACTCGGTCTCTACAAAAAATTGACTTTGATAGTTTTATAGTCATGTTAGCCTCCAGTAACTTCCTAAATACACTCTCTAAATGTTCTAAGTGTGCTTCGAAACTTGGTGATACTATGCAAATGTCATCAATATAGACTAGGGAAAAGTTTTCAATGGAATTCCTAAATACTTGGTCTAGTGCTCTTACCAATACTGCTTGAGATGTGGAAAGTCCGAAAGGTGTAACAACATATTGGTATGTCTTCCCTCTAAATTGGAATGCTGTATATTGTCTTGATATTGGTTCTAAATCTACTTGCCAATATGAAGAAGTTAGGTCAAGTGTAGATAGCCATTTTGAGTCTGTTGCCTTAGCCAAAAGTTCATTGATACTCCTGTTACACTCATAATCAGGGGTAATTAGTGCGTTTGTTCGTCACATATACGTAGTTCGCCTGTCTTTTTAGTTACAATTATTATTGGGTTTACAAATGGGCTATTCGAAGGTTCTATAATATTTTCTTGAAGCATACTGTGGATTTCTTTCTCAGCTGCATCTTGTAGATTTAACGGTATTGGATAACTTTGAGCTCTGTAATTTTCTGGATTATTCACGTGTATTCTATGTTGGTATAATGTACATCTTCCCGGTTTCTCCGAAAATAGTCTTTCATACTTGTGCAGCAATCTTACCATTAATGTTTTCTTTGTTTCGCTCAACTGAACATTTTCTCTAAATATACTTTTAGTGTCTATTATCTCTTCCTTGAATTCTTGATTTTTATTTATATTATTATTATTATTAATTAGATTATATTCATCCCGTATCTTTCTTCCATTCTCGTAACTCACTATTCTGCATTCAATCGCTTCACATATTTCCTCGTCAAACTTCAATGTAAATATTTTATTTTCATTATTCTTTATTTTCATTATATTTTTGTCGAAGTTTATTTCCATCTTCAAATATCTTATCATATCCATTCCAAAAATACAATCCTTAATTAAATATGGCACTATTATACATTGTACATCAAATTCACAATCGAATAACTCAGCTTTGGGAAGTAGAATCTTAGAAATTCTCTTTGATTTCTGATTTAGAGCGGTAGTAAGAAAAGTGTTGGTAAGTGGTAATTCTTCATAATGTCCTAATTTATTTTTATTGGTTTGGAACCAAGAATCTGAAATACACGTTATGCTGCTTCCTGTATCTACAAGGGTTTTTGTGACTATTCCGTTTAATTTAACCTCTATTTCGGGACAGTTGTGGTTTAAAATGGGCTCATTGTTGGAATCTTCTTCCTCCGTTAACAAAAATTCTTTGTCGCAGTATAGGTTAGAACAAATTATGTGGTTGTCTTTGATATTCGGGTTTTTGAATATTAACATTGTTTGGCTGTTTTCCGATATTGTTTGACTCTATTGGCACTGGTATAGGTTGGGAAATCTCGTTACTAACAGCTTCTCCTGTACAGCCTTTTTCCATCATATCCTCTAGACCAGTGCGTTGGAGTTTAACTCCTTTTCGCCCTGTCTGTTCTGTTCGTTGTCTGGTTCACTTCGTGACATTGTTGGTCGTGTAGTTGTAGCTATCATTTGGCAGACCCGTTGTTGCTCTCTTGTAGGATAGCTGGAATTCATCTTCATGTGGTTCTGGTTCGCAGCATATGGCTGTCGTGGTGGTGAAAATTTCATGTCTGTTCTTATTGGACCCAGTGGTCGGTTATTGTTGGTCCTGTCCCATCATATTTATTTCGCCCATGGTTTGCATAGTATTGCTGCCAGTTCTGGACTTCTGGACGATTTCGTATATATCCCCTTTGGTTATAATACGGGTGTTCTCTTCCATTCCTATAGTATTAGTTCTGTGGTCGTTGGTTGAAATTTCTTTGATCATGGTTCGTTGTCCGATATCGTCTAGCCGGTGTTGTTTGTGGTCCTGTATATCCACTTGGTTTCAGGTTGTTGCCATTGTTTCGTTTCCTTATTTCCGCATTCCTTTCTTCTGTATCTTCCCGTTGTAATAACGACGCGAAATCCTTGATGGTTATTACGTTCTGGACCCGTTGAGCATCCTGTATGCATTGGTCGAAATGTTCTGTTAGAGTGGCGATAATGTCCTCTTCCAATGGTTCGAGTGTCATAGACTTCATTGTCAACACACGCTCGATGAAGTATTCACTGCGTGACAGTTTACCTCCGGATCGGTATCATTCCACTTTGAGTTTTTGTCGCGTACTCTTTTGTAGATCCCTATTCCAGAATTTTAAGTAGAACTCCTCCTGAAATTGATCGAAACTTCGCACTTCTCCTTTAACCAATTGCCACCATCGTGCAGAGCTTCCTTCAAGACTTGCCTCAATTACGTCGAAAAGACAATCTTGTTCTTCACCTGTTTGGTTGATTTTTCTAGCCGACAATCGCTCATAATAACTTTTGAGTTTTTGTATATTTCGTTGGGGTTGGTCTGTCTTCCGTTAAACTTCGGTAGAGTCTGGTTTAATATGTTATTACCATCGTTCGCATTTCATCCGCAGGTGACGTGTATATTTGGCGGGTAAGTGTTGTTACTTAACCTCGGTAACTTGGCGATGGTTTCTTCGACTTCCTGTAAAATAATCCGTTTGTTTTCCATTAATTTACTTTCGATTTGGACTTCTTGTCCCTTTAATTTTTCTCGGAAAATCTCCTCATTAACCGCCTTATCCAACTTGCCTTCCAAGTCGTGTAATTTTATATTGGTTTGACGGACGGCTGTCTCAACTTCAGCAAATTTCTTGTAAATTGCACCTCAATAACCTGAATTGGGTAGTTAAACATTCTTTAATATTTTTTATTTCGCCTTTGATTTGGTTTAAGTTTAATTGTATTTTGTTTTCGATATTTATTTTGTTTTGTTTAAATTTGTCATCCATTTTATTTTCATTTTGTTTAAATTTATCATCTATTTTAATTTCGATATTTTTATGTCGTTTTGTTTAAATTTATTGTCTATATTTATCTGTAAATTATTTATTAATAACGTAATTTGCTCAAGTAGATTGCCCGATGGGTTGACTGGTTCATTATCTGTTTCTTCAACATTTGCGCTTACGTTTTCCGTTAGGTTAGTTTCCGATTTGGCAGACGTAGACGGATGTAACGGTTTTAATTTAGCTTCCTTAGCCTTTTCGGTTTGGGATGTGGTTCTTCTAAGGTTATAGCCTGTATTTCTGTCCTGTTGTTTCTCCATTTTAAAAAAAAATTAAATTTAAAGATAACGAAAAATTTTGTCTGACGATTTACTGTTAGAACTTACAATTATGTATAATTGTGCCGCGAACATATAGGTTGTTAACGTGGAATTACATATAAATGGTACCTTATTCACTAGGCCTATGGGCTATCTACATCTACAACAAATTCTTCATGATAATATTTAAATGCTTAATGATAATATTTAAAATAAATAAATAACTGTTTATTAGCTAAGCCAGGGTATAGGTTATTTCTAGAAATTTCTTAGCCCCACGTTGGGCGCCAATTTATAACAAATTCTTTGCTAGGTAAGTAGTTTTGGGTTAAGTTACCAATATCAAATTAGATTGTCTTTTGGTTGATTAATGATACAAATTTCAAATGATTTATACGTCAAAATGTTTCTTTATTTCAAAAATACACTATCTCGGGGAAGGGGAGCTCGTGCTGGCCAAGAAATCCGGTTTTATACGCAAAATTTTTATACAAAAGAAAAGTTATTTAAATTTTAATTTATTATGAAAACAATTTAGTCAAATTGTTCACTATGTGTTTCCTTACCAATATTTCTACGTTCAACTTCGGTCGATATGACCGTGAAATTCACTCTTCCTCGCACACACAAAAAAACACATCTTGCTCCTTCAGTGTTTCTCTCAGCAGTTCACAAAAAGGAAGCTACGGTATTTTCAAGCTTGCCGGCTACAACTGCATTGATTTGAGTCGTCCATTCTCATTGGCCGGTGAATCCGTTGTCAAGGTAACGAGTTCGTTATGTCGTGAAATTATTTTGAGTGTTTTAACTTTTTAGCTATATTTTAATTCCAAAAATGATTTGTAACAATTTTAATTATTCAAATAAACACTTTATATCGAATTTTGATTTTACATAATCTTTTTTAATATAGGTTAACATTTTACCACGTAATCTACACTCTGGCTTGGCTACAATTAGAATTCAAAATGTCTAACTTTCTGATTATAAATAATTATTTGATAATGGCCTAATTTTACAAATTCATATATTTTACAGCCTACCAGTATTTCTATGGTTTCTTAAATTTTTTCAACCCAATTTTTAATTTGGGAGAGGTTATATGTATTCCCTACTTGTTTATCAGACTTGCTTCTATTAATTTGTACCATTTATAATAGCTCCTCACAATAATTTCATAAGCAGTAGCGAATTGAAATTTTTGTGATAATGTACAAATTACCTAATACTTTTATCATATAACTCAGAGAAGTTTCCTACAACTTTATATAACAGTATCAACTAGAACTTTCTTTATGGAGTTTAAAATTAACAATATACAAATCTCAACTAAAACATACTATACAGTTTAATTGAACAATTCAACCATATTTGAACAGTTTAACAGTTTAAGGTATTAACCTGACATTAAACAAAAAATGTGGAATGTTACACAGTGCACCTATGTGAGTCATCAGTGAGAACTACTGCTGCCTACCTTACTTTACAGTTGTTGACTTGCAGCTCCCCACCTCAATCCACTTCAAAAAATAAACCTTCCCCTGACCACCCTGCTTTCTGCAATTATTGTTTGAGTCTGTCTTTTATGTTTGTTATGCACTGTGTTACATACATTTGATTTGTGAAGTAGTGATAGACACGTAAGATTTTTGTTGGTGACAAACTTATTTGTGTTCGAGTTGTTACATAAACTTGAATTGTTGACTTGTGAATTTGTAATTAGGCGACAGATGAGTTTTTTTTTATTGCACTATGTCTGGGAAAAGGAAACGGGTCATTATTGAAATTAAGAACGAGCTTGAAACCATTAAACATGTTGAGAATAGTACCTTTTAGTAATATCTATGTGTACAAATAGTAAATAAAGGTTTTGTATACAGTATGTGAAAACTATTGTAGAAGTTTCATTTTAGCTAAAAACTACCTGGAAAGATATACCATGGCTTAATCGAAAAAATTGCTTATCCAAAATGGTTCTCCCCAAATTACTTTGGATTAATGGGGTTTTACTGTAGTATATCAAAAGATCTATAATTTAATAATGTAAAAAGTTTTGTATTCTCTCAGTGCAGTGTTAGAACTTTTCCCAACATTACAACCAGCCATTATATGGAAAAAAAAGTAATGTTTTTTTTTCTTTTAAACTCTTTAATTAAAATGTAATCTAACCAAAAATATAAAAAACTTCTTTCACTACTTTTTCCGTGTCACGAAACATATGAATTAAAATGTTTGAATGTGTGATAAGACAGGAAGGGTGAAGACATGTTTTGTTGTATAGCAAATTCTTCTAAAAAGTATCTTCCATCATTTACCCTCTCGCCTACTCCCTAACCTTATGGTCGGTATACACAGCTACTTTGTTCCAACTGTACATATACTCACAAATATATTTTATTAAAAACATTTTAATATATCAGATAAATCAAACAGAAAGTAAATCTGGAAACAATATTTTTTTAAATGATCTAAGTTTTGGCTTTTCAATACAAATAAATTAGAGTCAACGAGTTAAGCTGTATAATTGTTTTCCCCTTTAATGATTGTTGTGCAAAACCAGAGGGTATATTTCCTTCATTTCTTGATATATATTAAAATTCTATTAATGATGCTAACTTTTAGAATACAACCCACAAGTCTAAACTAATCCAAACTAAACAAGTCACAAACTAATTTCTTTAGCAGATTTCTAAGAAAGATAGGCAATTCTATAATATAACATTTTATATATCTAAAGTATACTAAAGCAATACAACTGAATATTTATTTATGGCCACCTTTCTATCTGTCTTTAAAGTGTATTTGAATAATATTTCTTTTTAGTATTATTTACCTTAATTTTTATGTGCAGGAGTTTTCACTTATATTTTAAACTGTTTTATTGAATATAAAATATCAGAAATTAAATAATAATAGTGTTTTGGTGGTATATATTTTAATTTGTAAACTCACAAGTAAAAAAGGAACAGATTGTGAATCCAAGAAAGTCAAGTTGAATATTGTTGCCAAAGAAACAATTCCGCATATCTGACATTTTTTACGAAATCAAGTTTAGGTATTGTTGGATACATATTGTGCCATCTTTCTATGACGTAGTTCATGTTGAATTCCGTAGGATAGCACTGGTATCTTGCTTGGAACAACCCCGCTCATTTGAAAATTTCTGGAAATACTGCTCATCTGCGAAATTGCCTACACGGATTGCATGGGTGTGCGTTATTACTGAGGTAAATGTTTGTTTTTCATTCTGATACTATTTATATTTAAATACCTTGAAATAATTTAATATTAGTAAGTTGTTGTTGATAAATTTAATATTTTATAATGAAGTTGGGCGCCATTTTGTAAATTTATTGTAAAAAATAAAAATAATGACAAAGAAATACTCTTGAAGAGAGCATAAAAAATTTCTCTGAGGTGGCAAGTTCTTTAATACAGATTACTCTTGGAGAAATTTAAATAAAATACAGAATCCAATTTTCTGAATGAACATTTAATTATTACTACAAATGTTTAATAGATTACATACAAAATTAGAATATTTCCTGAAAAGACAAAAATACACAAATCATCACATATTTTATAATAACCTAAAATTATAATTCATTAATATTTTACTCATGATCAATCTTATGGTTGCAACCTAATTTCAAAATAAAATCTCTCATAATTCAAAATGCAATATTTTTTATATTACAAAATCTCTTTTTACTAAATACTTATTTTTTATTTTCTAAAACATCTAATCTAACAAATCAACTCATGAACGATTTTAATTATTATTAAAGTTTATAATCATTATTTTCAAATAAAATAATTTTCAATTGTTAGAAGCCACCTTATATCTCTGCAAACATACTATCCAAGTATCATTAATAAACTGTAAGTTCTAGTTATTTTTATGTTTAAATTTTTTATAAAACATAATTTGAGCATGTTATATCAAGCATGCAAATACACACTGAAGCTAAATTGTACATATTACTTAAAACTTTCATTTTATTCAAATTACTCCCTCGTTCAAACCACATGGCATCTTTCAAACTCACATCTCGTCTTTCTTAAAAAAAAAAAGGGTGAAAAAAAAAACTTATTCAGTTTTATCTCTTACTTCCCAAATAATCACTATTGTTTACTTTCTCTTTTACTCAAAAACAAACTTATTAAGTCACATAATTTTTCTCTTTAAACAAAAACTCTTGTCTTTTTTGAAAATGTTTTCCGCCTTCATTTTAACGGCTTTGTCTAATTTGTCATTTTTTGAAAACACTTCTTCTCTCTCTGAATGTTTATTTCTCACTTATTCAAAACTAACATATTAAGTCACATAATACTTCTTTAAATAAAAATTCTAGTCCTTTTGAAAACATTTTCTTTCTTACACATTTCGGCTTTGTCTCTACAAACATACTTATTTCTCCATATGTCTTTCCTCTTAGAAAGTATACCTGTCCCACTCTCACAATCCTGTTTTTGTCACTGTATCCCCACCTTTACACACAACGCTGATGTCCCATATAACTAACATTATATACACTTTTATTATTAACATACTTAAATTTCTCTGACCATTTTGTACTAATTATTACTTTATTTATTTATTTTATTCAATAACAGAATACATTTCCTGTTCACTGCCTCAAGTCAATCTCATTTTCTATTCAAACCAAGATTACAAAAATGAAAATGTACACTATTACAACCTGTCATATACCTTTTGTAAGTTTAGTGAACAGGATTAGAATACTGTAATAATAGATCTTCTTATTTGAATACAGTTTTGAAAACATGTCAAAAACATTTTGATATCCCTGTCAAAAATTGTTTTGCTGATGAGCGGTTTTGACTTATAACTTTTTCTGTAGATCAGTGGTATTGCCGCTTATTTTATAATGGTTATAAATGAAGTATAGAAAGTAATAATTAATGTTTCAAAATGTTTCCAAAATAATTTAGTTCTATGTTTTTACTACATTTTGTATAGTGTTATATGCTCACAATTTGTAAAATAAATATATTATTAATGTCCACGCTTTTTTTTTTAGGTTGTAACGATGGAGTTGGATTCTTCAGAATCGTCACCTGCTGATGGAAATACCTTTACGGAAAATGAAATATTTCAAACGATCAAAATAAAGTCTACACATGACAATTGGAAGATAAAAGAGCATTATCTAAATGTCCGAAGATAGGTAAATTGCTACCTTAAGCTAGTTTTGAAAATCCTGACATTATTCTTGTAAATTGAATTGAAAATATATTTCTACATGCTTGGAGTTTCATCATGCAAATGAAAAAATATAATTTGCTTATTGAAGACTTATGCTCTAGGGTACTTCTAAGCCCTTTAACCTAACATGATGGTGATACATTTTACTCGAGTATTTAAAATCCTTTCATAAACTAAATTTATCTTTGTAAGAAGACTGCTAAAAGATGAATGATAAGTGACATTTTGTTCTGTTTTAGATAAGACTGATAAGAAATACTCTGGTTTAAGAAACATAAAGAACACACTTTATGAACACATGACAATGACACTTCATGTGAATCAATTTGTGCTGAAGTAGAAGAAATAATTGAACTGGGGTAACTTGATACAGTCATTCAAGAAGATCATAATTATGCAGGTATGTAACTAAAAATTGCTTTAAGTTGTCGTTTAGTTATAAATTCGTTTAATAATCTTTGAATATTAAGCTACACAATACTGTATCAATGTTAAGTACATTCACCAGGTAACTTAATTATGTATTTGTGTAAAAAAAAGTGTATCATTTTAACACAATAATACATGTACATTTACTAATAATACAAGTGAATACAGTAATTATTTTTGTTTTAGGTGAGAAGTCCCTCCTTGATATTAGCAAATCACATTCTGACGAACTATTAGACATAATGAACATGGATATTATGTTTGCTACATTGAAGACGTCACCTAGCACAGTAGTTGAGGATGAAACCATCCATGATATAACCTTATTATGCCAACCAAGTACTGACAAAGATCCAATTATAGACCTATATAATAATTCTGGAAAAATGATGGTCTAGAAGAAATTACTGCTACTGTATTTGAGGAAGAAACCACCATCAATCATAGTTCCTTATTATGTCACCTAATACTGGCAATGAGTCAGTTTCCAATAATACTTCTGAAATACTTGAAGAACCAACAGAGATTGTGAATAACAGTTATTCGGGAACCGATCAAAGTCTTGTGAAGATATCCAGATAGATTTGCATGACGAAAAAATCCATATGCTATGTTGTAAGAGAAATAAGAATAATCAGTTAATTAAATTGAAAAAAAAAAAAAAAAAAAAAAAAAAACAGAATGTGTAGGAAGGAATATTATGGATACAGAGGGAAGAGTGTTTCACGACACCCCAAGAGACGGAAGAAAAATAGAACCGACTTCTAATTTTGATGTTTGCAATAAATCAAAAATATGATTTTGTCACACAATCAGTGAAGAAGATAAAAATACAATTTTTGTAAATTACTGGAAAAAATGAACTGAAACCAAAGAAAAGCTTACACCATAAATATGGTTATTAAATCTCCAGTTAAAAGATGAACTACTACGCAGGAAAACGATGATATTCTTAAAGGCACATTAAAGTACCACTTAATTTTTAATGATGGAAAAACAGGTGTGTGGGGAATCGGTTAACAAGGATGTTAATTTAAAAGCCACAACTTCTACTGAAATGGTTCCTTTAGGTACTAAATCAAAGCCCTCTACAATACAATTACTTTCAAAAAAACCAACTGCCGTGGAATTTGCTGAATCAGTTTTGACTTTGTTGCCAAAACTATCTTCCCATTATTGTAGAAAATCATCTACTCATCAATTTTCAAGAATCAACATCAGTTATACGAGTTTTACAAAAAAGAATGCACAGAAAAGGAAAATGACTTGTATGAGATACATTTGCCAACCCAATATTGCACAATTATAAAAAATTCTAAATGATTGCCCTTCCCATACGAGTCTATGTACTTGTCGAATTAAAATTTTTTTTTCAACGGTTGAGACTATAGTCTATAATTCCATTAGACCAGGACATAAAGTAGGTGATCCCACTGTGTATGACTTGAAAACTATATGTTACAATCCAAATGGAACTATACAAACCAAGCTAGACTTTAGTTCAAGTCACGAGGATCTACCTCGAAGGCCCAATAATACTGTCAACTTTGGATGTCAGTTTCCTATGCTCTACACAACAAAATTATCAATCACAAAAGTAAAGTGGCAAGACCTTCAAGAGTTCAAATTTGTCATTACTGCCGACTGTCATGATTTTTATGACAACCTATCTACTAAAGACTGATTTTGATACGAACCTGTGATGTCTATGAAAGTGACTTATTGATTAATGTTTTAATATGTGCCTTCCTGTAAGCACAATGTTAAACATAGTTTATTTTAACACAGTCAGTTAACCATTTAAATAATATAAGAAGTTTAATAAAGTAATCTTTTACTTTTGTATTATTCTGAGTTATATTTTAATTACCGTCTATCTACAATAATTGAAACAATTCAAATAAAAAGAGGGACAAGAGTTTTTTGAAATGCTTATTCCATTAAGTTGGGAGCCATTTTGTAATGTTTTATTACAAAAATAAATAAATAAAAAATTTAATTATGAAATTTATCACTCTTAAAGAGAGTGTAAAATATCTCGGAGGTCGTGAGTTCTTTTTGAAAAAAGTGTACTTAGTACAATATTGAATAAAGTACAGAAATCTTTTTATTCTGAAATGCACATTTTATTATTAAAACAACACAATAAAACACAAGAATACATATGAATCAGATAACACCTGTAAAAAATGAAATTACATATAAAACATCCTACATATTTAATTAATCAAAGATTATATTAATTAAAATTTAATTTATTAACTTTATTTATGGTTGCAACCTATTTTTTTAAATTGATTTTTATGTATTGAACAGTTAATATTCTTTTTACTTTATATTATTAATTTCATAAAAACTTCATTTCTTTTATAAATTCAAATTCAAAATATCAAATTCATAGTTTTAAACAAAGAAAATCTTTTACTTCTAAAAGATTTTAAAATTACACTTGAAAAAATATATCATGTCTGCTTACAGAAAAATTAGACAATTGTACAAACATAATGTAAAAAATTCAACAAAATCACAAGTTACAAATCAATTATAAGTTATAGTTTATATGAAGAATAGTTTATGCATGTTATACCAGACATGCGTTATTATTTTGGATAAACTTTCAATTAATAGCACATCTTTTCCTGGTTGCAGTCACATGACGTCGTTTCACTGAAATCTCGTCTACTGTTTTAAAAATTAACTTTTTTAATTCTTGATTTTACTTATAAGAACATATCAATTGTTCACTTCATTATTAGTTCAAAAGATTATACTCAAATTGTTTTTTTTTTTTTTTATATTAAAAACACAATAACTTAGTCTTTTTTATACATGTTTTCCGGGTTGCGTAATGCACATTGTCTATTGCACAATATTACTAAATCAATTACTTTTCACTTCTGAAAGTTTATTTTTAGTCAAAAGAAACTAACTCACAAAATTTTATAACAGTGCATATTAAACAATTGTTAGTTACTCAAGAAAACACTTTCTTTCTATATTTCCATTTTGTTAAGATTAACATGTCTATCAAATGAGCGTGCTCCCACTTTGAAGGTTCTGTTAGGTACTTTAGGCGGTTGATGACAAACTTTATGCTATGTTTACAAAACGTTTACACTGCACTTCTCTTATGATTAAGTTTATAATTATTTTTAATATTAAAACACATACAATAAATTTCTCTGATCATTTTGTACTAATTATTTTATTTATATATTTATTCTTTATTGATTTTATTCAAAAAACAAAGTAAGTTTCCTGTTTGATGCATCGAGTCCAACATATACCCCATTCTATCTAAGATAACCAAACTAAAAATGTACACTATTAAATAATGATAACAAGATAATAATATAAAACTGCTCATCTACTAAAATCAATACCGCCTATGTGCAGTTTAAATTATAAAAAAAGACAATGTAATATAGTTTTATTCGATAAAACATAGGAACTATATATATTATATTAAAGTGAAATTCATTATATATATATTTTGTGTAACTATTATACACTTTTTTCTTCGTCCTGAAACATTTATAAAATATCAGATAGGCGGTATTGATTCTTCGGCGATGATATGAAATAATTTGCAGCAGATTAATTTTGTGTATGTAAAACATTGTTTAAATGGGGTTATTGCATGGTAATATCAGAATATCAATTGATTTTATACAGTAATGTTCTATAGTACTGATATACTAATAACGTTTCCATATTGATATCAATATCACTTTTTTTCTTTTACTTTCTCACGTATATGTAGTATAGAGAAAGTTGATGGGGTGATGTTAAGTTTTTGTGTGGATATATATGTTTCGAAGTCCTCTGAGCTCAAAAAAGTAGTTTTGGAATGATTTAGTCTGTGTAGTATTCTACAGCTAAATGTATGTACCAATTTGAATCAAATTTTGTATGTGGAGATATTTTGGCCGTATCATGGGCCATCATTTCAAAAATGTATGACAAAGTTTTGATTCTTGGTATACTGATAAAACATACTATACAAATTGTGTTTACCAAATAACAACTCAAAATCTTAATAATTTCCAAAGTTATGGTATCATTATTTTTTAGATAGAACATAAAATGGTCGACAAATAGATAATAAAGTGTATATTTATAAGAAACTTTTTTCTTTTTTTTTTGATACTCTGAACCACTTCCCAAAGTTTGAACACATATTTTTGAAACAACCCTGTGTAATTAAAGTAAAGTTTCCTTAGCATGTATTTCACTGATTTGAATGCAATTTTGTATGTAACTAGAACAAAGACGCAAGTCATGATAAAGTCCAATGTTCAAATTCTCTTGGTGGGCTGAGATATTCGAGGTTAAAAGTGCAGTGCAATAGAACTTATTTCTTAATGCATTAAATAGAACTTAAGTAGAAAGTATTATGTACAAAATGGGTTATTAAAAAAAAAAAGAGTTTGTTATTGTCTCTCTAAGTAACCTAATCTATTTTTTTGTGAATCTTGTTTCTTAACAAATATTTTTGTGGAGTATTATCTAACAGCTAATTAAGTTTGTACTCCAGTTATATTTACTACCGTTAGTAGTTATTACATTTGACCATAAATATCTCATGAAAATAATTCTAATTTCACACTGTTTCGAGGAACTACAATTTATAATATTACAATGTTATATATATATATATATATATATATATATATATATTATATATAAATATATATATATATATATAAATATATATATATATATATAAATTTTCCTCAGGCACTTAAATATAGTGAGTACAGGACCTGTACTCATGAGTACACCTGTACACCTGGTGTGATATAAACCCGAGGAACCTAGCAGTACCTATAAATATATTTATTTAACCTTGGTTAGATCTCTCTCTTTCATCTTAGCATATTCTAGGGCTAGGGGTCTTTATTTTATACTCTTTTCTCTTTTTTTATAAAGTTATTTATGACCTTGTTTTTTTTTAATTTAAAAGAAATTTAGAAAATGGTTTAACTCCATAAATAGCTGTTAAAAAAAAAATTAATTAAAATAATTTTTTATTTCTCAGAAAAAAAACATTGAAGTATGGACAAGGCCCATTCTACCAATTCAAGGAAAGTATTATTCACAAGCTGTGGCATTTGTCAGTCTACGTAGCGATGGTAACCCTTTTCAATTAAGTGTAACTCTAAAAGAGTTGAAGTTGTACAATCCTGCAGGATACAGAGTAAGAGTAAGTACTCATGTAAGTGTTGTTAATATTTTAATAGTGTGATTTAAAAAAAGAGTAGTGTATACACTTTCTCATTAGGAAGTATGTTCAGAAACAAAATTTGTTTAAATATTTGATCGAGAGGAATTTGTTCCTAAATGTAATGTCTACTTATGTCAGCTGTTATATATACACACACACACACACACATAATATATATATATATATATATATATATATATATATATATATATGAAAGGGTTACATTACATGATTGTAGAAGTTGAAAAGAATCGAACAGCTCTTCGTACATATTCCTGGTTTTGTTCCTTTATTTATTTTTGTTGCAAATTATTCTGTCTATTTCAACTTCATCATCAACCTTGGTGCTACAGTCTATATACAAATCTGGCCTTCTCCACAATCACTCTCCATGGTTTTTAGATACTCTTCCCTACCTCTGGCTTTCCATCCTTCTCAAGTTGTCCTCTATATCTTCCATCTATCTTGTCCTGGGCCTTCCTCTCATTTTTCTTCCCTTTGATTATCCTTTGAACACTTTTTCAGCAACTCGTTTCATTCATTATCTGTACATGATTTGCACAAGTATTCCAGGTACCCCATACAGCTGGTACAATTCTGTATTCCTTCTAACCCTCTATTATCCAGGGCGTACCCAGGATCAAAACTAGGGGGGGGGGGGTAAGCCATGGTCATTCAATATACAATTGATCATTAAAATAGTTATTTCAAGAATTGTATTAAATTCCAGCAACAAAATGTATAATAAAGATTTATTTTTTTGCTTCCAGGGGGGGCAGCTGCCCCCCTGCCCCTCGCTGGGTACGCCCATGATTTGTCACATCATAGATATTATGGAGGAATTTCCACTCCCATCTCTGTAGCAGATTCTTATCTCTTACAATTAGAGAGTTCATGACTCTGTTCCAGCATATGTTACAACCGGTCTGACTAGTAGGCTATCTTCTTTGTTTAAATAAAGTTTGATTCAGAGCTTTCAATTTAAATACATTCTACAATGCATAGTAAGCTCGAATATCTCCTGCGATTCATGCTTAAAAAAAAAAAAAAAAATTACAAATTCTTTCATTGCCTGAAACAGCTTTCCACTATCTACTGAGTCATAGACTAGCTTAAAATCTCTCTCTATACATATATGTATATGTGTGGAAAACACCAATGTTATATTCATATGAATTTTCTAAAATAATTTGTCTAAGAATAAAATTCTGGCTTGTTGCCCTTTCCTATCGGAGTCTTTCTTAGTGCTCCCAAGTGTATTTTCTACTATTGGTCTCAATCTTTGTGCCAGGACCTTAGTAAACACCTTATACCCTATATTCAGCAGGGTGATTCCCCTACAGTTAGTACATACTGACTTATCATTCTTTTTGTGAATGGGAGAAATCACTCCTTTTGCATTTTTATTAACCTTCCGTACATCTTTAATGAGAATGTGGAATTTAGAAGCGAGTGATTTTCCACCATATTTTAGTAGTTCGGCTGTTACTCCATATGTTCCTGGTTTCTTAAAGTTTCACAATTCTTTAACAACACTTCAGACCTCCTCCAAAAGTGGTATGTCCACATCAGTAGCGGCCGATGGTTAAGGGCAATTGGAGGGCTCTGTTTTATTTTATACACGTAATTGAAGGCATGTTATCATTCACAACCACAAAGGGTTAAACTTAAAAACATAAACAAACAACTCGTGTGAGTGGCGAGACACTATTTAGAACAGTTGCGCCAACTTATTTTGCCCATCGAAAACAAGGTTTTTAGTAATGCGTATCTAATTTATGGTGGCTTCACTGACTGATGTCTGCGCGCGCAGCTTCGGACTCTGCCCTAGAAGCCCATTACACGCTGTGTAAATGATGTCACGGCACCCTCAGCTCTGTCTGCTGCTTGCCCCATATGACTAAATGCAATGAAACTGGGACGCTCTGGCCACCGTCCGAACTCCAGAATACATTCGTCAAATATTTTATATTGTAAAACTTCCGCTACAAATGATGGTGAAATCCATAGCGGCAATTCATAATTCATTTATCTCCACAGAATTAAATACATATAGGTATTTACATTATTAAAATAATATTATCATTAGGGGGGGGGCAGTGTCCGAGAGTCCTTATGAGTAAGCCGCCACTGGTCCACATCTAATTCATTCCATTCAGCTGTTTCATCATTTTCATTCCACAATCTGGTTGAAATAAGATTACAGAATTGACTTAATTTGAATTTAATCCCCCAACTGATATGGATGTGTTAACATGTGCTTCTCTACTTCATGCCATATGCCATGGAAAAGTTTAAACATACCGCTTCAATCAAATTGGACCTTTTATCACTAGTGTGTGACCAACCCAAATGAATAGAATTGTTCAAAATAAAAGTAGATATTTTCCTGCTAACATCATCTTCTCCTATTTCAGTCGAATTGATTCACTGGCAGTTGTTATACTCTCTTTACAGCAAACTGAAACATAATTATTTAGGAAAATTGGAGCCTTTGCTATCAACAAGTAATATGTTGGTTAGATTCTGTTATCTCTGTTCCGTCACTATTTTATCAATCCCTAATCTGAGTTAGGTTAGGTTCAATAGTTTTGCTTAAGTTTTTAACATTAATTTAAAGGAAGTATATTAATAAAAACATGGTTAAATACATTTTTATTGAGTGAAGTAACACATCTCAGTAATATTACTTAGAAGCTTCATTTCCAAATCCATTTCAGGTAGTTGAGAACTGAACTGGATGGTAAGCGATAAGATAAGGAAGGTTAGAGCTGTAAACTACTAGAAAAGTTACTTAAAATATACAATTTGCAGTAGATAAATAACTGGATAGATAAAATAGTGATGGACAGATGATAGAATCTAACGGGGTATATTAGATGAATGGAGTGTCTTGTAATAGAAAGTGAGTTTTATAAAAATGTACAAGGTAACAGTGATACCGGTATTGATTTTTTTTTTTGGTGGCCTGGGGTATTAATAGCAATGATTAAGCAAGGTTTTTAAATTTTGTTTACAGGACTTGTATATACCTAGACAGAACACTATTGGAAAAGTGAAACAAAACTCGATTCTCAATGTCAGAGTCAATCCAACTGGTTAGTTAAATTTTATTTACAAAATGTAAATTTATATAATACCTTTAAAACTGAATACAGAAATGACCTATTGGACTTAATCAGATATGTTGTAATAGCTAAAGTAAAGTATCTATGCTTAACTTAAGTTGATGAATTGTTTTTGAGTTATAGTTCACCAAAAATCCTGTTTTTAATAAATTTTAAACGTTGTGCATAATGAAGGAGGATCAAGTGCCTAAATATTGGAGCTGATCATTTTCACTGGTTACCTAGCATGAAGCCTGCACATGTTTACATTGAAGTTGGATCAAGCGCTTGTTTTTTTTTTGCTTTTATTTTTCACATATACATAGTATAGAGAAAGTTATGTGGTTTATAAAATAAATGCTCAGTTTATCACAAAAATATCCTTTTTTAGTTTCCCCAATCTTAAAAAGTGATTTTGGAAAGAATTTTGTCTACTTATCATGTGTACAATTTTCTGCAACTCAAAAGAGTCCAAATTGTTATCAGATTTGGTATGTGGGCAAATTTAACTAAAAAATTTGGGGTAGCTGTCTTGAAAAAACCATAAAATTGCAATTTTCTCAAAATAGGGTCTTAGTGATTTTGATAAAAGATTAGTCTTTAAGGACCTATACGAAAGGAATTCCCATTTCCTCCAAAATTCAGTTTTGGGAGTGTTAGTATAAAAAACAACCCAAAACAGTACCATAGAATAGAATAAGTGACCTAATTTCTCAAAATTTATTCCACTGATTTTGTTTAAATTATGGAGTAATGACTCAGATCAATGTCTAAACAAGTAAAAGAAAATTACAGTTCAGAAATATTGCAAAAGAACTAAAATAAACTTTGATAGCAGTTATAAAATACTCGATTAATGCTTAAGAAAAACTTATGGCACAATTGAAGTAAACTGTCTTTATTTAAATATATATATATATTTTTAAATATTTTGTATAAAGTTTTTTAAGGAGAGACCATTTTATATCCTGATAAAAAAAATCAGCAAAAATCAGTAATAAAAAAACCATTTCTTTATACATCATGTAATACTCAATTTTTGAATTTTGATTTGGTACCAAAATATCAGCTCATTGCTGAAAAGGAATTATGATTGGTCGAAAGAAAGACGACGTAAGTGAAGTTGACGTCAGGGGCGGATCTAGACTAAAGTTTTGGGGGGGGGGTCATACTTCACTATGACTATTTTCTTACATCGAACTACCGGGGGGTCCGGGGAAAATTTTTGGTATTTTTACGTCTGGAAATCACATTTTACACTATTTTATCACAAAAAAAAAATTAAAAATAAACAGTATTGTTTTTCTATAAAAACGCTATTTATCTTAAGGTAAACGATAATTTTCGTGTGCTGAATCAATGTAAAATAGGAAAATGTTAGTGTTATATGGATTTTTAATTTTTTAATGTTCATTTTCTTGCCTATTTAAAACTATTTTTTCGTGTACATAATATAGTAAGAAATGCATACATTTGAGATAGTGCCAGAGTACAAGCATTGTCAAACATTATAGTATCATAGATCATATATCATAGAATTACAGATCATACACAGCTTGTGGTATGTAGGAGAACTATAGTGCGAGAGTTATGGAGAATGCCCTCTCCACTACCTCCAAATTAATTTGTAATATTTGATATCGGCTTATTATGTAAACAATAGTAAATAAATCTAGAAATCGTTAGTAGTCAACTTTAACACAGTGATTAAAATCGTACATAATAAAAACAAACATCGGCAAGTTAGAGTAACGTGATAAATCTATGACGCAGTTGACATTCGGGAGGACGAGTGACGAGTGTAGAGTCGTTGTGCGCATCACGCCAAGTTGACGAAGCCGCAACTAAATATGCAGCCTTTTGCTCCAACTGCCATATCACACTTTGCACTTTGTGCAGTTACAACGTTCTGTATATATTCGTGTTCAGTATAAAATTTCCTTTATAACACTATGTCTTTGAATTTTGAAAGCCCAATTATAAAGCTTCTGCTTAGCTTTCTAATAACCCATTCTTTTTACTATACATCTAACTAAAGGAGCCTCTATGACCTCATGTTTTTTTAAAAACGCAACTAATCTGAACTAGCCATTTTGTAGAGAAGGAAATTCCAAAAATATTTTGTTTGAAGAGTTTCTAACTACAGTGTTTGGTTTATTCAGTATAAGCGTTAGTATATGAATCAACATAATCCGCTGCCTGGACTTGGACCTATGCCTGGTAAGCGTTTCGTTCCATCACTTTTGGTTTTCTTTAATCACTGATATGTATGAAATAACAATATAAATACATTTATTAAGTTAGTAAATACCTAGTTTTAACTTTAGTTATTGGGAAATATCTATATCAAACAAAAAATTAACCCAGCCTTTCACGATTCGTGAAACATCCACAGGCATAAATATGTCTTTTAAGGTGTTTAATTTCAATTATTTAAAAAATTTTAATTTATTCATTTTTAAAAAAGATTCACTTTTACATTATTTTCTTTACGGTTATTTTAAAAAAGATTCACTTTTACATTATTTTCTTTACGGTTACAGTACATCTCTTGACAATTTTGCTTTCTGACGGTTTAGCTTCGTCTGAACTACTTTCATCGTCCGATCGCGATTTGTACTCCGCTACTCTTTTTAGTCCTTTTTCAAGTATAGCCAATTTACTACTCATATAATCTTCTACAACTACATTCTCCAACGTCAAGGGATGGATATTCCCCAAGGTCAGTATCGGTGGCCGGTGTGAGTGCGCACATCGCCCTACTCCCGACGACTTATTATTATTGTGTGGACAATGACAGCTCAGTTCGCCAGCCAGGCCGATTCCGTTTTGTCTCGTCTTGGAGCCGCCGTTCCGTTATTGATATTATGTACGGTAGCCTTGTTCGGCTGACAAATTAATGTTTTTAATCATTTATGGTTTTGAGTTTATTCCAGAAGTTGGTTTTAATGTTTAAAAAAAAAACGTATGCTCGACCCGTTTGGGGGGGGGGTCATGACCCCCGTGACCCCCCCCTTGTATCCGCGCCTGGTTGACGTCTGTAAATAACATTTGAAATAAGGGAAAGAAAAATTAAAATAGATTTAAAAAAATATGTATTTAAAATAAATAATATTCAGTTTTAAGATAGAATGAGTATTGGAGTGAAATTTTGTGTATGTAAAAGTGAGAGTGTGTGTTACCAGACAAGAATAATTTGGACAATGTCCGTGGAACTAGAAAGGTGAACTCTGTGCTAGCATCAAGCGTGCAGGCTCAAGGTTAATTAATGAGTCTAGAGCTGGCATCTGAAATGGTCAGACGTGTTTGTGAGTAGTGAAAGAAACATTTGGAGGACAATGAAATTTGTATTTGAATGATTTTTTGAACAAAACAATGTAATTTAATGTCAGAGAGTCTAGAGCTGGCATCTGAAATGGTCAGACGTGTTTTCCCATACAATGTAGAAACATGTACTTTATAGTAAAAGACGGTTTTAAAGTGCTGAATAGAATACAATGGGTGAAAAGTAAAAACGAGTAATATTAATAAAAACGGTTGTTGTGAGTATTATTGAAAGGCGATTTCGAGAGAAAGAAAGGTTTTCATTTAGAACATTATGCAAACAGTGGCGGAGTTATCATCAGGAAACTAACACATCAGCGAACTGCAATGAAGAATCTTTCCTTCAATATAGGACTGGTAACAGGTGTTAAAAACACTTAAAATTAAATATTGTAAAACCATTTTAGATTAATTATTGTTTGATGTATTAGTTATAAATTTAATGATTTTGATATTTTTTAAAAATAATTACTTTGCTGTTAAAGAATTTAACGATAACTACTAAAAAGAAATATTTTGTTGAGATAAAATACTTAAAATAAATAAGCTTAATAAACTCATTTTAATGAGTAATTTTGTAGAAGTTGCAACTCAACACTTAAACCAAAGATTCAAGATTTTGACATTCTTAAAAGGTAAAACATAAACATAAAAAATAAAAGTAGGAAGTTTAATTCAGTAAACTTATAATAGATTTATGTATTTGTTCAATAATGTGTTTAATAAAGAATGTTCAGTTTCAGGAAAATAAACAAGGACTTCTTATTTACCGTTAAACCACTGAAAAGTACACTTAAAAAAGAATCACAACCATGAGAACATTTTAATTAATTCAAGTTTTTTTTTTTTTTTTTTTTTTTTTTTTTACTTTTTCAAAATTGGTGTGTTAATTCCACCTGGCGCAAATAAAGCTGAGAAATTTATTTCAATTCTTATTTCTTTATTAGTTAGCAAAAGTAAGTCTCTCATTTTTTTTTTATATAATTACAATCAGTAGAATAGATTCAATTTCAGACTTGGAGTCATGAAATATTTGTGATATTAATTTATCAATATGTATTGTTCTGAATAAAACTACAGACAATGCATCAAGCTTAAAAAAAAAGTAAAAATAGTATGCATGCATGGGGTTAGCTGCCCATTTAGAGCAATGTAAACAATCAAGATAACTATTCTTCCTGCTTCCTATACTCAGAGGTAACCTGCTAGGCTCTACTGTGTTCAAACTCACAAACAATCACTGATGTATTTTTCCAGCTGATAAGTAAGCAAGCTACCAACTAGTTAACATAACTCTACTGTGTTTGTATCTGTTTCATAATATGTTTGAAAATAACTTAAAATTTTGTTAATCTATCATTTTTTTCAGGTGTTCATTTTCTCCACTTTGAATCTATTGGTGTCCACAAGGTTAAAAGAACAACAAACAAAAAATATATTCAATACCTCACCATAAAGTAAAATCTATTGTTAAATATTCACTATTTATTGAAAAATATTGCTCGTGTTAAAACATATGTACTTGGTAAAAAGGCATAAATACTTCACTGTTTTATGTATGTGCTCTAAATTAAGTTTCATTTTAGCTTAAAAGTATAGTGGTAACTATTATAACTAAACTTTTTATTGTACAAGGTGGGTTCTGTTCCAATGAAGAAATTGAAATGATATAAATTGAAGGGGGAAAAGGAATTTTTAGTATAGTAAATAAGAATTTGTAACATTTTAAAAAACAGTTTTGATATGAAATAAATAACAACTAATAAATTGAAGTTAGTTGTTATAACAAATAGAAACAAACACTAAAAACACATTTATAACTTAAACAAAACAATTTTTATAGTACAGTAGATTTTTCTTCAAACTTGTGTGGAAATACCTTATAATATAATGGTTTCGCCCAATAATATGCACACTTAAACTTTCTAAACATTACAAAAATACTAGTAGTGTCTTGATTGTAGATAATCCAAAACAGGTCCCAGTTCCAAATTGTAGGAATTATATTCTAGATTAAACCTTCAATCTACTGAATTTTAAGTTACAATATAAATGTGGTACACTTACGCTACTAGAAGTGATGTTGAATTTTTAAACTTCATATTACAATATAAAAACCAAATTATTAAACTTTAACAAGTTTTTGTCCATTTTTTTGAAAAGGCATCCAAGTATTTTTATATTTAAATGAAACTTGTTTAAAAGAAATGCAGGTTTTTTTATTGAACATAATTTGAAAAACTAAAATAAGAAATTAAGCAACGTCTGCATTGTAATGATACAATTATGTGATGGGGAGAAATAGTAGGGCTAGGCCTAGAAATGGGTTAAAGCTATGTAGATCAATTTTTTAATAATTTATACAACTTTTGGAATCACACAAATCATATATTATGTTGACTTGATTATAACCAAATTTGGAGGAAAGAAAGAACAAAATCGATGGAACAAATGTACGGCAGCAATCTTGTTTTAGTTTGTAGACAGGAAGGCATGATTACGGACTTTAATTTTTGTCTTTTTCTTGTTTAGTGATTTGAAATAGCAAATGAAAACAGTTGTCCATATAGAAATGGAGATGGAAAATTTTATATGCTAAGAATAAATAAGAAAAGTTAACTTATTTAAGTTAATTGTTTGTAAGATTAATCTATTTAAGTAAGTTTATAAATAAGGATTTTAAAATGTAAATGCATTAGAAACAAGAATAATCCAGTGAATAGGCTTGTGTTGTTTTTGTTTGGTAGTAAATGTACAGTGGTCATTTTGAGGATAAATGATCTATTTCAGCATTTGTTAGATAGCTCCTGAAGATTAAAAAAAAATTATGATCACTACAATAACTAATAAAATAAATGTATATCTAAAGCAAGAAACAAAAATATATCAATACTGTATTAAGTCAGATGTCTTAATTTAACTAATATAATGTAAAATCAGAAGTTGTACAGCCTTGTTTGGTAGTAAATGTACAGTGGTCATTTTGAGGATAAATGATCTATTTCAGCATTTGTTAGATAGCTCCTGAAGATTAAAAAAAAAATTATGATCACTACAATAACTAATAAAATAAATGTATATCTAAAGCAAGAAACAAAAATATATCAATACTGTATTAAGTCAGATGTCTTAATTTAACTAATATAATGTAAAATCAGAAGTTGTACAGCCTAGTGAAAACATTTAAAGGTAATGAATGCATTACTATTTTTAAGTAAAGAAATTGTAACAGTTTTATTGGGCAACAAAAGTTTTTTACATAAAAAGCGAATCTGGAATTTAGTATACGAAGATAAAATTCTGATTTTACCTAATAATTTATATTCCCGAATGTTAAAATAAGATAGTACTACTTAAATTTAAAAATAAATAAATAATATTAATTAATATATGTTTTGTGTATTTAATCAGCCAGAGAACCAGTTACCTCGAGACAAAGAGAACTTGACGTTCAATAACGAGACTCTGAAAGTGTTTCATGTTCCAAAACACTCACAAAAACTACAACATGTGTCACTCAAAGGTTTTCAAATATTACAAAACAAAATATTATATAGTACGAAAACGACAAAAAATAATTGAAAAATTTTTTAGAAAATGTACAGTAGTTCTAAGGATGTTTTGACGGGTACTACAAGCTTGTGTATGATAAGAAACTTACATTATTATTTTCTCAATAAATTATATATAATTTTGTATTTTGACTTTGATAGTTGAAAATGAATGTTTCACACAGACATACAAAGATGATATATTGGAAAAGTTGGAACTGAATCAATAATGATCTCAACAATAACAGATTGTTTTCATAAATCTGACTTTAGTTCTGTATGTGCTGAATGGAACAATTCTGTAATTTGGTGCCAATAGGAGCAGTTTTAACTTTTTCATTAAGAGCATCACTAAAGACACGAGTTTGAATTTCACTCAGAGCACAAGGTTTTTTCTGTCGAATTTAGTTCTTTCCAATTTGTGGTAAATAAAACGAGGTCACACTTTAAATGAATATCAGTTTGTATAAATAGAAATTGGATGGTAGTTTAGAATTCAATTGCACAGAAAATATCAATTTTACAAAATTTACTTTGTATTACTGTTGACTAAATTAATCCCAATATGGTGTATGTATACATATCTGTCTCCGAACGACTAGTTTACAATATAAATTTCATGAAAAAGAAAAAAAAGAATTTGCCAAATTCAAGCGTTCTCTATTTTAAAAGGGTGAATATATAGAAATGGCAAAACCTATTTCTTTACATATTTAATCAAATGTGAAGTTTTATGACATAAGAAATCTATCGAATATTTGGTTTTTTCTTCTCAATTTTTCTAATAGTAGCATTCTTTAATCTCACAGAATTATTTGATTCAGTATGAATAGGAGGCACAGGTTACCTTGGAAAGTGGTCCTTGGTATTACCTAGTAATACACAAATAGAAAATCACAATAACACACTAAAGTTTTAAAATAAATAAAACTAAGCTTAACCCCTTAAGTGTTTTATTTTTTTTTTGCCTAAATCGACCCAAAAATGCCTATTTTTTTTATTTGATTATTTTAATGTTTGTTAACTTAGAAGTTAAAAAATAGGCATTAAAAGAAAATATAAGCAACATCAAAAGTATAAATGTCATGTTTAATATAATTTAAAAATTTTCTGCAAATACATTAAAAACACATTTACCTAACAATTAAAAAAAGTAAAATGTATAAAACCATTGTTAAAAATAAAAGTACACACAATAAAGATTGTTTACAGTTTCTTACTAATGTTTAGTAATTTTTTGGGGTGTGATATATTTTAAAACATGGGGCAGCACACAGCCCAACATCACATTCGCTGCACTGGTATCGCGACTCCTTGTAAATATAATTTCACGGCGGATCCAAAGAGAACAAAAATAAAGCGGTAGTTTTATAAGTTATGCTCTAGAGAGCATGCCAACAGTATCTAGCGGCAATACTAGCAACTACAACGTAATATTTTGACAGAGAACGAAATAGAATAGGGCAAGTTAAGAGCGTCGGCTTTAGCCGACAGCGGCACTTTTTATCGATATTTATAGCGTCGGCTTAAACCGACATAAACACTTAAGGGGTTAAGAGAGAATAGAAAGAATAATTTTAAAAAGACCACTCTCCAAGGTAAGCCTGTGGCCCCCAATCAGTGGCGGCTTACTCATAAGGACTCTCGGACGCCGCCCCCCCCAATGATAATATTATTTTAATAATGTAAATACCTATATGTATTTAATTCTGTGGAGATAAATGAATTATGAATTGCCGCTATGGATTTCACTATCATTTGTAGCGGAAGTTTTACAATATAAAATATTTGACGAATGTATTCTGGAGTTCGGACGGTGGCCAGAGCGTCCCAGTTTCATTGCATTTAGTCATATGGGGCAAGCAGCAGACAGAGCTGAGGGTGCCGTGACGTCATTTACACAGCGTGTAATGGGCTTCTAGGGCAGAGTCCGAAGCTGCGCGCGCAGACATCAGTCAGTGAAGCCACCATAAATTAGATGTTCCGCATTACTAAAAACCTTGTTTTCGATGGGCAAAATAAGTTGGCGCAACTGTTCTAAATAGTGTCTCGCCACTCACACGAGTTGTTTGTTTATGTTTTTAAGTTTAACCCTTTGTGATTGTGAATGATAACATGCCTTCCCTTACGTGTATAAAATAAAACAGAGCCCTCCCATTGCCCTTAACCATCGGCCGCTACTGCCCCCAATCTATACTAAATCTAAACATAATAGGCTATGTGCCCTATTAAATTCTAACCTAGAATCATTAGACTGATATATTTGATTCAGGAAATAAAACAATAAGATTAAAAAAAAAAACTGTTTCATTGTTTAATTTTTCATATTAAAAACAGCTCAATGGTATAACAATTTTTCAAGCGATGTCATACTTATAATAAAAACAGGCACTTTTATATTTTACATGATACATGTAAAGCTTACAAATAGGAAAGAATACTACAAAAAAATCCACATATCAAAAGAAAAACTAAACAAATCTAATGAAATTTTATTCAGTTTAAAAAGAGACAATAGTCCTTGTATAATATTGATATAAAATAATCATTTTTCTAATAAACAAATTACAATAATATTTAAAACATTTTAATGTAATAAAAACACTATAGCAATTTTCCAGACAAACTGAATAGAATAATGTTACAGTAATAGAAGACATGTCTTATATAACATAAATTATCTTTAAATGATAAACATTGCCTACAATTTTAAAAGTTATTTTTCCAACCTGAATAGTTACATGGTATATAGATAATACCTTGCAGATAATAATAACATCACCATCAATAAAGTAAAAACTTTATATAAGTGATTTATACCCAGTGAGTTGGAACCCCTACAAAGCTCGGAAAAAAGAAGAAATAATTTAAAAATTAATGCACAGAGAGTCGTGTCGGGATGCTTCTAAAGATTTCAAATTTCTCTGACACTTCTAAGAATGGATATTCTAGAAGTAATCTTATGTTGTCCATTTAAAAGAAATACAACTAACTCATAATAGTTATTAATATTATATAGAAGTGGGTGTTACCCCCTAGACACTTCAACCTGAAAGACTTTGTGGTAGAATCATAACAGTTACTCATTCTTATGAAGATATTTTAGATATGATCAACATATTTGAACATTTAGAAAAGACTTCCTGCCCAAATTAAATTGGTTTGTTTTACTTATGATGAATATTTTTTAAATTATATATAAATAAATAGTGAATTTTAATTTAGTGTGCAAATATATATGATTTTATTTAGATTTTTTTATAGAAAAGGAATCAAAAGAAATCCATTCAGGTAAGAATTTTGAAAATGCAAGTAAATCAGTTAGTCTCATGTAAACCCAACCCAATTCCTCAACCAGAAGCCTAGACCTCTGCGTATCTATTTTTTTCAACTCAATTTGAAAAATTAAAAAAATCATTACCTTTGCACTGACTGAGTTTTTTGAGTGTTTTATGTAAAATAAAAACAATTTGAACATTTAATTATACTTCTTATAATGTGAACAATTGATGTGTTCTCACCAGAGAAAAACGTGACCTTATAAAATTAACTTTGAATAACGATTGGAGTGATTGTGATGAAACGACGCCATGCAGTTGCAACGAGGAAGAGAAGTGATTTTAAATAAAAAGTTTGTTTCAAACTAATACACGTGTTTGGTAAAGCACGTATAAACTGATATTTACATAAAATAAAATAGGGTTTCTTTAATGACTTACAAATTTGTTTAATATTTTAATCTTGTACTTGACATTTTGTTTGATGTCTTATTATATAAGGCGTAATATATTGTTTTTTGAAAGTAATGTTAACATTTAAAAACTTATAAGAGATTAATTATTAAAATTTTTCTATTAAATATTCTTTCATATTAATTCAAGAATAAAGTATATTAATTTTTTATAAAAAACATGATTAAATTCAATTTAGATAATCAGGTTGCAACCAAAATTTAAATTCAACAAATTTAATAAAATAAAATATTCTTTTAGATGATTTTTAAAGATAATAAATACATAGGATATATTAATATATGATAAATGTTTACAGGAATTTGGTTTTATATGGGTTTGCATGTTTTCACGACCCAAGAGATAGTAATATTCACTAGTAGAATTTTAAATTTGTTTTTTATTTATTTATTTTTTTGTAATTAATACATTACAAAATGGCACCCAACATAACTAGATAAACGTTTAAAGAAACAGTTCTCTCCTTTTTGATTAAAATAAATATTGTTTCAGTGTTTATAAATTCTTTTAACGTATTATAATGTGATAAGTATTCTACATGTTCTGATGATGGCTGACAATTAGGCAAAACAGCTGTAAATTTTAATCTTTTATATAGGGTTGGTCAGACAAGTAGAGGATCTATAAATATATCATATAATTTTAATTACACACACTACCATATGTTAATTTAAATGTTTACAACTGGCTATCAAGCACAAGCAAAACTAAAAATTATTTCTCTCCCTACCTTGGCAAGTTTTTGCTAGATTATATTTATCTTCAGTAGCATTGGAAGAAAAGAGAAGTTATAATATATAATAAAAACAAATATGAGATGATAAATTTAAATATAGTAGCTTTTACTTGTTAAAATATAATAAGACAATAATAAGAAGTAAAATACATACACAGTAATACTAGAAATACGAATAATTTAAATAAATATTTACAAGGATAAAATAAAGCAAAAGCTTAAAGTTTCAAATATTTTATAGTATAAATGAGCTACAATTGTTTCGCCTTGCGGCATCATCGGGCAACTGATAATTTACAGGTATAGACAACTATTTAAACATAAGTAACAGGAAACTGAAATACAATAGAGAAATCGGGAAAGGTAGGGGGATGACCTAGCAGGTAGGTAAAGGTTAATGAACTATGTTACGGATGGGTTTTAGAAGAGGTGACGAATTTAATACAATTTGGTCATTTAAGTTGAGAATAGGCCTAAGTGAAATAGATCTATTTATTTCTAAACATTCTAAATTATTTAATCTATTGCTTTTATTTTCTATATATAAGAGTTTAACATTCGATTTCGGATCAAAACTATGACTCGAGTCCAAAAGGTGGTTAGCAAAGTTAGAGTTTCTATAGCCAAATATTTGAAACTTTAAGCTTTTGCTTTATTTTATCCTTGAATATGGAGTTTCAACAAGAAATATCTGCTATTGCATTAAAGTTAAATATTTACATTTATGTAAAGTATATTATTAAAAAAATAATAATAAAAAAAAGAAAGAAAATGTAAAAGAACAGATGAATCATTGACAAAAATAGATTATTACATTGTTTCTTGAAATAATTGGCCACGGTCCTATGTTTCTAAACACTTTTTATTTATTCTACTTTTTGAATTTCTCAAAACTAAATTATCAGTCACAAGACTGCCATCCCTTCCTCATGGTCACTATCATGTTCCCTGTCGTTCATCCCTGATCTTTAGTAGGAACTACTCATTTGTTAGTTGTTCAAAACTTTATTAATTTTTATCACTATCAAACCATTTGTGAATATTACCCTTATTCACATTTTCCCATTTATTTGTGAATACGTTGATTCTGGACATACTACAGTTTTATTAATTTTCTTACAATTCCCCAAACAAAGTGGATAAATTCATTACAAATAAAGAGAAGTTGGCTGTATTTATTTAGTTTCTATAACAGATATTTATTTTGCAACTGATAAAAAAAGAAAACTAATTTGTAAATAAGCGTATTGTCTTCTTTGAAGAGATTCACATGTCACTGTATTTTAGATTTAAAATATTTTTTGGAAGATTTCTTTGAGCTTTTCATATTCATAAAATACTTAAAAGAATAATTATTTGTTTTAATACCATTGGCGAGCTTTCTTAGAAAAACAATAACAATTAATTTAAAACAATATATTTATATAAGAAATGTTGATTTATAAATATAACTAACACCTTAGGGGATGTATATAATATAAGACACACTATTATTTGCTAACCACTTTGATCATAGTTTATGGACTAAACATAACTTTTCTATAGACTGTCAACTACTTATTTGAATAAGGAGAAAAATATAAAAATCATCAAATATATATACGAGGAAGTATCAAATATAAAGAGGAATTTCATGATGTGTTTTATGCAAGCTTGACACGATTTATTGGATAAGCACTTGAATGTTGGAACATGTCATCAGCTCTTCCTGTTTCTTGTGATGGGACAAGGATTGCTTTTGCCAATTGACTAGTCAGTTGTTTGTTTTTATACATTCATTTGGATGTTTTCAATAGTCTTACAACTGCTAATTGTTCACAAGATGATCAACTGATTAGTATATAGCCAATAACTATTTTTCAAACTAGTTAACAAGTTGTGCCAAGTCTGATTCCACCATTTTTATCCTAAAGTGCCAACTTTAATGATATTATATATATATGGTGTTATAGTTATATGCAACACTGATTTAAATTTTTATTTATTTTTATTAAACAATAAAAACAATCGGTCTAGCAAGTCAGTTTTTCATCATAAACATTTGTTCGGCTGATTGGCCAATCGTTCAATCATATTTGGTTGGTTTTGAAGGACAATTTTGATGTGTGCTGCTGGTAGAATACATTTTATTTGGCACTTGCATTATAAATGCTTGGCCCACTTACAATAATGTAGGAGCACGATCACAACACCAATACTTGTCAATAACAGATTTTAAAGAAAAATTGAGTAAGGATCTAATGTGATGTTCTGACGAAGAACCCGTTCTTACAGCGAAACAGAGAGAGCCCCACTATCTACAAGAGTCGGACATCTTTGTGAAACAAGGAAAAAAACAAATGAAAATAGTTTGCTACAAGGAAATCCGAAAAAAAAACCTAATAAAAGAAAAAAGCGAGTATATTTTGTACTAGTTGTCCAAGGCAACCCTTTTAAGAAAGTGCTTCAATACCATCCATAAGTAAATTTTGTATACAAGTAAAATACTTTCAGCTTACAGTTTAAAAAATAAAATTATTATAAATGATTTTTTTTTTAAACATAGTAATAGTAAATAAAAAAAGTTATTAGAATTTAAAACATGTCATTCTAATTTTGTAACAGTAATAAGTTAACTGTTACAAGTTTTTTTTAAATAAAACAAATAATAACTGTCTATATATTATTTGTTTTAATTGAAATTAATCCATAATTACAACTGCAAATTTCGCTGTCGTGCAGATTGGTACAGCAAAACTAACAAATATTGAGGTTTATTTGGTTGCCATGCAACAATATTTGAAGATAACGAAATGAAATTCATACAGCTATTAGCCACAATCTTCTACAAATCATACAGCATAAGTGTTTACCCCTAGTTTGCACCACTTACTGGTAAACAACTCTAAAATAAAACCTTGCAATAATGGCAGTGTTGTACTGATCGGCCAACACAAAAACTTTAAATATGGGCTTCCTGTCATACTGATCGCTCCCCTTCAAAACACTTAACATGTTAAAAACTATCAAAATAGTATATATAACTGAAAAGATATCTACACGTTTGGGCTGTAGAGCACAGCACATTTGACAGACATCATTCCAAAAACTACTTTTATGGACTTAGGAGGACCTCACCGCAAAAACTCTACCTCAGTTATTTGACACATCACATAACTCTCCTTATGCTATGTACATGCATGTCGGAAAATAAAAATGAATCATACATTACTTGATTACAAATATCAGTCTATGCAATTAATACACTGTCAAATATACAGTTTTTAAACAAGTATTATATTCCTGAGAAACAAGATCCCATGAAGGGCATAAATTTGTTAGATAATTTTCAATCACAACTCTACACTTTGCCTCACTTTTATCTTTTTGAGCACCTGCCAGAATTGAACTCAGAACCTCGAGCATACAAAATGACACCACTAGCTACTAAACTAATTATGGGATTATAAAATAACTACTAACATTATACAACTTAAATTTAAAAAATAAAAATTAGTGAGGTCTGCTGAGAAAAAATTCAATCATCGATCAGATTACCCGAAAGTCATAGATCATTTTGTAAGGGCAATTAAATATAAATTATATCACTAAGGATAGTTTATAAGTACTAAAAAGAAGTCAAATGGTAACCAGAGTATAACAGTTTTTGATTATCTCATTAGTTGTGAGATATTTTTGATGTATCTGTCGTAGGAACATCATCTTGAAGAAACATCTTCAATAACTTTATGCTAAGACTATTGTTTATAAAACAATAAAAGACTTCTTTCACAGTGTACATCAGAAGCTGCCACTTGCCTGAAAAAAACCAAACAGTTTTAACAGGGTTTGAGTGGCATTAAAACAAATTCTTAGAGAAAAACACAACTGAAATAATTCTTAAAAGTTTAAAACGGTTCATCGATTACATTTCATCACATATTTTAACCAAAATAAGTTTTAGTGTTGTATAAAATTTGTTTTAAACAGAATTATTAATACAAGTTAATCTGACAATTGCCATAATTTGTAACGATATTGAATTTCAGCTATGTAAATAGACATATGAAAATCACCTCAGGGCTCATACCTTGACCTCACTCAAAATAGTCATGATCAAAAAGAAATCCATTACATAACCCATTTCACAAATCACCTGCCATTTCAATAATTTAGTAAATAAAAGTGCAGTGAAGTGAAAGTGAATTTAAAATAAAAGAGGAAGAAAAGGATAAGAGGACTTAAGCAGGCAGACGAGCCACAACAATTAAAAGCACTTGTGGGATAGTAGTTTCATAAGATGTGTGCTTAAAATATTTCAAGATTATTATATTAATTAAAAAATAACCCGAGATTAAAGATAAAAAGAGCAAACTTCAGTACATGGTAATTATAAAATAGAAGAAACCAATTGGTGAGTGAACTACTTTATAAATTTATCATCAGAAATTTGGAAACTTAATACATCCTCTAAATTAGAACTTCTTATGAACTCACAATATTGAACTAATTAAAACATAAATCAACCATGAGATACTTTTACCATATTGACTAATCATCCATATAATCAGGAAGTGTAAAAATTATCTTATTTGTTTTGTTTAATTGTATCTGAGAACTAGTTTTATTAATTGAATACTTACGTTGTTTATTTTAAAAAAAACTGATTTTAAGACATGAATTACAACTTATGAATAATCTTAAATCTAAAGAATTTGGTTACTAAGCTCAGGATTGAATGAAAGAATATTGACAATAAGTTATTTTATATGAAAGTCTTGGTATTAAAAAAATAAAAAATCTTTACTTATAGTTTTTGTCTATTTATTTGGTAAATGACACCACAATGAATTGTTTAAGATAAATTTATATAACAAAGTCAATTTCCACTGCACTGAAATGAAGGGATCTTTGGGAATAAAACTATTTATGGTTATGAATTAAAATTGATTATGGTACTTCCTGTTCAGCAGATTAATTGAATCACGACAAATGATGTATATTTCATTCTTACCTCCTTTGTGCCTGTTCTTTATTATTCCCTTTCTTGGATCCTTTAAAAAACTACTAGATGGCTTGAGGTTGTGAATTAGAATGTTTTTTTTATACATATTCCCAACAATGCCAAGAACAGCAGTAGTTCTTTAAAAAAAAAAAAAAAAAAAAAAAAACTTGACTTGACTTCCATTCCTACTAGTATGATATATACTAAATTTAAATTACTATTTGTATGATATGTATGCTACATAGATATGGTATTTTATTAATATGGGTGATATGGTTACTAATTTATGGTTTTAACAATTTTCAATTTTTTTGATATATTATTGTGGGTGCATTTATTCCAGGTTGAACTTTAAATACAAATTTTGTAACATTACAGTACAAAAGGAACTCAGGATTAAAATTAGGCATGTGCTGTCAAAACAAAAACTAAATACAAACATGATTAGAATTTTTTTTGTAACTTAGAGCTTCAGTGGGAGTTATAACACACCAAAATTCTGAACAATGTGTTATATCAGAGGAGCAGTTAATTAACAATTATTGATAATAATGAGTCAGTTATTTTAACAAAAATGAACAACCTTATTGAGACATGTATGATTAAAATATACATTTACATAAATAAATTGTTTTATATCTTTTGGTGTATCCTCTTTCAGTAGAACAGTTTTTCTGATATTTTCATGAGGGAATATTTTGTACTTCAATTGGATCGTTTTCTTAAAACATATAGATTTAATAAAAATTAGGTAGCAAACTAAGCAGCATTTAGCTTTAGTCCTGTGTTCCTTTCTTTGATTATAACTTTCAGTTTTAATTTCAAAAATGGCCAGCTCAAGGCTATGTTGGTGTTTTTCACTTTTTTCATGTTCTAGGTTTATCCCTTGAGCAGGAGTTAATTTAACTTATTAAAACTTTGTACATTAGTTTTTATATATCCAAATGATGGCAAATGTCCGATTAAACTATACATTAATATTAAGCTTAATATTATTATCCAAATCACTTAAATTGGCATAGATTATAACGAAATTATAAATATTTTAAAACATTCTCACAAACTGATAAACGAAACCAATACCTAAATAAACAAAACATAACCTGTCACTCACATCTCCCCAAAAATGTTGGTCTGTATGGCATCGTGAATATAATCTTTGTCAAAATAAAGACATCACAAAATTTTGATGAAATATGCTGTCGGATTTAAACAATAATTGTTTTGTGAGTAAATTGAAAAACCAAAATAAGCCCAAGGGTGGTGAGAATTCATTTCCCCCCTTTTTTCCCCATTTTCTCTTTCTTCTTTTTTTCTCCTTCCCCCTTTTTTCCAGATCCAGAACTTTTACCTTGGAATATTAGTTTAGGCTATATACTCTCAAATTATTTCGAGATCGCCTGAGATATTTCATCTTAATTACAAACAAGTGACAATCTTTAGTAAAGTGTTACATGTACATAAACTTTGTGCCACTCAACAAATGAAGTATGTTTATACAATGTGTACGTAACAATAATTGAAGAAGAAAACTTGCATTGAAATGTCATGTTGTTGATGTGTTTTTTTGTTGTGAATATTAGAGTTTTTGTTGACCATTGATTAAGAATATTCTACAAGTTTTGATCAATATATACATGATTGTATATATTAGAGTTCATAGAACTTACATTTTTGCATTCTTTAGACGCTAAATTTTATCAATATTGTTCAAGTGATTTTGAGAACACCAAAATTTGATGTATTACTTTTATAGCAGTAGCCAAAAATTTACTTATTAAAAAAAATAAATAAAAAAAAAATAAAAAAAAAAGACTAAATTGAAATAAGCTTATCACATTTGATTAAAATTGGTCTTAGTGTTTAGGTTTAAAATTAGGGCAACTCCAAAAGAGAAATTTCCAAAAAACCCATTAGTTTCATTCACCCATCATAAAACTTTGAGATGTATGTATATATGAGAATGTAACATTACTAACAGATTCCCATTTTACCAAACGACAGTCAATCTATGATCAGTTTTAAGAGGGTTAATATTTTAATATTATACTTACCACAGTACAGCCTTTCCTATCAGCTTAGATAATATTCTTGTTTCATACTCCCTAATGTAATCGTAACTTTTAATGAACGTATTTCTTTCCGATTCCTTTGACAGACGAGTTCTCCATTAATCACATCACCTGTAATAACAAATGTGTTTAATATACAGTGTGTAAATTAAGTATCGAAACAAATATGTATTTTTCAAACTAAAATAGGTACAAATATTTTGTTTGTGGCATTGACTCTTAACAAACGTTCCTGATTTTCTGACATAAAAAAAAAATTCAACCCCCTAACGGGGTGGCGGGTAGAGGATAACTTAAATTTTTTAAATAGCAACCCCTATTGAGTGACCCCTCATTTTATAGGTCTTGTCACCCTAAAATCAATGATATAAAGATAATTTAAATCCGTTGAGTTTAAACAAAATAGCGGCCAAAAACTCTACGTTTGCAGTGAAGTCTCTTAATATGGTATACTACCGTATTATACTCGATTATATTTGTCGTCCAGTCGTCCAGAATCCAGGCAACCCAACAACGTGTCTTAGCAGGAAAACTGGTGAGCACAGAAAATGTCAGTGGCCAAAAGAGTAAAGGAAACGTTATTCAACCAAACCGAACACTCAATGACATTAATCCTGTGCCACAATACGACTTTGAATTAACAAGGCCAAACACTATAACTGGAATAATTAAAGGTTTATCAAACAATTACATTATGATCTGCAACATGTTTTGTGATCAGAATATTTTTTAAGTGTAGATGAGCATGAAAAAATGACGACACTGACTTCAAAAATTATGTATTCCGAAATAAAAATGTCAATAGGGAGACAAAGTATAACTGCCCTTATAAACACAGTGCAGTTAAAGGTGAATTGATGAAAAAGCAACCTCACTTGGTGAAGAAGAGAATTTCCTTCCACCACAACAATGCACCAGCTCATACATTTGCAATGGTCTAATTACACTATGTAATGCTCCTTCATCCAATTTATTTTTACGAATTGATCTTGTGATTTCTTTCTTTTTGTAAATGTAGAAAAGGCTGGTTGGAACAAGATTTGTATCAAAAGAAGAAGTAAGAAAGAGTGGGATATTTTGCAGATTTTTTGGAAGCCTTGAAAAAGTTCGAGAAATATTAAAAGATATATCAAAAATAATTCTGATTTTGAAAAAAAAAAAAAAGTATAAAAGATATCAAGGTCACCAGTTTATCAAATAGCATTGTACTTTACACAACATTGTTTGCTGGTGTTTTAACTGGAGCAATTTATACAAATAGCAGAGCTGTATGAATTGTTACCATTAAAACGAGAAGAGTAACTAACAATTTCAAATGAAATATTATTCATGTTATTTTGTGTCAACTGATCTTTATGAACTTGTTTTGTTGTGATACATTCTAATAACCACCTACAGATTCTGAAATTGTCTATATATTTTTTTATCATTTAGATACAATTAATATTACTCTTTCCATTACAATACTCACCTTGTTTCAAAGTTATAGGGTCTTTTATTAGAAACACCGTTTGTTTCCAATGTGTAGGTTTAGCTAAAGGTCCTGTACTAAACGCGACAGGCACAGGTAAGTCAAAGAACACATCGAAATATCCGACTAGAGCAGTTAAATCACAGTCTTTCGTCGCTGTTAATGTGAACTCTGACTTGAAATCTAAACAATTCATGTCAACAGTTGTCAAATCAAGACGAGACAGTTGAGAAGTTGTTGTGACAACACTATTTGGATCTACCACTTCGACTGAAGGTTCTCGTACCACTTCACTCCGTAGGCATGACATCCGGTAACCATACACATCTGACCAGAAACCAACCAAACTTTGATGTCTTTCTGGAAAATTAAAAGCCATTATTAGGAACAATATTGTAATTAATAAATGATGGAATAACTATATTAATAAAATGTTTTATTTAGTCATTTACCATCTATTATGTAAAAAAAATAAAATAAAATCCAAACAATAAATGTTTCAAGAGTATAGATTTAATGCTGTTATCACACGATTAAAACTACACTATAAAAATAAAGAGATAAACATAAGTCTTCATTGAAATAGGTACAATAATATAAAGAAACTAGTTATTATAACAGCTCCAAAGGCAGGTTTTTACTAATAAATCCAAAACCAAAATATTTGCGAAGACTTGGAAGTTACAATGTAAACGAAGATGGAAACTTGGTTTTAGTTACAATTTATGTTACATCAACTAATCCTATTGAATCTTACCTTATTCAACTATCACAATTTCGGTTGTAAAACCATTCTCAGAGTACAGAAACTACACAAACCCATAGTCACAATACGAAACATATTTCACTCCAGGCGGAGATTGTGAAAAAATATAAAGCAATAAAGGTCACTGTTAAACACCTTCTTATCTTTTTTAAAGGTATTTAAAAAAGATAAGAAGATGTTAGGTTAGATTACTATATAAAACCACTAACAGATTTGAATCCTTTCTGAGACCCAGGGCCTTCAATAACGTAAACACCCATCAACAGACCAGTATTTATAAGATCACCTGAAGTGATTGTCCTTTTCACTCTAAAAAAAGATCTACCCCAACTTTAAAGTTGTGTCCTCTATTTTGATTTTTTTTGTTGTTAAAAATGTAAAATTTTATCTTTTTGGAATTTTCCCATTGGTTACAGGCTAATAGTTATAAGTCTGCCAAATTTCAAGTTTGTAACTTATCTAGAAATAAGTTAGAATTTGTATAGATGAGTCACACAAAAGGTTGTACATATATTAGATTCATTGATCCAATTTGTATCTGGTTTTCTTTCCTATGGAGGAGGTTATAGCCTATGTTTGATTAAAAATGGTTCAGTAGCACCCAAGTTATAACAATATATGTCTACAAGAGTAATACAAAAACCAGAATTTTCAACATATTTTACACATGTTCTTAAAGTTACTGCGACAACATATATTATTTTCTGTGATAAAAATGGTATATGATTCAAATGTTAATTGAAACTAAAATATTTTTTGAAATCGATTGAGTTGTTCCCACAAGTAAAAACCATTTTTTTATTTTTGAAAAGTAGGATATCTAAATTATCCGACATATTTTATAAGTTTTCTTAAAATTTTATTGAAAACATATCTATTAGCAGTGATAAAATTAGTATATGGTTTAAATGTTAATTGAAACTTGAAACATTTTTTAAATTGGTAGTTAGTTGACATTGATCTGCGGAACCCATGCTTCTTATGTGGCATGTTCACATTGTGTTCAAACACTAATCTTTACCTACTGGCCTAATGATAAAATTAAAAATAAAATATTGTTTACAAAGGCCCCTCAGATAAAAAGACTTTTATAATAAAATTATTCCTTCTCTGCTATACATACATTGTAATTTGTAAAAGGTAAAAGAAAATTTTAATTAATAATTTTCGTTTAATGTTTGTAGATTTAATTCACTAAAATGTCCTGTAATTTATCAATCTAGCTATACAAATTAAAATGAAACATCAATTCTAAAATATGCTATCCTGAGCTTCACACGCTATATATGCAAATTGTGTATTCCAGGCGGGCAGAGCTAAAGCAAATTACGGACATACAGACAAAGGTAGTATCTAATATATAATTGATTATAATACAGAGTACACACCTTTATTAGAACAGCCAACAAGACTAATTGTACATCTGTTAGGCATGAGTATTCCTCCAGGAGCAAGGTGGTGATCTCTTGAGTAGATAACACTGTCCAACATTGCTTCAAACAATAAGAAGTAACCCATCCATTCTGACACAATAATATCCACTTTCTCAACAGGCAGTTGTGTATCTTCTATTCTACCTTTGATTAGAGTCACTTTGTCTTGCAGATTATTTTCCCTGGACAGAACCAAATGGTTTACAAATTGTCAGGTTTCCTTTGGCAATGGTTTTAAAATGGAAACCAACATTATTGGACTTAATTTAGGGAAAATTTTCATTATTTACTATGTAATATTAATAATATACAACAAATAACTGTTGTTTTTATTGTAGAAGGAGAGGAAAAGGAAGAAGAAATAATTTTAAACAATAATAATAATAATTTTTATATTTTTACAAATATAATAATGTTTTTACTACCTACATTTTTTATTTACTCGTTCTTATTATTGAAATTTATTTAAAAATATATAGAACTAATCTGATTGTTGAATTTCACTTTTTGACTGATAAATCTAAACTGGTATTTTTGGAGATAGTGAACAGTACGTTTTGTTTTGAGTTCTGACTGGCTACATTTTAACAAATTTTGATCATTTTGAGAAATCAGAATTTTCAGTTTTGTTATTTTGACAGCTACTCCCTAAAATTTGGAGTTGCCAAAGAACAATATAAAGTCTGGATATATCATAAAAATTTGTTCATATATATATATTTAATATATATATATATAATTAATTAATCCACGTGCTTAAGCTAAAGGTTATAGATAGACGACAGATATTATTGACTAAACTACTTTCTGGAGAGGGGATTATGTTCTCTCAAAATGGATATATCTGATAAAATAAACTTTTTATACTATAATATTATTTATATACTATGTACAGTAGAATTGTAGAAATGGGAAAGAGGATTGAAAATAACACCCACTCCAATCTTGTACACTGGGCAAATCTCAATTTAATCTAGCCATTTTTGACGAGATCTAAATCAAAAACTACATTACTAAGAACAATACCAATTAAGACTAAAACCAAATCTTAATATAAACTACACTGGATTGGTACAAGATGTTGGGCTAAGATGAAAGGCCTAACATGTGTTAGTTCAACTAATACTAATACGGTTCCAAAAACCTGATGCGCCAGATATAAACCCTAGGACCATTTATTTAAAACCCTACAAAAGAGTGAAAAGATAAGTTCACATCATTTCTCCAGCTAAAGAGGCCTTAGTGTATATGTAAAATAAAAAAACAAAACCTGAAATATTTTCACAATAGTTTGCCCCTACAGTATCTCATGAACATAGAAACTTGTATAATGTTTTGGATCAAATAAAGATAAAATACTACTAATAAAGGCGTCCTTGTTCATTGTATGATATTTTACACAGGCTGGTATTTAACACATACATATCACTTTTATTAACCCTCCAACCGGCACGGCGACCTACAGTAGGTCGCCCACGTGCTCCCAAGTGATTTCACCAACTCTTAATCACGTATTTTGCCATTCAACGTTACGCCCACTTAAAATTGTCCCATCGCGATAAATAAAATACCGTTGGAAAGCTAATGTTCCGTAGATGCATATCATGCAAAAAAATTACCACAAAATGTTATAAATAATATTCCAAAAATTGGTGAAGTTCAAGTATTTTTGATGCGTAAAATCGTAATTTTCAACTCTGCGCCTTTTCGTATAGCGCGGCTCAATTTTTCCTGATGTGATTACAACTCTATTTTTCTGTCATTTAAGTAAACTAAAACACTGTTATATAGATCACATGTTTCTCTTTCTAACCGTAGATTACAAATTGTTCTGCGTCTAACAGATCCAGAGATATTCGTACTTGAACATAGAACAAACCGTAGACAAGAAATTCATTTAGCGTTCGATGCGCTTTACAAAAAGACGAAGTTGATATCTCTCTGTTTTTAAAATTATTTGTCTTTTTACATTATGTTGTAGGGGAAATTCCATTCTATAAGTTGGTACCACCTGAGTTGAGGAATTGCTTACTAATAATTTTTTGTAAGCAAATCCAAACGTAGTAAATGTCTGACGTGAACACTATAATATTTGGCGTGGCAAATATTGGTTTTGGGATTAGATTTTTGTTATTTTGAAGGTTTGTGTATACAAATTGTATATAAATTGTGTATACAAGTTACAATATATGTGTTTTTATTTCTAAAGTTTGTTTTTGAGTGAATTTCGAGTGTGTATATGGAATAACCTATAAATAACATTGGTAAGTTTAGGCTATAAGCATATTTTCTTATATTTAGTGTTTTATATGAGTATACAAGTGAATATGTGTGTTATTCTTTGTAAAGTATATTGTATTAGTAAAATCTAACGCTTTTGTTTTAGGCCTAGCTTTAGAAAAATACTAATTATGCCTAAAAGTTTGACGTGTCACCCTAACCTTCAAGCGCCAGAATACAAATTTTTGAAAAATCGTCATTTTTATTTAGAATATGTAACATATTATTCCCCTAAATATATTCACAAATATATTAGAAATCTCAAGTAACGGTTAAAAAAAATTGCAAATATGTATTAGTATGTTTTTGATCACCATTTCTGTGAAATTTCTGCTTCGTTACTCTTAGATTTTTTGGTATTTGACCAAAAACTCCAAATGTAATACATGTAACTTTTTTTACACTACACAACTAAATTCTATGCACCTTTCTGGACATAATGATATATAGAAATTCTGTATAAAATATATTTTACTATTTTTTATGTTTTTTGGAAAAAATAAAGAGAAAATTCAGTTTTTTCGTATATAATTTTTTTAATTTTTAAAATGTAACATTTTTTTTTTTTTTTCTCCTAAATATATTCAAAAATATTACACACAACTTTTGTATATCTTAGAAAAAGGTAGAAAGCTATTGATTTAGGGTGATACAGATTTTTCTGAAAAAAGTTAATATAATTTTTGACATCTAACATACTTACTCCAAAACCGTTTCAAAAAATTTTTTTTTTATTACATAGATGAATTCTATGCATCTTCCTGAGAAAAATGATGTCTTATAAGTTAGGTTTTGTATACAAATAATATATTTTATTAATTTTTAAACAAACGAAGAATTTTCAAGACAATTAACATTGCCGGTTGGAGGGTTAACACACTTTAGTATCTTTTAGGAAATAAACAAGCAGCTTTAAACAAAATTTATTCCCAGAGTCCTTTTACTCATTGAGTGACTTCAGTATGACATTCATAAATTTGTTTCACTTGCTGAACACAATCTAGTTTTTTAAGTATTTAGAATTCAATTTTTTAATTTTATTATGTGATATTATATGTTCTATTTGATAATACAGTTTTATATTATCAAATTTTTCATTACAAATTTATTTATTTTTTGTTTTATTGTGGGGATTATTATATTTTATTTATTATTGTTTGTTCTTTGTTGTATTATTTTGTGCTTTATTAATGTATATTAATCAATGCGGTCATACAACTAAATGTACAGAAACAAATTAAATGAAATTACTGTGCAAATACACAGATTCTAAAATAAATTATGTTAAAAATTACCTAATAATGTCCATAGTATGGTAGATAATATCAGACTGATCTATTCCTATAACGTTTCCAGCACCTGCTGAAGCAGCAAACATGGATAAAATACCAGTACCACATCCTAAATCTAGAACTGTACGGGATTCAAGTAATTTTGAATTATTTTGAAGAGCATCTCTGTAACTAGCAGTGCGTACTTCATCCTGTACAAAGGACAAATAAATAGTTATATATACTAGCCAATATTCAGTGAAAATTTACCTATAAAACATTGCTCATATGAACACTTACTATATAGATACTAAATTAAACAATAAAAACTTTGTAAAGGATAAATAAATGTATAAACAGTAAAGAAAATATAAAAATCACATACATAAAATAAACTGCTACTTCATGATTCTATATCCTAAATTGTACAGTTATTGCATTTCTCAAATTTATATATGTATATATGTATTGTAATGTTTCAAAAAGACAAGTTACAGAAAAATGAAGCTACTTTAAAAAGAAAAAAATATATGAACTTGAAGAGTTCTTACTTTATTTATTTAATGATGAAAATTGAGTTTAACAGTCTTATGGGCGCCAGGTAGCAATTAGCTTACCAAATAAAAAGATTTTAATTAAATTTATTCTCAGGGTCGCAAATTCTTTTGAAAGTGTACTTACACAGTGAAATTCGGTAGTAATTGAAAACAATTTGGCTGAAATATTAACATAGATTTATTTAAAACAAAGAATTAGTACATTGACAATTATTAACTTAAAATTCATAAATTTTCTAAATTATACATCCTAACATTAATTATTATTATTACCTTTTAAGAAGGTCAAAATTTTGAATCCTGAATTTACTTTTTTATGTTGCAACTTGGAAATTTATTTATTAAATGAACAGATTAAAGTTATCTGTTTGTATTATTTTTAAATTACTTTTATAAAAAATTTGTGAGTCAGTAGACTTTTATGATTCTTACAACAAAATAATTATTCAAAGATATTAAATTTATAAAAAATAGTACATTACATATAACAAACTTTATATAGTTACACAATATGAGTTTCAGTGTTATTTAACACTGGTTACCGTCCTTTGTTGAAAGAAGTTCATTGCACATTTGCACGTGCTGAGCTGCCCGTCGACGTTGTATCAATCGTGGATTTCGAGCCTTCCATTATTCGACAAATGTCCGTATTAAGAATGTTTATTAATCTTTTAGTCCATTTTACCACTTCACGATTGTCCACGCTCACGAAACATAAACCACTTTCAATATTTAAGTGTATTTAGGCACAATACGCATTGTTCTATTTTGTACCGGAAAACATAATTGTCTCTGTTATCTCTACTATCATAACACGTTATTTTCACTAAAATGTTCTAAAACTTCTTTTAGACTAAGAGCAACGTCTCTCACTTTCTTACGTGTCTTAATATGATTCTACATTATCAACTTTTATTACATTTTGAAAAAGTTTCTGACCGCTCTGAAAACACCCTGTCTCTCCAGATTCTGGACTTCGACTGACTCTAAAGCCACGAGATATATTTCTCCCGGAAGCGTCTTTTGCTATGCTGTTACCACTTTGCTGTTACAAACACTTTACATACCCTTATTCTTTACACAAATTAATAAACACTTCTTATTAATTAAATTATACTAATATTAAACATGGTCATTTATTTTCTAGTCTTGAAAATCTATTTTTCTTTTTTTAAATGAGTTTACTAAATACAATTTATGACTTAGATAACCTGTCTCTGTCTACTAACCCGCGGATTTTAAACCTATTATAGATTTTAACTTTTCACATTACTACAGTATTTGTACATCTAATTTTGAAATATAACATTTTTAATAATTATTAAGAAGTGACTCCTCTTTTTATTGTTTTTTTTTTTCATGTAATAATTTTTTTTATTATTCACATACATAGTACATAAACTATGTTGCTTTAACATGGTGGAATAACAATAATAATCTTTATTCATTATACTGGCCTACAAGGTATTGGAGATGTCACTTATAAATAAAAAAATACATACATAGAAACATAATATAAAGACAATAATTAAAACCTAGTATACTTATATGAAGTAGATATAACTTCTTTAAGATCAAGAAAATCTCATCCAGAATAAAAAGCATTCTCCAAGAAAAACTTGTTCAAATTTTGTTTAAAATGTTTGTTGCAGTTTTCTTGTTTTATATAGTTTCAATTTTATTTCTATCTTCGTTGTTCTTTAAGTGTAAAATACAATATTACTATATACTAGGATGTGTAAATAAAAAGTTGTTGTTTTTAGCAAGCAAAAAAAAAAATATATTAAAAAAATCACAGATATAGGCCCAGTGGACACCAGTGTTTAGATTTCATATTAACGTTAAGTATGACAATTAATAATATTACAATCTCATTCGGACCTGTCCTTCATGGTTTTATACAATTTATTCCCTTTATAAAAATAAAATTCTGAGAATCAAATAATCGGTGTTGACATTCACTACTTTTTCAAATGAAGTGGGAACGGCCAAAATTAACAAATGTTAATCATGACTATGGCACTAGAAATATGTCTCAAATTATACAGAAGACCGAAAATTAATAAAACTTGTTTTCAATGATCTTTTTTATTTCTTGGTCCCAAATGTTTTAATGAGCTACCAAAAAACAAAAGATCCTTCAAACAAGAAAAAAAAATTATTTATTGAAAACATATTTAACCCTCTATCTGGCGATCGACCCAGCTAGGTCGATCCATGACGCTTGATCGACTCAAAAACATGTATTTTGCAATTCAACATTTCGCCCACTTACAATCGTCCTATCGCAATAAATAAAATACTGTCGGAAAGCTAATGTTCCGTAGATGCAAAATGATGCAAAAAACCACAAAACGTTATAAATAATATTTCAAAAATTGCTAAAGTTTGCATATTTTTTGCGTAATATCAAATATTTGAACTGTGCTGTTGTAAACAGAAATGACGCCATTCTTTCTCAGATGTTCTCACAAATCTATTTTTCTGTCAAACAGATCAACCATAACACTGTTCTGTAGATCACATCTTTCTCTTTCGATCTGTGCTTTCCAAATCTTTCTATCTGATATAGTTCGCGAGAAATATCTATTCTACGAAGTAGTAACCAAACCGAACCAGATTCAATTTTTCTTTCGGTGCAGTTTACTAAATAGGCTATGTCGATTACTTACATTCATATTTTGTAACATATCTTTACACTATTTGGAAGATGAAATTTAGATCTTTCAGTTGGTACCATTCATTACATATTATATTTTAGGTTATTATTTCTGACTTGCAACCTAAATAATTTTCCAAAATTACATAAACCTAACATTCCCAAACGACCAGTGGTTTCTTTTGTTCAATCTACATCATACAATCTAGCTAAATTTTCTAAAGAGCTCTTAAAAATACTTCCAATTTTTAAACAAAATATGGAATAAAAATGCTTTAGAGTTAGTAGATAAAATTAAAGATGTACATATACCTTCTAATGCAAAAATTGAGTTTTTAGATGTTAAGAGTCTATTTACTAGTATTCTAGTTATGGAATGTTTGTAAAGTGTGGAATTATTATTAAGTAAGTCTAACGTAGATCCTTGTACTACTATTGAATTAATGGATGTCATTGATGTTTATTTGAAACAAAATTATTTTTAATTTCAAGAACATTTTTTGAACAAACAGGTTTGGCTATGAGATCACCCCTATCTTCATTGTTAGGATATTTATGGCCAATTTTGAAGACCAACTTTTTGACAGTAAAAATCAGCTTAAATGTAACATAATTTATTGATACAGATGTGTTATGATTGTTTGATGGTTCAGACTGCCAACGAAAATGTTCTTTTAATTATTGAAATTTAATTAATAAGGCGATACAATGTACAATGGATATAAATCAACACAATCTTATTAGTTATTTAGATCTAATTCTCAACACCTGTTTAACCATAAGTTAGCTGAATTAAATTGTATAAACAAATAGCTAGGAACTATGTATATGATGACAATTTAATTGATAATATGTTAAATAAAAAGTTAAAAAATATTGCCAAAAAACATTTTCGCTAAGGTGTTGCAACGGGTAACGCTGCTTCAAGAATAAACCCCACCTTTCGGGAGCCACTTGCAACAGAGAGTTCTCGCTTTGTACGTATGAATGAAATGAACTTTTAACCCAGAAGCTCAATCTTTTCACTTTAGGAATCAATTTTTAATTGAAACTTGATTCTTCAAAAATTTCTTAAAATTGATTTTAACTAGCTCTTGTTTTTTATTTTTTTCTATGTTAAAAAAACTCTCTCTAGGGGAGTGTCATTTGAAAGAGTTCCTTGCAAAGTTTATATATAATTTATTTATTATTTAAAGCACACACAATTGAAATATCAAAATCTTAAAATTAATTCATAGGATTGTAATCATACTACAATACAAAGCAAATAATTTAAATTAATTGTTTATGTCTTGTAATCTTCAAAATTGTCTTGTAATTGTTTTTGTCTTCAAAATAAATTATCTGTAGAATCGCCGAGATAAGTTGTTTTGTATTTCAAACTGCTAGAAGAGTTGAGTTATTTCAACCCGATGTGGTGTCCCGAAGTTTGATGAAAATCGGTTGAGTAGTTCTAGTGAGCTGCTCGTCCAGTATTTCTTCCAGTAACATGCTGACCTTGAATTTGAAATTTTGAAGTTCGTTTAAAGTTGATTAGATGAATTGAAGTTCTATTATTATTAATAATTTTGGCTCTATGTCGTATTAGTTTAAAATCAGTGTATTTGATGATTTACTTTAAGTTATTCATTTAAATCGATGTTAGTTATTGCAGCCTGATTCTATCTCATTTAACCTGTCCTGAATTTAATAAAATATTATGTCATGGTATGAAGTTGTAGAAGTTACTTTTTTGTCGAAAATTTTCTAAGTCGAATAAAATCTTTTGTAGTAATTTAACTCTTCAAAAACATCTATCTAGGTCGAAGAAATTGTTAAGAGTAACTTACCTTGACAGTTTAACTAATCAAGTAAACTATATTTTGATAAAGTAGGAATATTACCTCATAATATCACACCTTTCCTCCCTTCTGTCTTTTATGTGTTTTTCACTCTTATTTTGGGGTGTTTTGTCTATTTTAACACTTATTATAAACGGTACTGTAGAATTTATTCTAATTATTTTGTTATTGATTTGCCTTCTAATTATTCTTTAATAGTACTTGTAATCTATTCAATATTTCTCTCCTGCGATCTGTGTTTTGGTATCGCTGAGACACCTGATGCATGCACCGAACATACGATATTTCCTGTAAAATCATGAAAATTTTTGATTAAATTTATAAAATTGATAATTTTGGGTTTTATGCTGTAACTTTTGTTCCTGTAGGAATTTTCTAATTCTGTAAACATAGTCCTCTTTTACCCATTTACAGGTTCTTCTGGAAACTCGAATGAATGTTCTATGACCGTAACTTTCCGAGTTATTTTACTTTGAAGTTTTCAAATTATTTCTTCAATCAACTTTTGATTTTTCTTCTGACTTATTATAGATCTGTATTTGGAACGAAAGAATATGTTTTAATTTTTTTTTTTTTTTTTTTTTTTTTTTTTTCATATTCCTGTTGGTTGTCGAATTAGGCATAGTTCAAGGTTTTATTATCTTTTCTTTTTTGAGTAAACCCCCACCCCCCAATTTTACCCTTTATTGTGCTTTCTTTGGTCATTACAACATATATATACCTTCTTAAGCTAAACATATTAAAATAAATAATCCTTCCATCTTACATAATTTGTTCATAATAATTTGAATTGGAAGATTCTAACTCCTTTTAGTTATTTCCTGAAAACGGTTCATTGGATTTTGTTCAAATGCTCCAATTATGTTCTTTTCTCACTCTAGAGTCTATTTCTAGTTTAAGTTTTGAAAAATTAATTTTAGTTTTTCTGAAAACTAACAATTTTTTTCTAAATTTACTGGATTTTCCTATTCAAATTAATTATTTATTACTTTATTGATAATGACTTTAATACTTTATTTCCTTGGAATTAGTTTTTATGAATTTAATTTTTGTTTAAAATTTTAATTTTTCATCAAAAGTTTTTTGCTTGTAACTTTTACATTCATTTAAATTTATTAAATTTCTTTATTTAAAATATTTTCTTATATTTACTTTCTTCATTCAAATATCTAAATATATTTTATTTTATGTAATTTTGAAAATTGTGTTAGTTTGAATTTACAAGACTGAACAAGTTTGTTTCCTAGTGCATACTTCACAGCTCTTGTCACATCCTGAAACATTCATCTTACGCTAGGCATAAATATTTCATTATTCTACGTATCATTAATTATTTTGATTTTGAAATTTTTATGACATGAAACATTTCGTACTAAACGAAACCATTTTAGTGTGTGATGCTAAATCCACAAAATGGTGGAAGGTAGGTTATTTGGGTCAAACTAGTTACAAATTTAGGGAAACTATTAGAAAAGAATAAGTGTTATAAACCGGCATTTTATGTTGATAATAATTTAGGTAAATTGTAAATTAATAGTGAAGATAAAATACCAAAAATAGGGGTTTATCAATTAACTTGTAAAATTTGTATGCTACATATATAGGTCAAAACTGGTTGAAATTTTAAAATCAGATTGGATGAACATGATAGAAGTTAACGGTTAGGCTATGATGATTCTAGTTTTGCTAACCACTTAAAAACACACGATGTTTCGAATTTTCATCCTAACATAAATTTAAATATCTTACATACATCTAATAAATCTAAAAAAAAAATTTTTTTAAATCATAGAAAATTTAGAAATTAATAGTTAAGGGTAAAAATGTTTTAGTTTTAAATTAACAACATTTTTTTAACCCTCTCTACATTAAGTTTTTAGGTTAACAAAGGGAAATACCCAGCTATTGTATGTATAGTGAACTGTACTTAACTTTATTCTTGTAAGATAGCTTGACAATGCTGTAACTAGCAAAACCATGGTCGGCAAGTTTCAATAAATTTGTAGTTTATAATAAAAAGTTCTTGTTTTAATTATTAAAATGGAATACCACCAAATACCTAAAGTTTTTAGCATAAATAGTTTTTAAAAACTATTACTGAACTTACCGACAACATTTCAAGATGTATACCAAAATGAGCATAAGTGTTGAAGTACTCTTGATCTTCTCTCAGTTTTATAGTAGCCACACTCTTTGTTACGGTAGACATATCTTCCCCTCCACTAACATTCACTATCTGACTGACTGTTGTCTGCATTTTGCCCATGTCCCCCAACATTCTATCTACTAATTCTTGCTTCTCTCGTACCTGAACAAAGAACAAATTAGCACTAGAAATTTCTATTTTGTAATTTCTGTATAAATACTAGTTTTGGGTCATAGTAACCTGATGGTACCATCGTACCTGACCTGCTATTTCTACCTGAAGAAGTGTCACCGAAACCCTTCTATTGTCTATCTTTACTGCTCCTACACATCACGTCTATTGTTAGATGTCTTGGGAATTACCCAGGCGTGGTGGCACCATCCAGTTTAGGGAGGGACATTTTCAATATTTCAGTTGATGAACAGTAGAAGTACATATCAGTCGACTCTATCTGGTTCATTTCATTTCAGTACTTCAATTCCGTGAAATTCATTTTCAACCTAACCTAACCTTTCTCTAATATTTTTTGCAATAAGCAACAGTCTGTCTACCTTGCCGGATTGAATTGGAAGTGAATGAAGTGATAATCAAAAACTAAATAGTTGCTAGATTTTATAGTTGGAGAGCAGAGATCAAAAATGGCCCTTAAACAATCTGGTGGTGCCATCGAAATGTTTACCTCCGATATTCACAGCTATTGTTTTGTGTAACAATGAGTGACCCTTTTCGAGTCGAAAAAGGAATCGAGCAGACCTTCATTCCTAGAATTAGGGATCCTCCTCCGATGGTACCACCAGGTTACTATAACCCCTAGTTTTATATTGTTAAAATATATTAAAAGGTAAAATTTTATTATTAATTTAATTAGTTATGACTCAATTGGCTCTCATATGTATAACACATGAATGTTATTTATTTTTTATTCCTATCTATTACGAGATTGTTATACATTTGTTTTCCTTCAAGTCTACTTTTACAAATTGTTATTTAATTTTATAATCAATAATTATTGTTTTTGCACAAACTGTGATAACCTTGCATGTATAATTTTCATCATTATTGAGTTCTCATTGGTCTGTTCGCTTATACACACTTGGGCCTATTATAAATTATTTAGTTACTTAAATGTTTTTGTTATTAAATTATAGTGAAAGCGATCAGTGTTTGTAGTTGAGGTAAGAACAAAGATCTTAAAGGAATCATTAAAGTAAGGATGTAGGATTGCCACATCCTTGTCTCATTGTGTTTGATTTTAATTGTTCTGGCATCTAGTTTTATGACAACATTTTGTTAAATCTGAACTATTGGCTGTCTGTCAACTGTAATCTCTCATGGTGTTTGGTACAAGTTATTTTAATAAATACCTTTTGTGTAGTCAATCATATTCTTCTTTGTTATTAAAATTAGCTACATGTTTCGCTGAGCACAGGCCAGTGAATTATGAACAAAACATCATACATTAACATCTCATAATACTAAAATACATATGAAAAACATGTCTTGAATGTTTATGTTAATGAATATTAATAACATCAGGCAGGTATGTTACTGACGTACAGAGAAGCATGTATTGTGAAGACAAGTTATTTAATTTTTTTAATGATTACACTATTGTTATCCTTAACATTTTGTACAGCGACACAACTTTGAACTTTTAATAGTTATTACAGATCAATTTATTATGCCCTGTTTATAAAACAATGTTTTGCTGTTAAAATAAAATAAACAACTTTTTATATAATACAACAAAATTACATTTAAATTAAAATTGAAATACCTCCTCTTAATGTTGTAATACATGGCTTCAAAATGATTACAACCCATTAGTTTATTTTTAATGAGTACTATTTTTGTTATACGCTGTATAAAAACAGATAATCTGTAGTTGCCATAGGCATATACTAGTATTACCTGTGCTGATAAAGACTGGATGGTCCTCTGGAGTTCAGCAAAGTGTAATTCTGATAAAGTGACTCTACCATCCTCAGAATTCACATGGAAACAACCACTTGTCCCAGTCGCATTCTTCAAGTTGGCAGGAATTTCTACATCTTCAAAATCTTAAAAAAAAAAAAAAAAAATTAACTAATACAGTGTATGTTTTAAAATAATATAGTTACGGTACGGTATATAATGTAATATACAATTGTTGAAAAGCAGTTACTAGAATAATTAGTACATGAAAACTTCCCAACTAAAGTTTTATTAATATAATTTTGAGGCAGTATAAACTTTGATTTATTATGACTCTTTTGTATCATTTTAGGTTAGTAGTTACCAATCTTTTTGGTTATCGAGACCTTTAATGTATCTAGTTTTTTCAACAGCACCCAAAGTCAGAATATAGGCCTACCTGTGTACGTGTTTGGGAGTGTGAATGCTTATATTTGATTTTTTGTATAGCACAATTTACTTTTAGTTATATTTTACTTTGAAGCTAAATGTGTTTAATTTTAGTTTTTCAATTTAGTATTTTATGTTTTTAGAAGTTATTATTATTTTATAGTTTCTTACTTGTTTAGAATTAAGTTCACTATTAATTTTGATTTTGTAATAGGTTTTAGAAATAAATACTATTTTATAGTTTCTTATTTGTTTATTAATTTAAATTGTATTATTAAAATGTATATATTTGTAATATGTTATTAGAGGTTAAGTGGAAGAGAGGACCTTATGGTCTTAACTTCGCCTAAAAAAAAAAATAAAGATTATTATTACAGTAGAACTTGGATAATTCGAAGCTGAAAAAAAAAGGAAAAAATTCGAATTATCCAAAAATTAAATTATAAAAGTTACTTTTTTTCAAGTTTAGGCTCCCAAAATGTTTGAAATAATAATAATATGTGTTAGGTTAATTACTTTGTATAACCTAACCTAACCTAACACATATTATTCTTAATACACAATCCAGGAAGCTGCACATACATTATGTCTAAGTTGAAATAATAATTACAGTGTATATGTTTATTATATAAGCTTTATTTTCACAAATCAAAAGTTAATGAAGCTCTTTTATTACAGTATATACAGTAAGTTTCTAGGCATATGTATAGCCTACACTAAATTAAAGTTTGACAAAGTATTGTGAAATGTCCGATTGCCTTGCAGAATTAATTTTTTTAAGGTTTGCAAAATCCTCAAGTATGTTTAAAGAATCAAAAACAACTTCACTTACATTGGTTTGTCCTTCAATGTACCGTCGAAACTCACGCAATTGTTGAAGAGCCTCTGACGTTATAGGGATTGGAGACTCTTCAACTTCAGCTTGCTCTTCTTCTAAATTTGACAATTCGGCACTATTTTTGTTTTTCACTTCTGCTAAAATGTCTTGATCAGAAAGTTCTCTACACACTTCTACTTTTTCGTCTAAATTAACGTACTCCTCAAAGGTGACGTGCGTATTGCCTTCCCATCCGACAAGTAGAGGGGGAACATCTTCGTCTAAAAATTCATTTAAAAGCTAGTCAGATTTCTTAATGAATCCAGCTTTTTAAAAACAATTCGCTATTGTTGTTTTAGTAACTTGGGACCATGCATTGTGGCACATTCTTGCTGCTTGAAGGACATCGATCTTTTTGTTACTGTTATCCAATGAATCTGTCAAGAGCGTTTGTACAAAAAGTCGACGGTAAAAATGCTTAAAATTTTTTATAATGCCCTGATCCATAGGTTGTACAACTGAAGTCATGTTATGGGGGGGGGGGGAATAACCTTAACATTGTTCATTAGTGGGATAGAGTTACTGTATGAGCGGTTCAATTGTTAATAAACAAGATGATTTTTCTGTTCTGTTTACGGAAGGTTTTGTCGAGATTTAACAACCAATCTTTAAACAGCTCTGCTGTCATCCAAGCTTTTTTATTTGGGTAATTATATAGCAGAGTAGCCTCACTTCAAAATCAATTTTTATGGGTTTTATTCGTCAAATAAATGTTGGAAAAATATTTTACTATCGAAAAAAAGTGTCGGAAAGATGATTACATAATACAATAATACAATTACACAAGTAGTTTTTTCGTGAAAAAATTAACTCTGTGTTATCTTTCATACTCATGACATTCACTTCAATAAACGTACGGAAGGTTTGGCCAGGTGGTTATATATATATAGCAACCTGGCCAAACCTTTCGTGACATATAATAATACAGCCCTACATATGCGTACACTGAAGCACATACGATAGACAATAGAATGTCAATGGAGGGAGGTGCGAGGAAATGTGCCGCGATATGGAAATTCAAAACAACATTTCCATGGCCATATAGCCGAATTTATGTTTAAGAGAAAGTACAATGAGTATAATACTTGTTTTCATCATTTATGGCGAATTACGAGTGAAATACATTTAAATTCAATAAATTCCTCTTCTACTGAATTTGCAGCAGAATTTGACTCTGATTAAGATTTTCTTGTGTAATTATATTATGTAATCATCTTTCCGACACTTTTTTTCGATAATAAAATATTTTTCCAACATTTATTTGACGAATAAAACCTTTAAAAATTGATTTTGAAGTGAGGCTACTCTGCTATATAATTACCTTTATTTGATCTGTACTCGAGTGGTTTGGACTTTATGTTTTTAAAACATCTAGGATTAGCAGATTTGCCTATCATTAGTAAAGGCAACTTTTCGGTGCCATCCATATTGGCCCTAACCAATAAAATCAGTCTTTCCTTACTGTTTTTTTCCCCCACTGCAGAGATCTCCTTTAAAAGTTAATGTTTTATCCGGAGTACATTTAAAAAAACAAACCCGTTTCGTCTACGTTAAAAATGTCTTTTGCCGGGGTTTCTTCAATCATTAGAAAAACATCGCCTTTCCAAACATTTGCAGCTTCTTGATTCACACTCGTACTTTCACCACACACAGACTTAAAAGTAATGTTGTTTCTTTCCTTAAAACCATCCAACCAACCAGTACTCGCCTTGAAACCACTTTTCTCCACACCAACAGCAAACTCTTCTGCCTTTATTCGAACAAGGGGCCCAGATAATGGAATGGTTTTGTCCCGAGCTTCCTTAAACCACTTTAGCATACATACATCCACTTCGGGATTATCTGGTTCTCTGGCTCTTTTGCAGTCCTTTCCATTTCCACTCAAAGCACTGTTTAATATTCTCCTTATTTTTCAAAAAAGTAGACACTGTGGTAGGTGCTATCCCGTACTCCGTAGCAATGTCACATTTCTTCTTAAGACCCTTCTCCACCTCACAAATAACGGCGACTTTTTCACAAAATGTACTGAACGTGTGGTTTACTTAAAGACATTGTGATTACTCGCACAAACAAAAACTTTCAAAATACAAATGACTGACAAGCAGAGGCACACTACTGTAACAATGAACCGAAACTCAGCAGAACATCGATAATTTTATTTTTTAATTGTCTGCAGTAAGGCTATGTCTACAGTTGGGCAAAGGCTAATTCACAGTCGGGCAAAGGCTAGTTCACTCAGACTGGCAGCACGACACTAACTGCGTAACAGAGGTACCGCATCTCCTGACTGCATGTGAATCGGGGTGGTATGACCGCAATAAATGCGTCAGTCAGAAGGCTCCTATTGGCTGGGGTAAAGTCGCACGTTCCATTTTTACTGCAGACACTCCATAGATAATTCTCGGAAGGTGATAGCGGGCCTGGGAATTCAAACATTTGTCGAAACAATAGCGGCTAGGCTTTGATCCTCCCGCAGTGTACTACAGTATTTCAGTGTACAAAATAATTCTTGGAAGTCGGTCCCTTTGATACAAAAACTTCGAATTAAAGAAGTTGACTTCGAATTATCCATAATTTTTTTTACATTGATATCATATAAAGTTCAAAGGACTAAAATGCAAAACTTTGAAGCAAATGCAATTTCGAATTAAAGACGTTTGAATTATCCAAGTTCTACTGTATTAGCCATATGGCACTTTTTTTGTGCACATAGTTTGTCATAGGTGTAGTTCAGTAATTTTTTTTACTCTGCAATTTTTCTATACTTATTCTTATAAACAGAGTTTAAATTTTAGTCTCGTCCATCTTGAATAACTTAGATTGTACTGAAAAAAATTTAAAATATCTGACTGTCTAAAGACCAGTATACTAATTTTACTATAAAATTTACAATTACTCTATGCATAACACAACACAATAATAAAAATAATTTAAAATCTCATTTGAAATCTACATAATTATTATAGTGGTATAAATTAAATAACAACTTACCATACATGAGCCATGGGTCGTCATCTATGAATGGCTTCATAAATGAATCATCCGACCACAGAGGATTCTTGCAAGTCATAACAACTTCAGGGCTCGGATTATACGTACGAATGTAGTTAACCATTTTGATGAAGGAATAACAATCCATTTTGTGGTGTGCCTATGCAACAAGTAGAAATATATTTCACAAACAAAACGGTTTGGTTGTGTTATAATAATCTAATGGTACCATATGGATTATATTGGTTAGATAAAAAATGATCGTAAGTTATATACTCTATTCTACACATGAAATACAAGGACTTTTTGTAAATTTGAAAAATTAAATTTTACCTTTAATCTGGCCAAATCAAAGTCATGATCACTTGTACAATGTGAAACAGCTTCATCTATATTCTTAAACTTCATGGTACAAAACAAACAATCTGCAAGAGAATTGTCTTCTTCCATTTCATCCCACCCATCGGAGCCATCCCATCCATCATCTTCCTCATCCTCCATAGTGCAAACACTATACAACAAATTAATATTTTATTTATGAAAACACAATATCAATATATTTATTAATTAGAATTGTAAGCTGATTCTTTTATCAGCTGGAAGCGAGTACTGTATCAAAACTGATGAGTGACCTTCCATAATAAAGATGTCTTATGATTTATTCACTGATACATAGTAAATAGACAAGTCACAGACATGGCATGGTTTGAAGCTCAGAAATTTAAGGCTCTAGTGTCGTCACTTAACGGCCCACTTCAGTAACTTCAAGGGCAGTATGCCATATTGCATGCTCCGACTCTTTCCACATTAGGGAATTCTGAATGTGAAACCACAAAACAACAACTGTTTAACCCACATATTGATGCTTCACATTATCGTATGCTATAGAATTTCTTATATAATAAATTCATTGTTTTTACTTATAAGCTTTTGGATATATTATAATATAAAATATATAGCGTAACAAGTCACTCTTCTTTTCATATTTGGTGGATTTTTACTTTTTTTTTAGATATAATTTTAAAGTATTGTAACGAAAAGGTGCTGGCTAGGGTCAGTGAATGGCAAGCCATCAATTTGACAAGAAATAAAAGAGTTGACAACTCATGGACAAGCCCATACTTAAAAAAAAACTGAAGGGTTTATAGGCAAGGAACTCATTTAGAGATATTTTAGTAAGGATAGGCCAACGGACAAAGTTTAAATTAACCAATAGGGTAGAAAATGTCACTTCCTAAATTTCAGTAAACTTTGAATCCCACCAATGAAAAATAAAGCCGTGGTGTGACTGTTGAAAACAAGAAAATGATAAATATAGGTCAGAGAGAGAAAAAAAACTAGGTGTTCTGCGAAGTTGTAGGTACTAGGTTGTTCTACTAGATAATTGTTCTTCATAAAATTTTGTTAAAACTTTTATAATAAATTGCAAAATCTTCTGGGAAATTGGTAAACATTTGAATGTAATTGCGAAGAATATTAAATTAAAGAAATACATCGAAAGTGAAGTGTTGAATTAAAACAAATTACGTCGAGAAGTGAGTTAATTAAGTAAAAGAAATACATCGAGCAGTAAATTAGTTAAAGTTAAAGAATATGTCGTAAAGTGAATATAGTCAGTGAAAAGTTAATAGATGAAATATCAGCGTCGAGAATAAGAAGAGGAACTCTGTGAGAAATCAATGTGAGTTACGCCAAATTACCAGACCAGATTACAGCTTTGCGAGAACAAAGGTGATTATTGGACACCAAATCAACATCGAGCTTATCTGCTGGAACAACCACCAAACAACCACGCTTCGGATTGTGAAAGGACTTCAGATTCGATAAGTACACTGTGAAAATTTGTATAAATAATTAACCACCAACAATATTTTGATTCAGTAACTAAAGTTTAAATTATAGTCACCAAAGAACCACACGAACGAGAGAGAGATTTTATTTTATTTTAAATCAATCTTAAAATAAAACAAGCTAGCAATTAAAGAAATAACAGTAAAATTAAATTCATTATAAGTAAATCAGACTAATAACAATTTTGATACACTCGTTGTTTCTTTTCTAATTGTTAAGGAAGCATTGTATAATCTTATTAGATTGTATTTAATTGTCATTGTGATTTATTTAAGATAATTTCATTTGTTTAGGATAAAAAATATTGCAGTTATTTCATTTGTTAGACTAAGGAATTAGATTATTACTGTATTTAAATAAGTGCATCCTTAGCAAATCAAAATTAAATTAAAATTAATTGTGAAAAAGTATTATAATTAAAAAAAAAAATTTTAAAAAGGAAAAAAGAGATTGTAACAATAAAATTCATTTGCATTAAAAAAAAGAAATGTGTCTTTGTTATAGTATTTGTAGAATGGAAAGGGAATATAGGTTACTAAATTCACATCACCATATTAGGTCTAGGCCTACTATTTAAGTTACGCTAGTTGTGTTCACCCAATTTTTTATACAGAGCATTTCAATTGCAAAATATTAGCTTCTTATGTTTCCGCTTTTTAACAGTTTTGTAAACAAAATTTTAAATGATCAACTTAATATCTTTTCGTTTTAGGCTGCAGTTCTACTTTTCTCGATTTAATAATATAGCAATTAATCACACCTGACTTCTAATAAAGAATTTACATCTAGAACAAATTAAGTAAGGTTTCCTGGGTTTAATCTATAAATTAAACTAGGCCTATTATATATAGACCTATTTAACAACTACAAAAATATTAATATATCAATTAAAATTAAAATTCTCCTGAGATGTTGTTTAGCGTGCAAAGGAATAGTCAGATTTTACGTGAATCTTAAAATCTTACATGTTTTCATTTTCAAATTTAATAGATAAAAATTAGTTTCCAATGTTGAATTCCTAATTTTTATTGCAACTTCTACATAACTTTATTCTTTTCCATTTTTGTACATTTCATAGTAAAAAATTGGGACTATTTAAGGTAAATAATATATCTTATAGGCTATCCATTTTCTTAAATAAAGTCTAGAACAGTGTAAGTTATATTCAATTTTTAATCAAGACTGTATGCTCACTGATTATGGCTATATCAACTTACGCAGAATACAACTTACAATTATTAGCATATTAAAAAAATATGTTTCATTAATTTTTTTTTGGAGAATTAAATATTTCTGTCTGTTTTGTCATTACCACAACCAAGACAATTTATGTCAATATTTCTGATCACATTAAGTACGGTAAAACCTGTCTAAAACGGAACATTATCGTTCCAGTATTTTTTTTTTCCGTTTTGGGAGTTTTCCGTTTTGGTAGGTTTCCGTTTTATAGATGTTCTTAATTTTTTTTAAAAATACTGTGCATACTGTATAGTGTACAGTACAAAATTCTGTTATGCAGTACTCTAATTCTCAGAACAAACGGGAATTATAGTGGCAGAAAGTACAGTAATGTAAAGAAGGATGGGGCGAGGGGTTATGATTCCTAGAAACTGCCTTATTAGTGCATGTAGCTGGTGAGTTTCGCCAAAGCGGTGATTATTTGAAGTATACAGAAGTAATGCTGTGGCGGTGGTGCTCTTTGACATCTGACTCTCTTCTCAAGTTCAGTGCATAAAGATGAAAAACGTCCTTTGCTCGAAAGTTTTGTATTTGAGCTGAGTTGCGCCAAACCGGTGATTGTTTGATCTGTACAGAAGTAATGACGTGGTTATACACGGTTTCGCTTTACGCGGCACTTTCCCACAACACATCTACCGCTTATAAAGGAGACTATCTGTACCCAACAAAATTTCCGTTTCCACGTTAGACAGTTTTGTATTAAATTACATTGGTGTACGCAATTTATTTTCCGTTTACGCAGGTTTCCGTTTTAGGCAGGTTTTACTGTAGATGAATCTAGTGTGGTTATTTACTTTACAAATACAGCCCAATTGGCACTTTTACAGTTTTTTCCCTTTGTTATTCAAAAGCAAAAATCCTCTTGGTTATCATGTCTTATAAAAAAAACGGGAAAAGAAGATAAAATAAAGACCCTCTAGCCTTCGAATACGCAGTAATTATACATTGAAACTTCTCCCAGATTTTAGTTGTTAAAAATAATGAAAACTTAAACTATTTAACTTGTTTGTCATTAATTAAATATTTTTTAACATTGCTAAACAATTTTCAAGTCTCAAAATACATTAATATTGAAGTAACATACAATTTTACCAAAATCCACAAGCTATTTGAAGGACGATATCCTGGGTTTTTGAGGTTAGTTCAGCTGATTTATGTTACTACATATGGCAACTCGTGAATCTAGAATCTATTGAATGTCTCATCCCTCTATGTTTATGTTCATCCGCGTAAATAGGTCTGTTTGGAAAAATGTCAAACTATCTAACAAGATCTAGTTAAAGAACTACAGGTCTAGGAAGGTCAATATATAGATATATTTACCTTACCAGACCTTATAGTCTCTTTACTAAGTCTGGCAAGATAAATTATATATATATTTCACCTTCCGAGACCTAGTTTTCATGATTCTTAAATCATACAGTGCAATGCCTGTGAATTTTAAACCTGTGAAATGTATTGTAATGCTCATGCTCCCTACGAGTCATTTCACTATGCATAATCTATAAAACCTAGATGCATAGAGCGCTTGTGTACTTTAGAATGTCATGAAAACTTGAATATTGCTTATTTTTAACTGAAATAATGTATTGTGAAAAATAAAAAGTGTATGGCATAATAAAGGATGATTTAATTGTAAAACTGAAGGTATGTAGAACAAGAATTGCATAAATTTCGCTAGTAAATCACTACTAAACAGGTAAATAGTAAAGGAACAGTACATATTTACCTGTTAGTTTAAGGTTGGTCCTGAATTAAAGATTAGACATTTTACTGACTTTGTAGGGTCATGTATAAACAGATCACAATTATATTAATTAAAAAAAAATGTGATTAGCTTTTTTAATTAATTATTTTTTTAAATGTAAAAGGCAATCAGGTATTCCCTTAGTGTCAGTTTCAGTTATGTTTACAAAGGGTTTATTTAATTATAAAAACTTACAACAAAATAATACTCAATCATTTATACATGATAAAGTAAATGTTAGTACACATAAGTTTGATTATTAAACTAATATTAAAGAAGAATAATCACATGCTTACTCTGGTCGGCCTAACTCCGCCATTTTTATTGTGCACTGTGCAGTGTAGTAGAGTAGTAGAGTCAAGAGTGTACAGTGTGTGCAACCGCAGGCAGGTATACGTTTTTGTTTAAACTTTTGACTGTTGGCAGTAATGGCATATTTTTATGGCTTGCTACAGATCACTTTTGCGCAAACTTGCTTTTATTTTCAATACAGAAAAGTGCTATAATATTTTCTAAAAATTTATTCTCACCCTATATTATAAAAGAAGAATTTTATTTAATTGTATATTCACCACAGTGCTCTAGTGATTCATATGATCATCCTTTATTATTTTTTTCAACAATGGTTGCACTTATTTTCAAATAAAGAGGTCAGCTGATAAATTTTGAAACAAAATCAAGTTGGCCTTAATTGAAATCAGCTGGAAAGGCCAGATGTTCTGTGAAGTGTGAATCATCTGGTGTGGAAGAGATTTACTGTATTTTAGTTTATACTCGGTGGAATAATATTACTATAACTCTACTAGTATTTATTTTAAATCTAGATTACCAGAATACCAGATATTGTAATTCAGTAACATTTGTAAGTTTAGATATAAGGGGTTTCAAATTTAATTACTAGTCTTAAGTCATTCTATTTGATTTAGCTAACCTTGTTTTGACGTTTGTGACTTGTAGTGTAGTTGATACTGTCAAGGAAAGATACAGTCAAATAATTGTACAAAATATATTCAATATTTTAAAGTTTAAAATGTGTAAGTTTCTGTATATTTGACTTATGAGTCGTCAAATTTTAATAAAAGCCTATTGATTGACAATGTTATTAAGTTTCGTATGTATCGGTTGTAGATCGTCATTCGATTTTTCTATAATAAAGTCATTAAAACAAAGTATTTACCTTGTTTTCAAAGGATCAGATCATATTATGTGGTACAATAAACATTTTAAGTCCCAAAATGCATTACTTTAATAGAAAATGAGATGTATAAAAGTACAAAATTGATGCCAATGTATGATGGCTTGTTCAATTAAGCCTGCTAGGTGACTATATTTTATATTTATTAGGCATGAAAATTATAGCTTATTATTATAACGTTATATGATTGAAGAATCATGTCTATTATCACAATGGCTATGCAAATTGAGTTTCATTGATATTTACTGTATAAAAGTAAAAAAATTGAGATACATAAAATGACATGTACATTTTGCGAATTGTTTCTTTTTGATCTGGGACCTTGCGTTATATAATTTACGTCTTTATTATATAATTTGTAGTTTTTAGATTGTAATTTGTTAGTGAAAAAAGGGACCTCCACAATGAAAACATTATTTATTCTTAAGAAGTAAGGTATGTAGTAAACTATAAATAAAAAATCCCGAAAATTAGGAGCCACCTTTATGGAAACAATTACCATATCATCCTTTAACACACATTTTACTTTTGAATAATTGAAAACCATTATTTCTGTCGCAAACAAGCTATTTAAAATGACGATTTGTGGGCCTTTTGAGGTTAGTTTGGCTCTTTATGTTAATATGTTTGGAAATCGTGATTTTTCTGTCTCATTCCTCGATGTTTATGTTCATTCGTGAAAATAGGTCTGTTTAAAGAACTGTCAAACTAGATGATATTACTGTCAATCATGTGTCACCTAACCAGACCTAGTTAATGAATTACAGATCTAAGAAGGTAAATATATTTAGTTCCTTTACTAGGTCTGGTAAGGTAAATATATATATTAACCTTCCAAGACCTAGTTCTCATGATTCTTAAACCTATTGTATGATATCAGACCTATTGTTCTTTCACTAGGTTTGGCAAGGTAAATGGATATATATATTTTAACCTTCGGAAACTTAGTTCTCATGATACTTAAATCATAGAAGCGTAGTAGTATGATCCTGTGAAATTGATTGTAGTGCGCATGCGCCCCACAAGGGGTTTCAATATGCGTATTCTATGAAACTATAGATGCATGGCGTGATTGGGTAATTTAGAATGTCAAGAAATGCTCAATTTTGATTATTTTGAAGTGAAATAAAGTATTGTAAAACACAAAAAGTGTATGGCTTAATAGAGGATGATGTAATTGTTATAACAGAAGGTATTTAAAACACGAATTGCATATAGTGGAACAGGTCTAAGAAGGCACTTCGCAGATCGGGTAAAACGCTGTACTATTCTCTAAGTAAACGTTAAGGGGTGCGAGAAGGGCAAGTCTTAGGTAGCTGGCGATTCGGATGCAAAGTCAATGTTTGTGGAACAGTGTTATTTTCCAACATAATCCACCTCTTCCTCTACCGCCCGCACCGAGCACAAGTGCCTTCTTAGGGCTGTTCCACTATACATTTAGCAAGCAACGACAGGAACACTACATATTTACCAGTTTTGGCTGTAGTACATTAAATTACAGTAATTTAGGTTAGGCTTGTATTCACAAGTCCAGATTTATTTTTATGTAACTCATTAGTCTATACTTTAAATACCGTACATCTTGACTTCTATTATGTTTGCAAGGACACTGTACTAGTAGTGCGTTGGTAGTGTCAACTTGTCGATAATGTTAACCTTAGAAAAATCTTAAAACAAGAGCAAGCCTTACTAGATGGTTTTTGCAAAATATTCAGTCTTCCGTACATCTTGACTACTATTGTGTTTGCAAGGACACTGTACTAGTTAGACCTAAGTGTGTTGGTAGTTTGAACTTGTCCAAAATGTTAACTTTAGAAAAATCTTAAAACAAGAGCAAGACTTACTAGATGGTTTTTGCAAAATATTCAGTCTTCCGTACATCTTGACTACTATTGTGTTTGCAAGGACACTGTACTAGTTAGACCTAAGTGTGTTGGTAGTTTGAACTTGTCCATAATGTTAACTTTAGAAAAATCTTAAAACAAGAGCAAGCCTTACTAGATGGTTTTTGCAAAATATTCAGTCTTCTTCAATTAGTTTCTTAGTGTGTATATCTCTTTCATTGCCATTTAGAAGTACTAGATCCACATATAATTGTCTGGTAATTATGCAGTGTACTTGCCTGTGAAATTGAGTGGCAAAAAATTATGAAATCGTTTACTAGTATTCGTTAATCCGTATTATCATGTTAGGTTAGTGAATATATATAGTTAACCTGCCCAAACCTATTTCTCATGATTCTTCAATCAAACAACGTAGTAATGTTAAGGTGGCAGATGAGATGTTATGCACATGGGTCATGAGATACACAAGTGTACAAGTCATGAGTTTACACAAGTGTAAGAGAATCTGATTAGAAGCTCTTTAGGAGAGAAACAGATGTGAGCTGTGTGGATGGGAAGAGTCCTCTGGAGAGATTGGAGGAGGTGATCATTGATGTAGCAGATAAGAGCATACCGAGAGTAAAACATGGTGGCGAGCGTAGACCCAGTGTCTGGTGGACACAAGAGATTTCAGGACTGGTCAGAAATAGGAGAATAGCCAGAAGGTTTTGGAAAAACAATCGTACACCGGAGAATCGGAAAAAAATATAACCTAGCAGCTGCAAGGAATAAGATAGCCATTAAGACGGCAAATAGCGAGTCCTGGAAGGCATTTGTAAACTCAATAAATTGCAACACATCAGCCACTACAGTTGGAAAAAGTTCAAATCTTTTCAGGGCAATAGTGGTAACACAATTTTCAAACTAGTGAACCTAGATAATACTGTCGTGACTGAGAAGTCAGAAATTGTTGAAATGCTAAACAAGATGTATCCCTTAAAGGCTGCCAGCCCGGATCCTTGGCCTTTTAGCCTGACACCGGTGCAGGAATATCTGACCTGTAACATGGAACACATTTTCAGACAAAGGGACGCCATGGATCGGCCTTTTACTGACAATGAGTTAAAAATGACGCTTGCTGACCTACATGACTCGGCACCCGGGGAAGATGGTATACACAATGCAATGCTGATAAATACATCATACCAGGCAGCGTTACTCAAGTTTTTCAGTAAAATATTGACAGTGGGTGAACTTCCAGAAAAATGGAAACTGGCAAAAATAATACCAATATGTAAACCTGGGAAAAACTCGACAAAGGCCACCTCATATCGACCAATATCCTTAACATCATGTGTATACAAATTGATGGAACGAATGATAAATGAAAGATTGAAATGGAAGTTGGAATCAGAGGGTCTTTTAAGCGACAGGCAGTTCGGATTTGGACCAAGAAGAGGTACTGTGGATGCTCTGCTGTACTTGACTGATAAAATAAACAAAGCTTTCAACAAAAAACAGTGTACAGTTGCTGTAATGATAGATTTTGAAGCAGCATTCGATAGAGTGCTGAGCAGGTCGATCGTCCTCCAGTGCATGAAGCTGGGCATTGGAGGTAGAATGCTAAGATTCATCCACAACTTTCTGCTCGGAAGAAAAATAAAAACTGTCGTGGGTGACTTTGAGTCTGGATTGAAACCAGTAAGCAATGGAACACCACAGGGAGCAGTTCTAAGTTCCACATTGTTCAATATAATGATGAATGATATTGCATCCGACACATCAAAAGAGGTATACTTTGTTATATATGTGGATGACTTGACAATATGTCGTCACAGAAAGACCCAGATCAGGCTGTTTTGAAGTGCAGCGAGCCGTAGACACAGTGTATGAATGGTCAACAAAGTGGAATTTAAAAATCTCTGAGGAGAAAACAGAAACTACAGTCTTTACCAGGGGATACTCTCTTAAGGACTTCATACCAATAATAGGTATAAAAGGCCATATCCTACGTTACAATCCAAATCCAAAAATCTTTGGTATCGTGATGGACTGTAAATTGCTGTGGGGACCGCATATCACATATGTCCAGAGCCAATGCATAGGAAGAACAAATGCTATATTAGCGATCCTGAGCAGATCTTGGGGTGCGGATACTGTTATTCTCAGGCAGTTCTATTTGACCTTCATTAGATAAAAAATGACATATGGATCCGAGGTTTGGTGGTCCGCTGCTGCCACCCATCTTAAGAAATTGGAGGTAATTCAGAGCAGGTCAATGAGGGTATGTTTGGGATGTCCTAGAGCGACCAGCATCCATTCAATGGAGATTGAACTAGCAATCGAACCTTTGAAACTGTGCATAGAAAGGATGTTCATGACAAGACATCTCAAAATCCAGGCTCTTCCGCAAATCCACCCACTCTGTCGTCTTGAAAAAAAACAACTTGGCTCAGAACTCCTTCAACAACGTCATAGCAAATATGGAACATAAATCTATACGAAGTACTCTGGAGGTTTCCCCAGTAGTGAGTGCCACTCCCCCATGGATGACAAAAAGCATAAATGTTGAGTTAACCATTCCTGGAATCGAAAGGAAAAAAGAAGAAGAAAATCCAGAGTTGCTGCGGCGGACGACCATAGAGTACATCAACGAAAAATACTGTGGATTTCACTGGATTTTCACGGATGGTTCAGTCAGGAGAGAGGAAAAGAAAGCTGGGGCTGCCTTCTATGACCAGACAACAGACACGGAGTTTTAATGCCATCAGAATCTACCTGTAGTACAGACACTGAACTGCTTGCAATTAGTGGTGTGCTTGCTTACATTGACTCTTTCCCTGTCAATAATGTGTGCATTTTCTCTGACTCTAGATCGGCCCTGCAAATAATACAAAAGCATAGGCCAACAAGTTTCCACTATCAAATCGAAGAAATTCCCAATATGCTATGCTGGAGAGATTATTGGGATTGTCAGTTGCCAACCATGTGACAAAACTCCAACCTGCACCCCAGAGACAAACATCTCTTGATGAATGTCTGCGACAAGTTAGGAAAAAATTTGAAGATATCTGGATAGAGCGATGGAGGGTAGGTGCTCTGGGGCGCTCCTTTTTCAGGATCCAAAATGCCTTCTAAACCTTCAATTTACAGGAATGTTGCACGATCAACAGCAACTTTTGATGCTCGAATAAGATTTGGTCACATTTTTACCCAGGCTTACCTGATCAGATTTCATTTGGTGGAGTCCTCCAGATCTATAGCTTGTAAGAAGGAGGAAGAAACAATTGAACACATTCTCCTACGTTGTGAGTCGGACAACTCCCCAAGGGATAAGCTGAAGACATGTATGACTGAAGCTTGCTCAGGGTTTGACCAAATTTTAACAGACAGAAAATTTTGGAAACTGACGGAGGAGGTTTATAGGAGACACCGAGCCATTGGAGACAGCTCTGGAAGCTTGTAGAAGAAATGGAAATGGAATGGAGTGTCTTCCATGATCAAAAAATATCAAATTATTTCAAATTAAGATAGGTAGTAAACAATTTCATGATTTTTCTCTACTAAATTTCCCCGACAAGTACACTGCACAATTACCAATTGTCTAACTTATTTATTTCATATTTCTCTCTCTCTCTATATATATACTTTACATTTCAATAAATCAGTTAAAATAGGTCATGAAACAATTCAGAATGTCATTTAATTAAAAATTTATGGAGAAAAAATATTTGTGGAATTCCATTCAAACAAGAGGCGACACACACGAGATCTGGCGGACACAACCGATATGTGAACTGAATAATTACGCAATAAGTTATAGGCATAGGAATCCGAAAATAAAATCACAATTTAAAAATATTTCCCGATATTTTAAGACCCTGTTTCCCACCTCCAAATCAATCAAAATTAAATCGTCAGTTTAGGAAAATTATTATAAAGACACAATTCGACCATTAAAACGAAATATTAAAATTTTATAATCACCTTCTAAAATATTTAACAGAGAATCCGATACAGGGCATCACAGAATCACAAAGATTCTAAGTAAACGAACATCTATCATGAGAAACTAGTAATTTTAACGGATAGATCGGAATCTTCTACGTAGGAAAAGTCATTTAGAAAAATACAAAGGATATACCAGTCAATCGGTAGAAATTAAAAACTAAACCAACTCTCGAATTGAATATGGCCATTAAATTGATCTATTCTGAACTTCAAGCTGACGTAACAAGAACTTTTCCCAAACTCGTGTTCTGATTGATGACTTAAATTAGAACAGTTGTGAAGTAGATATACGATACAATTTGTATAAATTAGAGTAATTAGTTTGACTATTAATATTTCAATGTAAAATAGAAGTTATTTGTTTGTTTAGTAATATAATTTAGTTTATTTAAAGTCCTAAAGTCCCATTTTTCCAAATTGAATCATTGAAAATCTTGGGAAAAACATTTTATCAATAATTATCTAAATTTTCCCTTAGCATATAAAACACACACACTAAGTGTATACATAAAAGGTCAGGTGATATAGAAGGCGGGTGATTTGAAACCAAGTAACGCTTTCCCAAAAGAATGGATTGTTTTTGGCGTCTTGTAGATGAACAGGATGCTCCTACAGAGCTGAAGATTTTTGAATAAGATTTTAAAAGGAACATCAACAAGTGTAGCATCAAAATTAAGTGTAGCACTTGTCAGTGAAAAAATTATATTGGTTATATAAGAGCGACATCAATCCCATAAAGAAAAAAGATATGTCCTCTATTAAGGCATGCAATGAAAGTTAAGGCCATGTTTGTCAAATCTAAGTTGATCATTTGTAAGAGGGGGGGGGGATTTATAAATATTAAAACATTACATCTTGAAGCAGATTGTAGCACTAAGTGCTAATAGCCCAATCTCCATGATATCCACATACAATTTGAGTGCCCTGCTTTTTATAACCCACAGAATTTAAAAAAATATTAAAATGTTAATTTTGAAGAATATATATATATATTAAAACAACCCCAAAATGAAGTTGTTTTAATAATTTTAATAACTACAGTTTCGAAATAAATATACCATAATGCATTTCAAACGAATTGCTAATCCTCACGACATCTAGTGGGAGATCCGCGTAACCACGTTTACACAATGGTCAGAATGTAAATTAAACAAAAGCCTAAAAATACTAGAGTACCGACCTGATAACTTCAAATAACGTGATTCCCCGAATTTTAACGTAAGCCTAGAATATACAATTTAGAGGCCTAAACTTCCATATTATTCAAATTAAATAACCCCGTAGCAAGATTAGAATTAAGATAGACAAAATCAATCGAAATTAAACACGAATTTTCAAAAACATTTACAATGGCCGAACCGGACCAGAGAGTCATAAATAATTAATTATAAAGAATACGACTATCGCTTCAACAAAACAAATATGGCCTATGGATTAAACGGATATTTTGACGTATAAGTTGTCACCTGAACATACAAAGAAAACCTCAAAATTATTTAGTATTGATGATAAATACAACCAAAGTCCTATTTCAAAGATGGCGGAACAGACATAATATGTGACAGAAATCAAATAAGCCACACCCACCGATACAGCAACCATGTGACCAAAGTTTAGCCCACTAATTTAAAGTGCGGGAAATCCCAACTAGTTTTAGATTAAGACCAAGGTGAAATCGTATTTAGGAATAAGATAGTTTAAATTTAAAGGAAGTTATTTGGAACCCCTCTTAGTATGTCTTCAACAAATTTAAATGTATACTGTAATAGTAGAGTCAACAGTCTTAAATGAAGTTCTTAACAACTTCCTGCTTAACAAATTAGGGTCATGTATTCATTTTCATCAGTGCTACTAATCTTAATCAAGATCACAAAAAATGGATAATGTTGAATCTCTATGGACGCTGTAACAATGATTTTTGGGAAGTTTGGTTGGGAGATCCCAAGCTTAATGGACGTTTCTGACTCAGTTCCAATTTAATGCAATTTAAATAAGTGGAAAAGTATATTTAAATTTTCTATGGAGTGCTGAGAAGTAACACAAATTAAAAGTGATAAGTAACAGTTGAAATTTTTCTAAAAATCTACCAAGGAGCAGACACAATACAAGCTAGTTTCAACAACGTATTTGAGAACATTGGTGAGACCATTCCAATTTATATATTTTTTTAGTCATCCTATATCCCCACTAATAGGCCTAAGTAGCCTACTATCATAAACTTTGAAGCATTCATACACAAAAGTGGAATAACTTATAACAAATATCATACTAATTGAACTATTTTCTATATGTACACCGAGTATTCAGAAACATAGACTTTGTGAACAGTTGTGATTGTTGTCTACCATCATTTCACCACTCATCATTTATTTAAAAACTAATCGATTAATATTTTACTATTTTTTATATCTTTGTCAATATGTGTATAATTACCCCACTTCCTTGACAAATTTGCCGCACTGACCCTGTCCCGAGAGAAAGAAACTCAAGTGATAATTAATAATATTCCCCAAGATATAAACTTTAATTGATTGTGTTTTTCTTGTAATTGTATGTGTAGCCTATGTATATGAATTTTGAACGAGAAACAGACTCTGAGTGATCTATTTTAAATAATTATGTGTTAAACCAATTCCTCCCAACCCGAGATAGTAAGACTCTAAAATGAACTAATGAAATCTTTCCATAACCTCAGTGTAGTTAATAAGAGACATTTCCTTTCACATCTCAATTGTTTGATAATTTATTTTTTATGTTAACTTCAAAAAGATTTTATATATGTAGTCTACCGATTAAGTTCGAATGAACTCATAATTTTATTATTTGATGTTTCAAGACAATAAATGACTAATCTTTGTATTACAAATATTTTTTAAATTTTTTATCAAGGTAACTGATTATATGAGTTAATATTATAACAATATTTATAGAAATGAAGTTTCATTAATTATTATATATATATATATATATATATATATATATATATATATATATATATATTAAACCTATGAAAATTGTTTGATTAACAAAATCTCATTCATGTTTTCAACATAGATAAGCTTTAAAAAACACTTAACAGGTTTTAGTTTAAGAAATTGACTAATTCTCAGATTTCTGGACCTTTTCTCCATATCCATTAATGTTATTACCAAACCTAAATACTGGTATTTATGTAGTCCATTAATTAATATTGTTGTAAGTTATTAGTTGATATTTAAATTGACTGGACTGCCAGAATAGTAGACTTAATTATGTATCATGTGGTTGATCATGTCTCACTTGGTGTCTATAAATTAAATATGTATGTGCCTGAACACCAGCCTCTACATACTGTGTAGACTAAGTCAATCAGATCAAAAAAGTGCATATAATGGTATATTATTCACATTGTTACATCTACTATCAGTATGAAATAATTATGTGTAGTTTCTAGTCAACTATACTTTGTAAAGGAGGTGCTGTTTTAATAATGAAAACAGTGACTGGCTAATGTTTTGTCCCTTAGAATCACACAGTTTAAAAATATTGTGATAATTATTGACAAATGTATATAAAATAAAAATAAATCATTTCTATGTATATGTAAATGAAATAAATATTTGTTTCAGTTATTTAAACATAGAAAATGGAGTGGTTGTTTGGAAAAAGGATGACTCCGGAAGAAATGCTCCGGAAAAATCAGAGAGCACTAAACAAAGCAATGCGAGATTTAGATAGAGAAAGAATGAGAATGGAACAGCAAGAGAAGAAAATAATAGCTGACATTAAGAAAATGGCCAAAGATGGGCAGATGGTAAGTATATATTTATCTTAAGTATATATGGTACAATGATATAAAGACATGTGGAGGAGATTTGAAAGCATTGAAAATAAATACTAGCTTATGTTTTGCGATCTCTGCTGCTGGTTCCAACTTATTTATTTTATTTTATAAATAGTATAATTAAAACAGCTTTCAACACCATCTCACAACACCTAAACAATTTTTTTTTCACTAAACCTTGCTTAACCCTTACACTTTGAAGCCTAACTCTCTAACGCGCTGCTTTCCTATTGTGCCGGGGGGTTTTAGACATGTTTTAAAAAAATTGTGGTATTTGTTATATTTATTATATATGACTAATATTATATATCATTTTAAACCCAAAGAAATTACCTTTTTAAATATATATACATGTAAATACATATTTTGCTTACAGTAGACACTCCTTAGTCTTGAAAAGGGGTAAAATACACACACAAACAAAAATAGCTACACAGCACTAATAGGCCTAAGGTTGTCAATAAAATGTCTGGATCGTTATTTTCATCGATTTCGTCCTCAGAATCAGATTCAAAAATCGGTTCATTCATATTTTCTCTCAAAATGTCACTAATTGAATTATTTCCATCACCTTGGCCAATTATATGCCGACATTGCGATCGTATAGAATTATTTAGCGCGGCCCGATGTATACTCGGGATTTGGCGGCGAGCCCAGCTTCATAATATTTTTATTTAGTCCAAATCAACAGCACAGACTATTCGAAAATCAAAGACAAACAAAGATAAATAACCAATTAGCTATACGAAAGTGCCGAAATTCGATTATATGCAGACATCATGATCGTATAGAATTATTTAGCGCGGCCCGATGTATACTCGGGATTTGGCGGCGAGCCCAGCTTCATAATATTTTTATTTAGTCCAAATCAACAGCACAGACTATTCGAAAATTAAAGACAAACAAAGATAAATAACCAATTAGCTATACGAAAGTGCCGAAATTCGATTATATGCAGACATCATGATCGTATAGAATTATTTAGCGCGGCCCGATGTATACTCGGGGTTCGGAGGCGAGCCCAGCTTCCTAATATTTTTATTTAGGCCAAATCAACAGCACAGACTATTCGAAAATCAATGACATATAAAGATGAATAACCAATTAGCTATACGAAAGTGCCGAAACCCGATTATATGCTGACATCGCGATTGTATAGAGTTATTTAGCGCGGCCCAATGTATATTCGGGGTTCAGTGGCGAGCGCTGGCGCGACTGCCCGACTTCAATGTGTTAAACCGAAATACCGGTCCCACTGACCGTCAGGGTAATTTAATTTGTAAATGTTGGCTAAACTGCTTCCACTAGAGGCAATAGCGGTCAGGTAACTTTCCCCCTCTCCTTCTACAGTCGATCAGTACTTTTACCGCTCAGTTTCACTGCAGCTGTCAAAGCTAGTGGTAGTGTAACTTAGAAGTCTAGCTGTCGTCATACTGCTATTTCTCTAATGCACATGGTATTTTAGCGATCGTTAATACATGTATTTCCGTTATAGACATGAAATAACCTTTGAGTTTGTTATATCTGTTTTTAAATAGTTTTTAATATAAACGGTTTAGCTGAATATAGTGTAAATATTAATTTTTAGTGTTTATAACGAAGTTTCTTATATCTGTTTTTAAATAGTGTAAATATAAACTGTTTAGCTGAATATAGTGTAAGTATTAGTTTATAGTGTTTATTACTGCATTTACAATAGAACGGCTATCTACAAGTAGTGACTAAAGGTTTGAAATAAGTGATAGGGACTTTGATCAGAGGATCCAGAGACTAGTGAATGATGAAGAAAGTGATACGTCCGGTTTTGACAGTTTGATAGTGAATGATTCCGAATACGACCCCGATTACGTGCCTTTAGATGATGTTATCACCAGCGATGATTCTAGTGATGATGAAGATACAATTTTAGAGGATTCTGGAGGTATTGGTACTGTAGATAATTTCCGAGATTTACAACCACAAGTTTTACATGGTAAGGATGGCTATGAATGGAGCACTGTTGAACCTCCAAGAAATCGACGCACACCAGCACATAATATTATTAAGGGGCTATCTGCTATAAACAGCGTTTCCCAAAAAATGATGCCATATTGTGAGAGACTAGAAGTAAGCAAAATATACTGTATGAACAACACACACAGAACAATATCCTTTTAGTATTCTTATAGTGTAACTAATTGAATTCAATTTTCTTGACAACAAAATTACGTGCTGCTTTCAATTCAAATATTCATCAATTTGGACACCAGGAAAAAAAGCACTGACAATGGGATTAAAAGTTTTGCCCATGATGTCAATGGTAGAATTATTCTCAAGAGGTTTACCTCGATTTTTAAAATTGATAAATATAGATTTATCATCATTTAATGAAAGTTTATTTCTTAAAAACCATGATTACAAGCTTAAAATTGAATCCCATGTCAATTTCTCAGCCATTCTCATTGATTTATGCTTGATAACTAAACTGGTACCATCAGAAAAAAGTACCAATTTTACATCATTTAAATTATAAATGACGTCATTTATATAAATTTTAAACAATAGAGGACCGAGAACTGATCTTTTTATTTCCATGAGAGTCCACATATGATAAAGAAACCATTTGTGTTCTTTTTTTCAAGTAAGACTTAATCCAGTTATTCGCTAAACCACTAATTCCATAAAAAGTAAGCTTTTCTAAAAGAATCTGGTGGTTTACTATGTCAAATGCTTTACTCAAGTCAAGGAATATTCTAAAAATATTCTCCTTAGATTCAAAACCTCCAAGCACACTACAATACACTCACGTTACTCCGACACTTGACAACCAGACACGCTCGGTAGTCCGACGGGCTTGTCAGTTGATTTACCATGCTGAAATAAACTCTAGGTAATGTGACGCGGCTGTTATAATAGGAAACCCCCTCTGTGTGCCTACTCACATTGTTTGTTTAGATGTCTCAACTCTCAATTCAGTTTCATTGCAAAGCATAAACGTTTGTGTTAGACATTATTGCAGAGTGATTTTATAGTGTTGTAAGTTTTTGTTAAGTTCTATCTGTTGCTATTTTATTTTATTACTGTATACATTAGTGTTGTAATGATTAGCACGAGTTCAAAATAACCATAAAACATTAAATTTATCTGAAAAATGAGAAATCATTAAAATATGATTGTGGTGCAACTCAAACATCGATATGTAAATCGTACGACATTGGGCGAGCTACAGTTCATGATATCCTGAAAAATAAAGAACAATCAGAGCTTAAAAGCCAGGGAATGCTATCAACCATTTTTTAAACGGAGGTGATTACTCTTACAGAATGTGGGAGATGCAATATAGATAGGGGACTTCAATGATAAGACTATATATTAAACTCAAACAGTAGGGCATTACTTCTAGTATTGGCAAAACACAACTATACTTCTAGGATATTGTGGGACTGAAAAGTCGACCTGAAAACTCTGGCAAAAACCAACCAAATAAATTTGTTGTGGGTCCCGAGTTAATCAGGGTATTAAGGTGAAGAGGCGACAGGTGTGCTAAAAAAATTGCCACTTCATTGGCTCAAAACTTGCCTGTGGAATATCCTATACCTTAGCACACAGGTTTGTCTCCCAGTGGGTTTTGAAGGAACACCATAAGTTTTGTGAGAAAACAAAGGGTAATGTACAGTCTAAGAGGATCCATTAAGACTCCACACAGAGGAGACCCTTAGACTGAATAGGAATGATTTGCAGAGAGCGACTAGATTCCTGAGGAGTCACTGGATTTTCCTTAGCCATCTATACAAAACGGGTTACGCACATCAGACCTTTTGTGTAGGATGTAGTTCTGTAGATTTGAATCCCCAGACAATGTATGGAGTCGAGCACAGATAGGACAGGTCAATATTATCCAAAGCATCACATGGTTATAAAGCTGGATTTATAATGAAACCCCTGTGAATGAGAGTGCACAATAACTTACATAACTGAGAGGCATATCCAGGACAGTGTATACTGGCCCTTCTTCCAATAAATAAATAATTGGCTGATAAGCATCTTCTACCACTTTCTTAATGAATTCTCTTCTTCCTCAGAAACATCAATGTTTCTAAAACCTCATTGCCTATGATATAATCAATACTGATATGTATTTCTATCTTGATTTCTTTTCATATTAATCTATATTATGTTATTCAAATTCTAGGATGCAGTTAAAATCATGGCAAAAGATTTAGTTAGGACGAGAAGATATGTGAAAAAATTCATGCTAATGAAAGCAAACATACAAGCAGTGTCTTTAAAAATTCAAACTTTACGATCACAAAATGCGATGGCGCAAGCGATGAAAGGTGTGACTAAAGCAATGGCAAACATGAATAGGTAATACAATCAGAATATTCAATAATATTTTTTAAATTATTCAGCATAAATATAACTCTTGGTAATATGCATGTTTTCTTGTGATTTAGACAGTTAAATTTACCACAAATACAAAGAATACTTCAAGAGTTTGAGAAGCAAAGTGAAATAATGGACATGAAGGAGGAGATGATGAACGATGCGATTGATGATGCAATGGAAGACGAAGCTGATGAGGAAGAAAGGTAATGTAGAGTTTATTTAATAAGTTTAGCATATCAGCAAATTTATAATAGGGAAATTTGATATATTGCAATTTGCCTGATAATGTTAATAAAAAACAACAAAGTTACAGCCAATATTAAAATATGTAGAACTGACATATTTTAAATATGAATAGTAACTATGCTCAAAGCTCTTGTTTTATGAACATTTGACCTACAAACTTTTGGGTTTTAGATAAAATACATATTTGTGGTGAATTTTTCAAAATAGGTCTAACTTTTTGGCTATTTTGAATTGTTTTCATAACTTTTTAGCTATTTTGTACTGTTTTCATAAAAATTAATTTTTTCTAATGAAAGTTGTATAAATTGATATTTTTTAATACACTTTTATTCATAACTACATTACAAAACTTATGTATATCTTGAAAAAAAAAATAGACATTTTTTTTTGTCTGTGGTATATATATTGCTGTGACGTTACTGCACAATTTTTTGATTCCTGACATACAAACCCCATAATTTGTATGTCCCATTTTTTCTTATTGCATACATGAACTCTATACACTTGTTTCTAAAAAATGATATATCACAAGTCGGTTTTTGGATAGATATTATTATTTTTTTTATGATTAATAAAAATAGAACCTATTAAAGAAGGAGGAAAAATGGCCTGCCACTTTAGGAATTTCTTCTAGCTAGTTGGAGGGTTAACGAAATATTTCCGAATAGAACATGATGTGGCTCAATAACTGCTACACTCATACTGTTAAACATGTGAACTATTTCAAATCCTTTAACAGGAACGGATCTAAAATGGTGATAAAAATATTTAAAATATATATAGAAGGCCAACATGTCTGACCCAGCACACAAATCTATTTTATAAATTGACTAATCATATCAACCTTATACAATCTAAAATTATAGATTTTCTTTTGAAAAGAAAATAGAGGGAATTTTTGGGAAAATTTGCAAGAAAAGTCAGGAATTTCAGTAGAACGTGTTAAAACACGTTCAGTAGGACACTGCATGAAACAAGAGTAAGAATAAGAAAGCATGGCTAACGATATGTTTGTCTTTTATGAGGGATTTTAAAATTAGATAGATTTTTTTTTTTTTTAAATTGGGGGTTTAAGGAACTTGTTGAGAAGATGCCCATCTCATACTAGAGTGTTCAAGTGATGAATCATTACAACCATGCGGTAGAAAATGTGCAATTGCTGCTCATGTGCACTGCTATTGAGTATCCATCACATGGTTGAGGACACATGCCCTTGCATTCAATTGTTGCTCATATGCACTGGGCTTTTGCCTTCCCCCTCTTCCAAAAAAAAATTAGAGATCATCTGAAGCAAACTTTGAGTGTCTGAAATTGTATAACTGAATGATATGTTTGAAATTTAAAAGGAATTTAAAATCAATCCACACTCCTGTTTGCACGTTCCCTGTTTCTACATTATTACATAACATATAATTTTTCTAATTGGTTAATAATCCAATATGCTTTAGGTATGTTCAAAAAATCAAATATACTTTTGTTACATATTTTATTAATATCTGTATTTTATTGTTTTTAGTGATGCTATTGTTGGGCAAGTACTGGATGAACTAGGCTTACAACTCAACGATCAATTATCAGGACTTCCTCAGGCATCTGCATCTCTCAGTGTAGCTGGTGGTAAAGTTCCAGTAGCAGCTACAGCAGGCGGTGGTGGCGGTACAGCACCTGTCATATCCGACGCTGACGCAGATCTTCAAGCTAGGCTGGATAATTTAAGACGGGAATAACCAAAGCTTGCCTTGTCATTTTATTTTATTTATATTCCATATAATCAAACTATTGAAATTGTTGTATCGACTTGTTTATTTTTTAAATATTTTGGTAATTTTATAAATTCATCCATTATGAAACAATCTTAGGTATAATCAAACCATAAAGTGGAAAATTAGTAAGGTTTCTTACTAAACTTGAATTTGGTTAATTTAGCTTTTAAAAGGCCTATTTGTTTTGAGCACTCAGTGCTTTTCAATAACTCAATGGACTTAATGTTTTAAAACTTTCAGATGTTCCCTTTGTAATGCGTTCATCCAACAGGGTGTCTTAAAAACATAACTACTTTTTTCATATAATTTCCACCAATATTATAACATTTAATGTATTGTGGAAGAGAGTTCTGAATATTCTCTTACAGAATAATACTGTCTATAAACACAGTTAATGTGGTACTTTTAATGTCATTGGCATCATAGCACTGTTGCAAGGAACTGCTTCAAATGCAAGAATAAATGAAAGTCACATGTCACAAGGTCTAAGCTCTGGGGGGGGGGGGGGTTATTTAATTGTTCACAATCAAATTATGTGATGAGCTATTGGGTTTAAGCAGTTCTATGTGGCTGTGCATTATTGTGAAGCAATAACACCGCAACTATGCATGCCTCACTATTTGTTATGGATTGCATAAATAATTTTTTTTAAGATCTCACAATAAGACGCCTGTTTATTGTTTTACACCGAGAGAAGAAATCAACAAGAAAAACTCGTTTACTGACCTAAACATTATCCTCGGGATAAAAATTGTTTGTTTGATTTTATATTTAGATCTACTATGTCTCCAATTCAAGGTTTATGTTTTGATTCAGACATAATGTGAGGGACCTACATCTCGTCACCAGTGATGATGTGGCATATAAAAAATAACATCATATCTGTATAACATGCGAAAAGTTAACACTGCAAATAGTAAGCATTTTTTTTTTACACTGCATACATAGTAAGCATTTTTGACATTCAGTATAAGTATAACTTTTGATAATAAACTATGTAACAGAAAATGATGAAATATTCTAAAGAAAGTGATGAAATCGTAAGCATTCTGTTCTCGTGAGGTTTTTAATTTATGAGCTAGACAAAATTATTATTAATGGCAGTTAGTCGCCCATTCAATTCCATTTCTCAACATCCACATTTTTGCACCCTTATCTAACACATTTTATCCCCATTCCATCACTTGTTACTGTTCCAACATAATTTTACTAATCTGGCGATGAATCTCTGATAATTTCACATTTCTTAACATTAAACAAAATGGGTAACACTCCATAGTTCACAGTCAGCTTCTCTTTTAATTGTCTTGAACATCTTAACCCTTTAAAATAAATCATAAATAACAATTGTTTCTCTCACAATGCCATTTCTAGTCAACTAGTATATGATGAGCTCAGAATATATGCATGCTATGGCAACTGAAGCACTCTTAACGGCCACATTTTGAAATGGTATTTTTCTTCCGAACTCACCTTATGAACTGTTTGTCGGTAGTACTTCACTATTAAACTTTTATAATCATGTCAGAGTTATAATGTATGCAAATAAGCAAGTATCATGTAATTTATATTTTTCATAAAATCGGTAAAAAAGACTCAATTTGATCTAAATTTTTGTCTGATCAGAAAGTTGATTAAAGACAAATAAATCTTTCTTCATTTTATATTTACTAATTTAATAATACATATTTTAGAAGTGTTTTTTATTTTTTTCACCATACGTTTGTTCAAAGTTCATATTGTATGAACCCAAGTTCCCACTTTTGGGGCATTGTAGTTATGGAAAGGGGCAGAGACTCAATTACTAGAATGGTAGGAGTAGCAAACTACTTACATCATAATTTTGTTTATGTTGTAAAGTGTGAACTTTAATAATAATGTATAAATTTCATGTTGAAACCAAACCTATTTTTTAAATTGTAAATTTCAAATTCAAATTTAATTGAACTCCTAATTGAGAAATTAAAACCAAACGAAACATATTGATTTTCGTTTGAATTTCCAAACTTCACACACATCTTAATTCATATCTAACCTAACATAAAGTTACATTAAATATTATTTCAGAAGTTCTGTACCATTTTACATTATTTATCATTGCTGGTTATTAAAATTTTTATATGAAATAAGCTTTGTCAAGGAAACAATAGATATACAACAATAATGTATTACCAACACTTATAATTACGACATATTAAAAGTATATGTAGTTGGAAAATGAAAACTTTAAATTATCTAAAAGTCAATTCACACTAACGTATGGTGTACCGTCGACTTCAGCAATATGATAATTTATACTGTGTTTATAATATTATAGTTTTCCTCTCCTCGCTAATTTTCATTAAATTGTATATTTCAGTATAAATTATTACTATATATTAGAGTTGTATCATTCATTATCAACATGATAATTTGTATCAGGTATGTGTTGTAACTAAATTGTACATTTCAGTATAAATTGTTACTATATATTAGGAGATGTATCATTCATTATCAACCTGATAATTTGTATCAGTTATGTGTCAGTAACTGATACTCAAACCTGTCACATGGCAAAGTGTAAGTTAAATTCTGTATTTATCACTTTAACTATCTAGCACAAGAGTTTGCTTGAAGGCTTAGTTGCATGAATCTATTCCTCTACTCTCGGCCTACCTGATATTAACTATGTGTTACTAAAGTGATACTCTTATGCTGGTATGTTATAAGGGTCGCCACAGATCTTGACCGATGAATCGGCGCTACTAGCCATTCTGAAACAGCGAATCAGCACCAGCGGTCCGCACATCAGGCTATAATACGGCAAAACGGAATAATCCAGAGAGGTGAGCGAGTTGTCGTTTACACGTTCCTAGACATCTTGAGAATAATAAAACTACAATGAAACTTATATATGCCTTTTCTGCATGAATTTCCGTATACAACGGTATAAATATATTTTAGTTTTAAATTTATGTGTAATTTTTAATAATGAAAAATATTAGAAAGTTGAAACAAAATGACATGAAAAAGTCAGTAAGCGAGAACTTTTTTAATTTTTGTGGTAGAAACAAACTTCCAGCGAGAAAGTTGTAGCAAATTAGTTGATCTTAAAATGTATTCGAAAATATTTTTGATAGAATTTCTATTTTGTTCAATACTCAGATGTAAAGAACCGCTATGTTCAGTTCTACGCGCACCGCAGTCGGCGTTGTCGCAGACCACGGTCCCATGATAGTGTTAAAATTATGAAACCTGATAAAAATGTTTGTAAGTCACCCTCATATACGCCATTGAAATGTGAAGCCGATACGTTTAATAGGTTATTACAACAATAATAATCGTCTGAAGTTGAGAATAACTCAAAAATTGTGACATTGGAAAACCAATGTTTTTAGGAAAGTACCAGCACTCCTCCCCTCGCCTAACCCAGTGCTTGCCAAACCATCAGTCAAGATCCGTGGCGACCCTTATAACTGATACACCAGTTATGCACAAAGCTATTTATTCTTAGTTTTTGTTTTTAATTCTCATAGGCTTAGCTTTGCTAAAGTGATACTTCTTATTAAACTGATATTCTTTGCGGATATATTAGATGATATAACGATCATGCACAAAACATTTTTGTTCCTTGTTTCGTCAATCAGTCCACTATACTGCTTAGTTTTCTCCAAAAACTTAACCCTAGAACTGGCAATGTTAATTTTCTTCGTTTGTTTAAAAATTAATAAAAAATATTATTTTTATACAAAACCTAACTTATAAGACATCATTTTTCTCAGAAAGATGCGTAGAATTTATCTATGTAAATATATATATATATATATATATATATATATATATATATATATATATGAAACGGTTTTGGAATAAGTATGTTAGATGTCAAAAAAATATGTTAACATTTTTCAGAAAAACCTGTATCATCCAAAATCAATAGCTTACCACCTTTTTCCAAGATATACAAAAGTTTTGTGTAATATTTGTGAATATATTTAGGAAAAAAAATAATAAATTTGTTACATTTTCAAAAAAAGAAAAAATATTTTACGAAAAAAGGTAAATTGGTCCTTTTTTTTCTTCAAAAATTCACCAAATATAGTAATATATATTTTATACACAACTTCTATATATCTTTATATTCAGAAAGGTGCATAGAATTTAGCTGCGTAGTGAAAAAAAAAATATTAGATGTAAAACATTTGGAGTTTTTATGTCAAATACCAATAAATCGGAAAGTAAACCGGCAAGAATTAAGCAGAAATGGTAATGTACACCATAAAAAAATTTTTTTTTAAATTTTTTGAAGTATTACTAGAGATTTGTAATATATTTGTGAATATATTTAGGAAAAAAAAAATTTTCTTACATTTTCAAAAAATATATATATATATTTTACGAAAAAAGGTAATTTGATACTTTTTTTTTGAAAATTCACCAAAAATAGTAATATAACGTTTTGTGGTATTTTTTTTTGCATGATTATGTATCTACGGAACATTAGCTTTCCAACACTATTTTTTTTTATTGCGATAGGACGATTATAAGTGGGTGTAATGTTGAATTGCAAAATACGTGTTTTAATTGAACCATACGTCATTCATCGTCCACGTACGTGGACGTTTGCCAGATGGTGGGTTAACATTATTAATATAAATTTCCATTATGTTGTTTTTCAACACAACACATTCTAAAAATTCTTTTCTTTTAAAAACCATCGCAGTTATCAATGCTTTACGTAACTGTTAGTTAACACATTGCATAGTAGCAGAAGTTGTTTTACAATTAGGTATTTATGTTTTTCTCAAGTTTTGTTTTCTTTGATCGAAATATACTAATACTAATTATTAATTGGCATTTGAACTTTTTAAACAAGATGTTAAATTTTATTTATGGTGTAGGATTTGAAAATACTTTAACAAATAATAATGATTCGAATATGCCCCTAACCACAATCACTAGAAACTTTAAAATAAAACACAATTATCTGATTAATTGTTCTTTATTAATTATTTCCACTAAATGCCCTGATGTACATTTCGATAACATGGTTATCATCATCGGAGGGTCTTGCTTATAAACTAAATCTAAACTTACATATGTACTAATGAAATAAAATTAAACTTAAAACTATAATAACCTGAGTGCAAGCTAAAATCCCTCCCACTTCACGATCAGTTGGCCAGTAAGATAGAGGCTTGAGCTGGCCCTTTGTCAAGTAATTGTTATATGTCTTTGACCTATGGAGTGGGGTGAAAGATAACTGTACCTCTAACAAAGCTAATGAGAACAGGTGGCCTACTCCTTACAAAAGTCTTTATAATTTAACAATACAAAATAATCTGACTGCTTAATTTATTATATCTGTATTTTCCCTAGATTACTAAGAAAGTTAATATCCATATATATCTTACAACTAATTCAATTCAATTAGTTGTAAGATATAGCCATCGTTCATTTTCAACTTATTGGCTTCGTAAGACGATGGCTAAAGTTTATTTTAGTTATGAGATAATATTTAATTTGGAATATATATTATTGCAGAGTTTAAGATTGCATTTTTAATTGTGTATTCTTTTCGTGTACATAATTTAGAATATGATATATGAATAATTGATCATCATTTAAATTTTAAAATTGACAAATAATAGTGAGACAAAATATCATGTCTTCACTGTACTGAATTGAATATAGGATGCCGTTAAAACTCTTAACCAAAAACAAAACAGTAAATACAAACATAAACTAAACCTAGATACTGAAAAGAAGAAACTCGGCCTGCACATGCACTGCTATGAGTTATGTTTTAGAAATATCACAGATTATTTTCGCTAGCAGTATTTGTGATTATTGCCTAAACGGTTCTACTGTATGAATTAAAATAACTATATGATAAATGTTCAATATAATTGTACTGATTTTAATCTAAGTTGTTTCAATTTTTGACACACTGGAGACGCTTTTATTTTTACATATGCCAAAATTAAAATTGCTTTACTGTGACTCTCATTTAAAAAATTATATATTGATTTTGATGAAACTATTTCTTCTTTTTTGTGAAACTAAACCCGAATTTGTCAATAGTCACATGCTGCACTAGCTTGTTTAGTTTAACTTAAACGAAAATCAATATCTTTGAAATATCCCCCAGATTTTTTAAATTTCCATGGCATGTCATGGTGATTATTACAATATTAAATGATTGTTTTTTAAGTATCATGACAATATATTTTATTGTTTCGCTTTAATTTAGTAAACATAGTTTATTATTTTATGTATAAAATATAAATAAACATGTACTATATTTAAATATGTGATAACTATAATAAAAGAGGATTTAATACTTAAAGTTTGGAAGACTTATTGAAGTATTAAATAGGATTAGTGCTAATAAATATATTTGTATAATTTACTACTTGGTAATTTTAATTTTTAACTTTAATAAGCCTAGTGTAATAAATTGAATGTTTTTATGTTTTGTAATTTATTTGTGTTTGTCTACCCATTACTTACAAGATGTAATACCTATAAAATGGCTAATTTAATTTGAATATAAAATAACCGGGATGAGTTTAGAATTATTTTTGGGAGGGGGAAATTATAAGTCGAAAGCATGACTCATTTTACACTTTAAAATAAGGGAATATAAAATTAAGATATAGGTTTCCAAATTTAAATAAAATAATGTATAGAATGTTAGATATAATTAATAATAATAAATTAGGCAGTGTGGTTCGTTAAAAATATAGACAAAAGACTTGTTACCAAGCGAAAATAATTTAAACAGAGTCTAAGTCATGCGAGACGAATATTGCAGACGTTGCAAGATTGATTAAGAGTCCGTGCTGTAGGAAATGTGAACCCTGTATCAGAGGAAGTGGAAAAATCCACGAGGTAAGGAAGTCAGTCTTAGTCGTCAGTTGAACGTATTTAGAATAAAGAAACTTTGTTAAGAATGTAGTCAAGTGTTATTAAAAGTCTTAGGAAGGAGCTTGGAGTGTAAAGATGTGTTCCAAAGAGTCTTTGTCAGGAGTCTTGAGGGAACAGTCGTGAGTTGGAAGTGTATTCTCTTTGAACAAGTATCTTAAAGAAATGTAGTTCAAGTGTAAAAAACAGTTTTAGTCTTGAATTTAGATGAGTAAGTTTAGAACAGTTTAGTGACAATAACGTGTTGTGAAAATAGGAGATAAAAGACAATCGTATTTTCATACAAAAGACAACTATGCGTTTTGTATCTCAGTACGCTAAAATGGTGAAAGAGGGTTATGTCTTGTAGCGTGAACAATCGTGAGGTGTCTAATAGACAAAAAAATAATAAACAATCTGAACACGAACATTAGTCGAGTGCTATGAAAGGCTTGATGAGTGTGATTGATATAATTCCGGCGGGCATCTTACCATGTGCACAGAATGGTGGAAGTTTCATCAAATATGCGACACTGCATCAACCGTAACTGAATAAAACATTTGTCAACAAAAGGACTGGTAACCAATGTTAATTAACATTGAAAATCCAATATTATGTATTCATGTGAAAACTTATATTAAATGTATTATTTTTTATAAATTTAATATTTTTTAAATAATTATTTTTGTTTTTTGAGAATATAAAAGTCCACTGACATACAAATTTTTTTATATAAAGTAAATTCAACATAATATTAACAGATAATATTAATATTTAATCTGTTCATTTAATTAATAATTTTTCCAAGTTGCAACATAATAAATAAATTCAAGTTTCAAGATTTTGACCTTCTTAAAAGGTAATAAAAATAATTAATGACAGGATGTATAATTTAGATAATCGATGAGATTTAATTTAATAATTGTCAATGTACTAATTCTTTGTTTCAATAAATCCATGTTAAGTTTCAGGACAAACAAGAGTTATTCATTTTACCAGAAGATTCACTGTTAAGTACACTTTCAAAAGAACTCAGACTCTGAGATATTTTAATAATTAACTTCACTTTTAAAAATTGATGAGTTAACTCCATCTGGCGCCCTTAGCTAAGCATTTTTTTAACTTAATTAAACGATAACTTCATTTTGTTTTTTAAACAAATAAAAGATATTTAAAACCCCAGGTCATTTTAAAAATTACAAAGAATAATATCTTATGCTCCAGGTAATAAGCTGATGTGATAGGACACAAATTTCATTGAAACCTTTCAGTGGACACACTTGCGCTTGCAGGAGTTACATTGTTCTAAAGCAAGTCTGATGATTATGTGCCAATAAGTAAGGGAATTCTGGTCAATGAATCACATCACAGCTGAGGAGGTGGAGACATGTTGAAACTCAGGATCTGAGGCATTATGTGGCATATCCAAGAGGTTGGTGATGTAAGTCATCAGCACCCGGTTTCAGAAAGAGGTGGAGGAGTAGCTCAGTTCAAAGGATAAGCTCGCTCTCACTTCATACTCCCTTTAAGCAAATTGAATCTGGCATTTTCTTGTTGACAGGGGCAATGTAAGGAAAGTGGCAGAGTTTGTTACAGGGCACTTCCACCTGAGAAAACATAGATAGGCTGGGCATATTCACTTAGGAGTTTCTGCATTGGACCTGATCTTCAAATGTAAGTGCTTTTATCGGGAAAGGATTGAGACCATTGGATTAATAAAAAAAGGACAGACAATCCCTTAAGATAACCTTATTACAAAAATTATTTTGAAGTTCATATAGTTTAAAGGGATGTCTAGGGGCATCAAACCATCCATTTTCCGTTTGGAGTAAGCCCTTGTGGCCGACATGCAAAAAGAATCGACTCTCCATTTAAAGAAGGATGGGATAAATGTTGACGGGAACAGTTTTACTTATTGGTGAGAAATCTGTAGTGTTTAATTATCTGATGTTCATTTGTTAAAATGATGGGTACTTAAAAACACCTTTTCAAATATTTTTGTACAGTGTTTACATCACATTATTTTGTTAGTTTTTTGACAAAAGTTAGGCATAGTTTTTTATTTTGCATATATTTGTATAGTCTTCATAGTTCAGTGTTGTAATATATTTGAGTTATTCTTTACAATGGGAGAAAGGTTTTAATTTGTTGAGGTGGATTCTTCGGTGAAGGAATTTCTTGTAAGTCAACCTTAAGTTTATTTATTCCCCTTGTTTCACTGTGTTAATTGATCAGAACCCTATATCTCTTGTGAGATCTAGGATTTTCTTGCCTATGTTGGAGTCTTCTTTGTCAATTATTATTGGTTCCTGGATTCCTCAGAGCTTTCTACATTGTTACTCTATCATTTTGTAATAAAAATAATGTGTTTTGGAGACTTTTAAAGCCTGCTTGCTAAGTCAACAAATTAAGTTTCCTTGAAAATAGGCCCACTGTTCATAGATGTTTCCAGTTAGAAATTTGACTCTTCTGAGTAGTTGTTTGTAATTTAGGGCCTAGTTAGCTGTGAATTTGATCCTTTAATTAGGTGTTTGCTTATTACATGGCCAGGTATCTCCCATAATTTTTGGTGTTTCTCCTCCTTCACCCAGTTTACTGTGTTTAACACCATAGAGAGGCTGATGAAGCACAACGGTTCTGGTCCCATGAAGGGTGTTGATGCACCTTTCTTGTCAAAAGAATTTGCCATCTCTTCCCCAGGATGGTATGATGTCCTGGCAACCATCTCAGTTGCACCATGTTTATGGTGGGGAGAGTGCATTGATTGTTGTTTGTCTATCAGATAGGATTTGATTATTTTTGTAACCTTTAGACAGTCCTAGATGAACATAAGTTAATATTTTAGTCTGTAAAATGGTGCAGTACTTTCTGAAACTGGCAGTAGTACTTTCTCTGATGATGGACTATGTACTCCATACTCAGAGTTTCTGCCTAGCAAGGACTCATTTATGTACCATATTAAGGCACTTCTAGGGTTTCCTCGGTATGCTGTTATCTTTCCACTTCTCTCTGCATCCGAGGTTCACTGAGAAAGATTGGGTATAAACATACTCAATGTTCATAACATCAGGTGTCATTTCGAACACAGAACCTTTCAATACAGTGTTTACTATGTCAGAATGACCCACTCCAGGCAGACTATCTCTCCATTTGTTCATACTCATTAATCTATATGCAAACTTTCTCATTTTTGACATTAAGTAGATGTTTAGAGGCATTAGTCGAACAAGTACTTCTAGTGCTACTTCTGCAATGATCCATTTACAAATAAAACTTGTGATGTTTTAAAAATGTTACAAGCAAGAAAATGAAGCTATTTTAAAAGAAAAAAATTCTATGAACTTGAGGAGTTCTTATTTTATTTATTTTATGATAAAAAATGAATTTAAAGTTTATTTTAACTAATTTGCACAGCAGTTTAGGGCGCCAGATGTGTTAACATCAATTTAGAAAAAAAAATGAATCTAATTACTTAAATAATCTCTGGGGTCGAAAGTTCTTTTAAAAGTGTACTTACACAGTGAAATTAGGTATGTAATGAAGACAATTTAGCTGAAATATTAACATGGATTTATTAAAACAAACTTATAATAAACAGATACAAAAATTGGAGCAATTATATGCAATATCTAATCCTAATACATCCTGTTAAATGTTCATTGTTTAATTAATATTGATAAAAATTTTAATAGAATTCAGTTACTGAATTTAATTCTTTGTTGCAACTTTAAAATTAAATTTATTTAAGTAAAAATTATATTCTTTAAAATTAGAGCAAGTTTCATTACATTATTCATTATGTAAAGATTTTATAATGATATTATTCATACTTTAGAATATAAGGCTTTGCCCTATTTATTCAAATTCAAATTATTAAATCAAATTTTGTACATGATATTAAAAAACATAAATCATATCAAATATAGACATAATTTTATAATAAAAGTTTTTAACGATACCAAACACGTTGTTTCGTAGTCGAAAAAACACTTATTCTCCAAAATGCTTCTTTTTGTGATCCATTTTTCTATGGTGTCTCGTGGAAGTCCTTTGTCCTTTTGTGCTGACGAAGTCAAGTCATCATTTTCTGCTTTACAGAGTTCATTGCAGTTGTCTGTCTATCAAAGTGATTATTAATGTTCTTTTTAACTTAAATTGTTCTACATTTATCATAACATAATAGTTTTGTCTGTTGCATTACAATCTCATCATCTATCACTGAAAACATGTGCAATTAATTATTCACACCACGTTTTACAAGTTCATATATCAGATTAAGAGTTCACAACTTAAATCAAAGTGTATATTACTCTGAACATTTATTTATTTATCGAAGTTAAACTTATCGTCTTTGCTAAATCTTATAATTTCACGTTTTAACGGTTTTTTCATTGTTCCACCTTAGAACGAACATAAACATATAATACATCTGACCCCTCTGGGCACTGATCTTAGACTCCGAAAAACGTCTGACCTCTTCAACTGCTCGACTTAGACTGACTCTCAAAGCACGAGATATTTTTCTCCCGGAAACGTTGGCTGTTACATGCTGTTACAATTAGTTCACACACCCTTGTCTTTTCACATAAATTAGTAAACACTTCTTATTAACTAAATTATACCTAAACTAAACATGGTCATTCATTTCTTAGTCTTGAAAATCTATTTTTCCTTTTTTCAATGAGTTTACTAACTACAATTTATTACTTAGACAAACTGTCTCCCATACAAAACCGCGGATTTTAAACCTATTATAGACTCTAATTTTTCACATTGCCACAAACTGCAAGTCTTATAGTCTGTGCCAATTTTATGCTTTCACAGTTTGACAGGATTTCCTCCACCAAACTACTGTACCATATGTAGTTTGGAGAACTGATGACCATTTCACAAAGCCATAAGATTATATGAGGCTTATCTCAAGTAGTGTCAATAGAACTTCTTGTCTAAAGTGCTCATTTCGCTTTATAGATCATCTTGTCAGAATGTGTATTCCAAATCAGCTTTTGATCCAGGATCACTCAAAGATATCTAATTGATGAAGACATGTTCAACCAAACATTGTTCAAGGTGAGTCTGCCTAAGGCGGTTAAGTTTTTTTTCTTGGTGAAGGGAACTATGGTAGTTTGTTAAGATTAACTTAAAGTCCTCCTTCGAGGCACTATTGTTTATGATGTCTGAGACGGTGTCATCATATTTGGCTATGACCAAGATAGATATATCGTCTGCATAGGTTTGGATATATGTTCCTATTTCGTTGATTTCTGCTAGTAAGCCATTGACCACATGTTCCATAGCAGGGGATATAGTACCCTCTCTGCAAACAACCCCTAGTGGCATGATCTCCAGCGATTCACATAGTAATTGGATGCGTCTGTTTCAAACCATGGAGTCAACCTACCTGCTCGCGCATTTTGTGCACCATAGTATCTTAAGGTGTGTTGTCAAATACACTCTCAACCCAAGAAGGCACATTAGGCTATTTCATTCCATAATCATCTTAATTGCAAAGAACTTCACGGGATCATCCTGGTAGATACTCTTGATTTTTATTTAGGAGTGGCTCGGAGAACTTTTCTACTAGTCTCTCCATTCTTTTCTGAAAAAATGAGGATAGGCTGATGGTGGAGAGATTTTAGCATGTGAATAGTCTGTACGACATAATTTTGATCAAATTTTGTTCCAGGGATCCAAATAAAATGTATTGGTTACAATCTCTAAGACATGCTGGTTTGTTTTATATCGGTGAAAAACAGAAGAATTGACATATATGGTGACGAATGGTTTTGTTGGTTAGTACAGTATTTTGATTGCGAGGGGTGTGTGAGAGAGTTTTGAGCCATTTTTTACTGAGAACTAATGAAGTGACATATCTGGCACTGAATAGTTTTGTTTGGTTAGTATTTTGAATGTGAAGGGGTGTAGGAGAGTTTTGCACCATTTATTTACCGAGAACCAAATAACTAACAATTTCTGGCAATGAACCGTTTTGATTGTAAAGGGGTGGGAGAGAGTTTGTGCAATGTTTTCAACCATTTATTTATCAAGAACTAACAAACTGACATATCTGTCAACGAATAGTTTTATTTGGTTAGTATTTTGATTGAGAAAGGATATGTGAGAGAGTTTGTGCAATGTTTTGAACCATTTATTTATCAAGAACTTACATATCTGTCGACGAATAGTTTTATTTGGTTAGTATTTTGATTGAGAAAGGATATGTGAGAGAGTTTGTGCAATGTTTTGCACCATTTATTTACAGAGAATTAACGAACTGACAACTGGCGACAAATAGTTTTGATTAGTTAGTATTTTGATTACGAAGGGTATGTATGAGTGTTATGCACCATTTATTTACCGAGAACTAATGAAGTGACATTTCTGTCAAAGATTAGTTTGGTTAGGTTAGTATTTTGATAGTGAAGAGTTTTGTGAAATACTTTTGTAAAATTGATTTACCGAGAACTAATTAACTAACATATCAGGCGACAAATAGTTTTGTTGTTTAGTAATTTGATTGCGAAAGGGTATGAAAGAGACTTTTGCACCAATTATTTACTGAGAACTAACAAACTGACATGTCTGGCAAGGAATAGTTTTGTTTTATTAGTATTTTGATTGTTAAGGGGTGTGTTTGTTTTGTTCCTTCCATCTACGATGATCAGAAAACTTGTATAACAAGTTTGTTAAACAAATTTACCCTTCTGATACTGCTTGATCAGAAAATTTTACAAGACCAAGGAGACTATCTTTTGAGCATTATATTTAAAGGATCTGCTTGCACTACGTTTTATGATTGGGCTGGGTAAGTATCGGATGACGCCCATTAACTTGTTTTATAAGGCGAAGCTGATCGAGAAGATTTCCCCTTTTTTTTACCAACAAATTAAAACATGTATATTACTGTAAATATAAAATTAATTACACTAACAGCGACAGTATTGATCGTTTGTTTTAGGTTAGTAAGTACGATGTACAAGTACAATTTATTGAATAGTTTAAAACATTCAAGGAGCAAGGATTACTATTCCAGTCAAATGTTTTATTTTAAACGTGTGCGTGTGTGTTGTAGGAGTGAATGCGATAAATGACCGGCAGCAAACAGAATACGGCGCAAGAGTAGGCAATCTTACAACTTCTTTCCTCAAACTTCCTACATTCCTTTATTGTTGTATTTGAACAGAAATTAAACTATTGCACATAAAACTTGTTATGTTAATGTTAAGTTGTATTACCAACATAATTCAAAGAAAAATACATTTGATAAAAATGTAAAAACCGGCGTGTAAACCGGTTTTTGCACTTAATAGAATATGTGGGATGACCTTGAAAATGTCTGAATAAGGTTAGAAACTGTTACAGTTAACTTTATAATAAGTTATTATAGCTGTACTTCGACGTAATTCCTTTAAAATAAACACTGAGCTCCTTCTGTGGGTATTGCAGCAACCTGATGGTAAATCCGGGACCAACAATTAATTGTACACTTGGTATGACCGTCACAACACCTTATGTATTCATTACCCAAAATTTTGGTTTTGAAAGAACGACTTAAACATTTCAAAAAGAAACTTCTATCGAGTGATCTATTATTATTATTTATTTATTTTTTGTAATGATTGTTGTTTAATGTTTGAAATGAAGGCTGAAAAAATAGATCAAGAAAATGTTTACATTTCTTAAACTTTTTTAAAAACAATTAGAGCAAAATTTTAACAACAATAAGAGGAAATTTTAATAACATTTAAAGCAATGTTTAATAACAATTAGAGCAAATTTTAATAACTATTAGAACAAAATATTGCTGTTACAATTTTTAATTAGTGAGCTACTTATTTCTATTTATAAATTATGCTAGTAATATTTAAATGTTTTTAAAGAGAAATTTATTGCCCTATTTTATATTTATATATTTTTTAATGGATAATTTATAAATTGAGATCCTAGGGGACTAAAGAGAGTCTAAATTTGAATATACTTATCCATCCTATTTATTCAACCGAAAAATAAAAAAGGAAAAGTTATATTTTGTTTCCTTGCAATCTGGAGTTAGGTATACAAATCTAGCTATACACAATATAACTCAATTATAAATTTTTACTTAAACTAAAGTGTGTCAAAAATATTATCAAATTTTGGTTTGATTCAAATTCTGGTTTTTATTTTTGTTGTTGAATTTGTTTTTGTTTTGTTTTTTTAAAGAGTGAAGTTAATAGCTCCTCAGCCTAAACCTGAGACCATCCCTCTGGCAGATGCTAATTATGAGGAGGAAGATATTCCCACAAAAGAAAGCTTTAATAATCTACGCTTTTTTTATTAACAAAATTTAATTAATTTTGCTCTAATTTAATAAATCAGAAAACTTATACATAATCACTGAACTTGTTACTCATTTATCTGTTGGTGGACTGTGTCAAATTTAAAGTAGCTTCTGATATCACAAGCTAATTGTGTATTTCGGAAACATGTGTTCTGTAAGTGTCGCGAATAGCTAACAGATTTATACTATTGTACTACTAAATCTACGGTATGACAACTCTAGAGCTGGGAGTCAAAAAGGAAGTATATTCCAGAATTAAAAGGGGTATTTGAAACGGTACATTGCTAAGACCACACTATCCTTGCAACTTCGAACTATTTACAAACTCGCAGGCTACAATAATTTCATACATAGAGCATTAACGGTCTTCATAAAACCTACCAACTTCAAAAAAATAATTAATATAATTAGTCAAATAACTACTACCAATGAATAAGTGATATATGCATATATTATACAAACCGAAGAAGATTATTAAAATAAAACAACCCAACAAACAGCAAAGAAAGAAAAATGTATTACTATAAAATATAACCACCAAATAAAGAACATTTTCCATAAAAAAGGTTTTAGAATATGTTATCACCCATTCAGCAACCCCAACCAGACCAAGAACAAAACAAGTTCACGATCCTTTACACAGCGGTATCTACAAAATATCATGTAATAACGGCCATAAAAAATACATAGGACAAACAGGAGGATCATTTAAAACATCTAATAAAGAATACCTACCTCACAGCAATAATAATAAAACCATTTCAGCATATATGCGGAACATAATAAACAATAACCATACATCAGCAATATGGAAAACAATCTAGAAATATTACACATATTAAACAAAGCAAGAACAATGAAGATCCTAGAACTTTATTTATTAAGAACAGAAAAAAGATCCATGGTCTCTTCTATTTGAGAAACTACATTGTGCATCTAACTATATTTATACGATTTATAGGCTACTACTGACCGACGGTATTTGGTAGAACTCCTAGTGTTTAGAAGGAGGTAGGAAGTAGGGTTTAGACTCGTTGTGAGAAATATTTAAAGCATAAAGGGTGGTGCTCGGTTTAGAAATACTTTCAAGTAGGTCTACTGGTTTTATGATAGTGGGGTCTAGGCCGTTTCGGAGAAGTGTTTCGAGTGTATATGTGTGCGGCTGTATTATTTTTGATTTACTTGTAAATTTCTTTATTTGTATAACTGTATTTAAAAATAGTGGAACATTTTGAATTTGCAATTGTTATATATTTTATTTAAAACTGAATTTATAAAGTGAACAATTTTTTAATATTTTATAATTTTATTATATGTGTTATTTGATAAGGTTAAATGTGAAGTATTTTTGTAATTGTTGAAGTTACGTGGAAAATCCCCAAACATAAAGATTTATTCTATTGCAATATTAAATTAAAAATTGAGGTTGTAATTTAAAAATAAAATCCAACTTTGTATAAGTAAAAACATCAAGATTCAAAATCCAAACATTTGAGTGTAGAGACAAAAAGAATCTTTCACATGTTTCGATTTTTTTATTTGCTCTAAATAGATTTAAAACAAGAAACTATTTCGATAGTCAATTGCAGACTTTGAAACCGGAAATGTAAGATCCTAAAAATAAATAACAGTCATGTAAAAAAAATGTCAACTAACTTAAAGTTTATTTCGACTGATTTTACATGTTACTCCAATCCTACCTGACATTACACTTCTAAAAATAACATGTAGAACACAAATTTTCACGTTTAATATGAAATGTGTTTCGGCGACATTGTCGCCCCCTGCAGAATTGTATTAGCTAAAATGAATTATAACTAAGTTATGACTAGTTTTTTCGAGAGGTATGAAAAACAATGTTAACACATACCTTGCAGGGTTCAGACTCTGGGGATACCTTGCAAGATATCTGGGGATGGCTCTGTGATGACCTACTAAAACCACAACTATTGTCTGGCCTTCGATGGCTAACATGGGTATCATAACCATAGCAGCATAACTTCTTGACTAGACAGTTAACTGCTTCTCAACTGTTATTCCCTACTAAACATCTGTCGTAGGTACTCTTCTGGCCCCGCTCAGTTTAGTGTCTCTTGCAATTTCCTTCTTTTGAATTTCGACTCTTTGAACATCATGATTTTAAATTGTCAATTCTTTCAATTGTTCTTGGACTTTACCATAACAAAGACTATGTTGTACGAGCTCCTCACATCATATCCGTTTTCCAAGAATCCCTTTCCAGTTGAAATCAGACTGTAGAACAACAAAATTTCCATATTGTTGTTCTCAAGTCTAATTTAAACTGGAAAGGGATTCTATGGAAAACGGATATGATGTGAGGGGCTCGTAGCGTTCTGGACGAATGGCAGGCGAACTTTGTGCCAGTAGCGGTCCCATGTTGCCAATTCTACGGAAGTGACAAAATATGCTTAGGTAAAAGGTCAGTAATTAAACACTGAAATGAACATAGAATAAATAATCTTAAATTAAATTTAAACGGAAATTGTTTTTAAAATCATTAATGGTAGTACTAAGAATTCTTGAAAATATTGAAATTTGATCTGGCAACACCGTTCCCCCATCACACCACAACCTTTCCTGTTTTATTCGAACCATAGCATTGAAGCCTTACCACACGGAACACTTTAGTAGCGTGACCTTGCGTTATCATCTTGGCCTCGCACACAGAAGTCCTCAACATAAACAGCTTGCTATCTGCTTTGAAGGACTCATAGCCATACATCAGGTGGCTAATGTATCATTGAGGGTGGCAACATTATAGTTGAAACGCATTTGATTATGTGTGTTACTTTTACAAATTACCTTCTCACAAACAATAATAAATTATTCGTCACCAAAAATGTCCGTTCGGTAGTTGTCAGTCAAAAAGTAAAAAATGATCAGTGAACGTCGTGTTTGAAAAATATGTTTTTATAAAAATAGGTTGTATCCCTTGTACCATGAAGGTATTTTCATCTAAGCTCGTATTTAAGAAAGCTGGTCAAGATTTATTTTTATTTCATTATTCTTTTGCCAATTATTACTAAACCATTATATTTTTCTAATTTCCAATTTTACACGGGTTTTACATTAAAATTTGAACTAAATCACACTGCATATTTTGAGATATTACAGTGCCATGGCCGATTTCTTGTGTTTATTTTTATTTATTTATTTATTTATTTTTTTTTTTGGCGTAAACGCTGACCGGTATTTATAAAGAAACGGCAACTAATACGGTTTATTTGAGTTTTTAGAAGCTACACATGAGCAAAATTTTGTCAAAATCTTTAGAGACGATTTTGAGAAAGTCGTACCATAATTAAATTTATGGGTTAGTTATTTTTAAATTTTAAGTTATGAGTGAAAAAATTGGGGGTAAATAACTAGACACCATGGGCAGAATATACCCACATATTATTTTCTTTTTTAATTCGTTCCAGCGTTTGGGCTGTAGAGCATAAAACAGGTGACAGCCAGACGTTATTTAAAAACAACTTAGCTACTATAGTTCTGTTATTATGCATTCATAAAAAAACACTTAACTTATTTCTCTCAATAAGCTTTTCGAATTTTTTTGAAGGAATTGGAGAGTTATGAAAAGAATGAAAGACCAATATAATACTCTTCTAATTAACCCATTGTATAACTTAGGAACTGGTAAAATGGAAAGAAAGACAAAAGACTTGTGTACTGTACAACACATTGCAACATTATATTAAGAAACGTAGGTGGAAAGATACAAAATATACAAAAATAAATACAAGAAAAACCCAACTGAGGTCTCGTCAGCTCTGGCCTATCTAGTAGTGTCCTCCGTATTTGCCGGGACTGTATGAACCATCATCTTCGTGTCCGGTGTATCCTGCATAGGCACCAGCTCCTGCATAGGCAGCAGGTGCGGCGTATCCACCTTCGTAAAGAGAGGGTTTGTAGCTGCCATCATCATAAGCACCGGCGTATCCTGCAGCATATCCACCGTCATAATGTCCGGGCCTGTAACTACCGTCATCGTAAGCACCTGCTCCAGCGTATCCACCGCCGTAGACTCCACCGGCAACTCCAGCGACGAGTCTGAGATGTGCGGCCTTAGCTGCGGCTACTTCGGGAGTATCGGCCAAGAAACCGGAAGGAGTGACAACGGGGGCGGCCAAAGGACCGGCGTAACGACCTCCAGCGTATCCAGCTCCAGCGTATCCGGCTCCAGCGTAACCAGCTCCAGCAGCACCGGCTACAAGACTAAGATGAGCAGCTTTGGCAGCGGCTACTTCAGGAGTATCGGCAAGGAAACCAGATGGAGTAACGACTGGTGCAGCTAGAGGTCCAGCATAACCGCCATAGTGACCAGCATATCCGCCATAATAACCGGCGCATGCGTACTGGAGGCAGAGAGCCGCGACGATAATAGTTGCCTGCAAACCAAGATGTTTCAAATATTGAATACTATAAATAAAAATTACCAATTACTAAAACATCAGTACCCCCTCCTCCAATAAACGTTTTTAGTGTGTGTTAAGGTGTAAATGTTTAAATAATGTTTTAAGATTATATAAATAAAATACAGTACTTATTTTTACTAAATAAAGCAGTTATTTCTAAAAAACGAACCTTTAAAAAACATAATCTAATAATGATAAAGATATTAGTAATTCGCTGTCTATTACCGGATTTTTAGTTATGTTTTACTACTAGGTAAATATTATGTATTTTACTACAAAATAAATGTCTGCAACTTCAAAATGGCGAGCGATGAAAACGTCCCAGAAATTTGTTGTTGCCTTTACAGTATTTTAATATGATTAGCTTGCATTGTGCAGAAATTTTGCGCGTTCGTTTTTAGATATGTGATAACATAACCTCAAAATAACCTAATAATAAATTCATAACAGGTGATCATAAAAATCATATGGATTTCGATTGACCTACAGATTGTTATACTGATCACTATAGTAACATTTAAGTGTTGTATTTTAAGATAGTTTAGTTACGCTATATGTACGGTTTATAAATTTTTATCTTCAACTTTGAAAAAAAAAGTATATACAGCGAAAATATGAAAAAATAAATAATAATAAGGGATCTAAATGGTTTTAGGTTCAACCGTTGCTTCACAATTTTGAAATAAACACGTGAAAATTTAAATATAAAGTCACACACACGCACACCATACCGAACAAAATGAATATTTCAATTCAAGAAATAGACTGCATCATTAATCATTTGAATTTCACTTCTTAATAATATCCCCTCAAAGAAATATTTAGCCTTTCGGACATTATTTTGTTCTTATCATAATGAATTTTTTTTAAAATAAAATAAATGGTAATAATGCAATAGAACAAAATTATCGAACAAAAAAGTACAGTTAAGGCTCGGTAAGAAAAGTAGTAATAAAAGTAATAAAAGAATGTTTCCAGCTTTTTATTTGTTGGCACCAGGCAAAGTAATGAGACTAGCATTAAAGGAAAACAGTAAAAATGCATTTTATGATAAAGAAAGCATTGATGATTTTTTTAAAAGTAGTAGAATGTTATCTGAAGAAGATGGAAGGGGGCCTGGTATATTTATTTATATTTTACTAGCTAATGGCCCCAGTTTCACCTGGGGATAGTTGAGATAGTTTTATAGAGATTATTTTTTATTTTATTTATTTATTTATTTTTTTTAGCACAACCCTTATAGTGATGGAAATAAATTATCCCCAAATACAGTAACACACCAATTTTGATCAAAATCTAACCATAAAATAACAAAGATATAACACACCCTTGAAGTGGAACATTTTCAAAACCCTTCCTTAGTACACGTCTAAAAATCTACCCCAAACCATGTTAAAAAATATAGCTGTAGGCTTCTTGGATACACTGGTTGCTCTAATTTCTTGTAATTGTTTTTGATATAAATATGTTTTTTTACTAGGAAATAAAAAATAAAAAATAATTTTGGTTTTTTTTACAAACAATGTGTGTAAAATATATATATATATATATATATATATATATATATATATCATTTAATAAATTCAAATGTATTTTAAAGTATGCGATCAACAAGAAATAAATATAAATTTGAATCAAAAATATTGTAAAGCTGATTTGCCTTTAAAAAAATTGATTACCTTTTAAATTGTAAGAAATAAACTTTATTATTAATTTGCAGTATAACTTATTAAAATTGTGCATATATATAAAGATTGAGAGACACTTACCAGACCCATGTTGTTTACAGTAGTGGACTTTGGAGACCTGTGTTCCAGACCTACTACTGAGTACCTTTAAATACTCGCAACTCAAGGTTTGTCAGTTTTGCACTGCCCCTACTTAAATCACTGCATTGCAGATTTCAAATCATAGCTCACATTTAAAACAGTAACTATACAATTTGTTATTGAAATATATGTTTTCATATTTGTATCTACTTTTTCAGATGGGTAGTTCAGTGTTTGTTATTTGATGGGTTTTGAGTTTTTAGCAGAAATATCGGTTTGTGTCCTTTAAAACTATAGGTGTTTTTTTATAAGCGTCTGTGCTGTGCTCTGCGGCCCGATTTAAATCAAATTTTGTTCGTGGTCATATTTTTGTCATATCTTATGACTTTTAATAATTTTTTGATAGTTAAAAATTTGAGGTTAGCTGCCATGTAGGAAAAATAAACTTTCTCTAAATCAGGTCTAACGATTTTGATCAATTTTGTATGTGGTGATATTTTTGTCTAATTTTGGAGCTTTTTTTAATTTTTTGATAATTAAAAATTCGAGGGTAGCTGCCATGTAGGAAAAATAATCTTTCTCAAAATCAGCTCTAAGGATTTTGATCAATTTTGTATTTGGTAATCATATTTTAAAACTTTTATTAATTTTTTGATAACTAAAAATTTGAGGATAGCTGCCATGTAAGTACGTCTTTTACAAAATATGTTCTAAGGATTTTGATTAAATTTAAAGACTCGAAGAAAATCTATTATTTGCTATATTTCCAAAAATTGTGGTTCGTTAGATATACTTAAATAAACATAAAATCAGCGATTGGGGTCTGTAAAAAGATGTAATTTCTTAAAATTGGCGTTACAGATTTCATTAGAATTTTAGTGAAATGAGAAAATTAATTACACAAACTTGTGTAGTAAGTACAGTTCAGAAGTAATTAATTGGCAAAAAAGGTACCTTGACTGTCGTCATTAAAATCTTAATAAAAGACTCAGATTATGACACAAGTGCAGCAAGTTCCAGGCCCCGTTTCAATAATTTTTCAAAAACGGCGTTCACAGATAATTTTCAGTTAGACTGCCAACTATCGAACTGTCATTTTTGGTGACGAACAGTTTTGTTTGGTTTTTATTTGATTTTGGTGATGGATGAGTGAGGGTGTGTGTACAATGTTTTTGTACCATTTTGTATGATACCCATGTGTTCATCCACCTTACTCCTAGGTGGGAAAAGATACAATCTTTTGTTCACTTACATATAGTGTTACAACAGTTTGGAAACTATTTTATTACTTTTTAATGATTAATAGAAGTTAATAAAATAATGGGGTGCATATTAGTCTAATAGAGAAATGGTTAGTGTGCAAACCTACTTCCCTACCACAAAAAGGATCAAGTTTTCTTAAATTTTTCTGTCCTTACAAAAAATAAACGGTGCAAAATCATTACAACAAATCGAACCAAAATTAATCGTCACCAAAAATGTCAGTTGGGCAGTTGTCAATTAAAAAGTGGAAATGGACCAGGAACTCCGTCTCTAAACTATTTATAAATTTAAATGAGAGTCAAAACTTACTTCGCTTGTGCTGTAAACACGTCTTGAGTGCAAGTCGTATTTGATTAAAATCCAGGTTTTAAAGACGGGTAATTATATTTGTAATTATTTCCAAAACCCAATATTTTATTAATCACGATTTTACACACGGGTTTAGGTCATCAATCTTCTTATTTCTATAAAATTTGAACGAAATTGGTAGAGCCGATTTTAGAAATTATTTATTACATAGCAGCCTCGTGTATTTTTATCGATAACTCCAGAAACAGCAGTATTATAGAGATGGAGACCAATACGTTTTGTTTGGGTTCTTAGAGACTACATTGGGCAAAATTTGATCAAAATAGTAACAACTGTTTAAGAAAATCTTTTTTTCTTTTTTGCAGCTACTCCCAAATTTTGAGTTCAAAAAAATTTCTAAATCCCAACATATGTTTTAAATATGCTCGTATATCAAATCTAATTGGTTTATTGATTGGGATGTGAGCATTGGACATATTTTTATGACAGACGACAGACATTTCCAAAACCACTATTTTGGATTTCAAAATGGTTAAGCTGGTTAAAAACTTGACATCGATTTTTGAACCATCATAACTTTACCTATACGTGAAAATGTAAAAAAACAATAATGTAGCATTTATAGTAATGAATTAACATTACTCCAGGGGCAAACCAGTGTTAGAGGAACCACTCGCCTGTGTGTGTGTGTGGTCATACTAAAAACGAATCCACAATACCTACAGTACTACTTCTTTAACATTATAAATAATTTTTTATCCCAAAAGTACATACGATAGACAAATACACATAATTCGTATATTTGCGACGGTCAGAGCACCGTGCGAAATTGCAAAAATTAGATTTTTGTAAAACACGTGGCTAGAATCCACGTCGGGTTTTTTCCGATTCTGAGATGTAGGATCTTATCACGAAAGTGACCTTCGACTCATTAACCTGTTCAAGGTTGCTTCCTGACTAAGTATTTAGCAATAAATGAAACAAATTTGATGGATTTAAATTTAGGAAAAAACTGGTTTTGAGGCTGTCAAAGTATGCTCCTCAGAATGTATTTTTGATTGTCTTATTACATGTTCTTTCTATCGTGCGTTGTTTAAAAGTTAAGTAAGGATCGAGTCCAAAACTTTTCAAGAATTCTCAAAATCCAAATACTTTTTATTTTTTCTTAAAAAACACGATAATAGAAATAAAAAATAAAAATTGGTTAAAAAACTCATAGTTAAAAAATTGACAGAAATTTCCAGTAAAAAAAGATAATAATATTTTTTTAGAATAAACAGAACTAACACAAGTTAGTCATTAAAGTTAAAGAAATCGAAAACTGATAATAAATATTGAATTTTAATTGTTTCATATAGGTGAGTTAAAACAACAATAAATTATTAGAAAAGTAAAAGTATAGAAACAAAAGTCCGTCAGTAGAAACTTAATAGTATGTAAGAGATTGTAAAAGGAGAAAACTTAGAAATTTTAATTTATTTAGCCCCAAAAACCAGAAGTAATAAATAAACTATAGGGTAGAGTGCGAAAATCATAGAAGCGTGACATACGGGATCAGGGGATGGAAACTTTGTCCAGAATATTTACCAAAATAAAATGACAAGAGACATTAAACTCTCAAGGTGTGAAAACGGAATCCTAGAACAATACGTTGTGAGGAAAATCGACTTTCTCGGGAACTGGGTGTCCCATGGCGAAGAATCCAAGTTCAAAATATGCACTAATGCGAAAGGAATAAGAAGAACGTTTTCTGGGAAAAATCCTACGTTCCTGGAAGATGGTGGGGGAACTTTAAGATATAGGCCTACAATAGGCAAAAAGTACAAGGATGTACAAAGGACAATATTTGCCGCGCAGCGACTTCAGACCGATGAAAAATGGTGGGCACCGCAGCGGCAGTAGAGCCAACGATTGTAAAACTACACTAATAAGGCTAATTATGTAAATAAATTAAAATAAAGCAAATAACCATAAATAAATAAAATAAAAGGACAGAAATTAAATTTAAAATTAATAATAAATCAATTGACTGACTTAAAACTGCAGAGGAATGGAACGAAAAAGGAATAATTAGGACTTAAAACAAGGAGAGGAAAAGGGAATTGTTGGTATCAGAATATGGTACGGCGAGTGAGAAAATTCAAATAAATAACGATACTCAGATACTCTTAGATTTTAAAATTAGAAAAGGATGTAAGGTGTGATGTTGTCAGTCAGAGTTTTGATTTTCTTATTTGTCTTAAAAACCCCCAGTAAGCAAGAAGGAGTTCTACAGGGTGAAAATTAATTAAAGTCAAGAATCAAAACGAAATCACTGGTCGTGGTGAACTGGAAAAATGCCGGAATAAAAATAACAAACAATAAAAGTTAACTAACCAATTGAAAATTATAATTTAAAATAATAATAAAGAGAAAGATAGTTGGAAAGAGTTCGTTCAAGTAATCGGAGTTTCTGCGAACAACAAAAAACATTTATAAAGTTAAGATAAATTCACGAACCGAACAAGCCGCCGGTAGGAAAATACTAGGCTCGCGAATCGCCTAATGAGCAGATAAACGTTTAGCTAGAGTAGTAAACGCTAACCAGAAAACACCGGGGATTGCTGCATCTCTACCCAGGGCCAATCTCTCAACAGGACCAGAAACTTAGTTTTAACCGCAGCTTTTCCGAAAAACAGAATTTTATATAAATCCTGTAAATTTTAAATTAATGTTTTTTTTTCATAAATTCTCAAATTTAAAAGTAAAAATTTGTTTGTATAAAATTAGAACTGCTCTGCTCTGCCTTAATTTAGTAAGATTTGAGTTATATGAATTTCCATCAGATGTAATTTGTGTGTGGTAATTATAAGTTGTTGACCTAATCAATAAAATCTGTGTTGAATCGTTTTAAATCACACTGGTCTAACTGAATTCATTCTTAAATAGCAGAGTATTTTTTAAAATATTAATAACATAAATTCTTAAGGTCGACCATAACTAAAATTTTATTGTAATCTAACAATCAGTTTTTGATATAAAATATCATTTTTAAAATAAGTACATATTTTCCAGATAAGTTGTGTATAAGATCCTACGCTCCAGAAATTAAAAAAAAACAATACATTTTAAAAGAGGATATTAAATTGGAGCTAGTCGGTAACGTTAAAAGTAAATATAATTACTGGAAGGTTGTCCAATTTGTAAAGGGGGAGATTCTATTGAGTTCGGGCTGCTGAACTCATTGATGGGAACGTCCAGACCAGAAAGGAAAATTATCCATCCTAGACTAGACTGGGAGAGCGTGAGTCTGGGCGTTGTAGTAGACACACACTCCCGCGCACTCATCCAATATATTTATTTTAAAAACCTCGTCATCCTTTTCTAATTAATTCATCGCATAGAATAGAAAACTTTTATTATCCATACTCGTTACAACTAAGGATGTAGATTTTTTTAAATTGCCGAACCATAACATATAATTTTACAAAAGCTAGAAGATAATTAAATAAAATGGGTGACACTACATCTAAAAACATTTTTATAAAATTTAAACCTCGGTTTTTGAATTAAATACCAGTAATTAAAGTTTCTACATCTAAAAACAAAATAAATGTTACTAAAAAAATTACGAGATCTAATATAGAACATTTCCTTTACTTTATACATGCATTTAAAGTTATTTATAGAAACTTAACAGTCTGTTAAAAAATAGGAGTTGGAAAAAGAAGTACTCTTTTCGAGCGACATAGAAAGCACCCCTCCCCCCCACACACAAATAATGCATTGCAGATGATTTGGGGGAGGATGAGAAGCAATGTACAGGTCTAAGGGTATGTTCAACGGTCTGTCAAGACTACACACAGAGGAGGCCCTAGACTAAACAGAACTGATCTGTGGACTATCCTATACCTTAATACTCAGGTGTGTCTCCCAATGGGTTTTGAAAGAACACCAGAAGATTTGGGAGAAAACGAGGAGCAATGTACAGGTCTAAGGGCATGTTCAACGGTCTGTCAAGACTACACACAGAGGAGGCCCTAGACTAAACAGAACTGATCTGCGGACTATCCTATACCTTAATACTCAGGTGTGTCTCCCAATGGGTTTTGAAAGAACACCAGAAGATTTGGGAGAAAACGAGGAGCAATGTACAGGTCTAAGGGCATGTTCAACGGTCTGTCAAGACTACACACAGAGGAGGCCCTAGACTAAACAGAACTGATCTGCGGACTATCCTATACCTTAATACTCAGGTGTGTCTCCCAATGGGTTTTGAAAGAACACCAGAAGATTTGGGAGAAAACGAGGAGCAATGTACAGGTCTAAGGGCATGTTCAACGGTCTGTCAAGACTACACACAGAGGAGGCCCTAGACTAAACAGAACTGATCTGTGGACTATCCTATACCTTAATACTCAGGTGTGTCTCCCAATGGGTTTTGAAAGAACACCAGAAGATTTGGGAGAAAACGAGGAGCAATGTACAGGTCTAAGGGCATGTTCAACGGTCTGTCAAGACTACACACAGAGGAGGCCCTAGACTAAACAGAACTGATCTGTGGACTATCCTATACCTTAATACTCAGGTGTGTCTCCCAATGGGTTTTGAAAGAACACCAGAAGATTTGGGAGAAAACGAGGAGCAATGTACAGGTCTAAGGGCATGTTCAACGGTCTGTCAAGACTACACACAGAGGAGGCCCTAGACTAAACAAAACTGATCTGTGGACTATCCTATACCTTAATACTCAGGTGTGTCTCCCAATGGGTTTTGAAAGAACACCAGAAGATTTGGGAGAAAACGAGGAGCAATGTACAGGTCTAAGGGCATGTTCAACGGTCTGTCAAGACTACACACAGAGGAGGCCCTAGACTAATCAGAACTGATCTGCGGACTATCCTATACCTTAATACTCAGGTGTGTCTCCCAATGGGTTTTGAAAGAACACCAGAAGATTTGGGAGAAAACGAGGAGCAATGTACAGGTCTAAGGGCATGTTCAACGGTCTGTCAAGACTACACACAGAGGAGGCCCTAGACTAAACAGAACTGATCTGTGGACTATCCTATACCTTAATACTCAGGTGTGTCTCCCAATGGGTTTTGAAAGAACACCAGAAGATTTGGGAGAAAATGAGGAGCAATGTACAGGTCTAAGGGCATGTTCAACGGTCTGTCAAGACTACACACAGAGGAGGCCCTAGACTAATCAGAACTGATCTGCGGACTATCCTATACCTTAATACTCAGGTGTGTCTCCCAATGGGTTTTGAAAGAACACCAGAAGATTTGGGAGAAAACGAGGAGCAATGTACAGGTCTAAGGGCATGTTCAACGGTCTGTCAAGACTACACACAGAGGAGGCCCTAGACTAAACAGAACTGATCTGTGGACTATCCTATACTTTAATACTCAGGTGTGTCTCCCAATGGGTTTTGAAAGAACACCAGAAGATTTGGGAGAAAACGAGGAGCAATGTACAGGTCTAAGGGCATGTTCAACGGTCTGTCAAGACTACACACAGAGAAGGCCCTATACTAAACAGAACTGATCTGTGGACTATCCTATACCTTAATACTCAGGTGTGTCTCCCAATGGGTTTTGAAAGAACACCAGAAGATTTGGGAGAAAACGAGGAGCAATGTACAGGTCTAAGGGTATGTTCGTTGTCTGTCAAGATTTCACACAGAGGATCCTCTTAGACTAAACAGAACTGATCTGCGGAGAGTGACTGGATTCTTTGTCACTGTATTTTCCGTAGCCATCTACATAAAAAAAGGTTACACACACCAGATCACTTTTGTAGAACATTTGTTGCATCTGTGCAAACAGCTGAACACGTAGATTTTGACTGCCCAGTTCTGGACAGGATATTATTTGAATCCCTAGGCACTGTATGTAGTGGGGGACAGATAGAGAAACAGGACAACAACATCTGAAGGATCTCACGGTTTTATAAAAAACAAAAACAGGACTGATAAGGAAGGTCCTGTGAACGAAGACGCACAATAAGCTATACAGCTGGGAGTCACATCCAGGGCAGTAAATACTGGCCCTCCTATCAATAAAACAATAAAATATAAAAACATATCACTACATTCTTGATATCAGCTGGGCTCTGACAGGCCTCGTTGATATATATATATATATATATATATATATATATATATATAAATATATATATATATAAATGTTTATAGATTGTTTCGCTTCGCTCGTGTCGTGTTTTTAGCTCTTGCTGGCGTCGAAGCTGTACATATTCGAAAGAATGACTCGAGATTTCCGGTATTCGCAACTTTATATATGTGACGTTTTCTTGAGAGGTCAGGGTACGAACTAACTTCGTTTTGATAATACCTTCCCTATTTGTCATAAAACATGTTTATTAAATGTTTAAACCATGTTTTACATTCGTTATCATAGCAACCAAATTTACAAACAGCTGACTTCACGCACAACAAATCAAATTATTAATGAAGTTATGTTAATCAACTATATTTACGAAGATGGTCATCAATGATCTGTATAAAATATACTGTCTGTTTATTTAAAAGAAATTCCATAACTGAAATAAATATGTCAGAAATTTTCTCCAATTTAAATATTATTTTCCAATTTCGTTATAAATTAAGGTAAAGCGGTTTTTGTTGACATCGTATTATTCATAACTATTAGTCATTTTCTTATCAGAAGTTAAGTTAAAAATTATAAGACCTCATAGTTTAGTTTTATGGTCCTAACTTGATCTTGCATTAAAAAATTATATTTTAAATCATAATTATTAACGTGGTGTCATTCATTACATAATTAGAAATTCATTTCTCTCAATAAGGATTTCTTACATTCTGTAAGGAATTGGAAAGTGGTTATAAAAATGAAAGAAGGAAACAACAAATATAATAAGCTAACGAATTCAATGTATAACTTAGGAACTGGTAAAATAGAAAGAAAGACAAAATAGTGAGGTGTACTGTACAACACATTGCAACATTATATTAAGAAACGTAGGTGGAAAGATACAAAATATACAAAAATAAATACAAGAAAAACCCAACTGAGGTCTCGTCAGCTCTGGCCTATCTAGTAGTGTCCTCCGTATTTGCCGGGACTGTATGAACCATCATCTTCGTGTCCGGTGTATCCTGCATAGGCACCAGCTCCTGCATAGGCAGCAGGTGCGGCGTATCCACCTTCATAAAGGTAAGGTTTGTAGCTTCCATCATCATAAGCACCGGCGTATCCTGCAGCATATCCACCGTCATAATGTCCGGGCCTGTAACTACCGTCATCGTAAGCACCTGCTCCAGCGTATCCACCGCCGTAGACTCCACCGGCAACTCCAGCGACGAGTCTGAGATGTGCGGCCTTAGCTGCGGCTACTTCGGGAGTATCGGCCAAGAAACCGGAAGGAGTAACAACGGGGGCGGCCAAAGGACCGGCGTAACGACCTCCAGCGTATCCAGCTCCAGCGTATCCGGCTCCAGCGTAACCAGCTCCAGCAGCACCGGCTACAAGACTAAGATGAGCAGCTTTGGCAGCGGCTACTTCAGGAGTATCGGCAAGGAAACCAGATGGAGTAACGACTGGTGCAGCTAGAGGTCCAGCATAACCGCCATAGTGACCAGCATATCCGCCATAATAACCGGCGCATGCGTACTGGAGGCAGAGAGCTGCGACGATAATAGTTGCCTGCAAACCAAGATGTTTCAGATATTGAATACTTTACAATAAATATTGAATACAATAAATAAAAACTTAACCATCAAACTTCAACTCCCTCCTCTAATAAATGTTTTTTAGTATTCGTTAAGATGTAAATGAAATTAATAATGTTTAAAGATTATATAAATATATTGTTTCTAAAAACCGTAACTTTAAACCAATAACCTTAAATTGATAAAGATATACCGTAAGTAATTACCTGAATTTTAGTTACGATTTACTACTAAAAATATGTTTGTTACTACAAAATAAATATCTGCAAACTTTAAAACAGCGACCGTTTGAAAACGTCCCAAACATTTCTTGTTACCTTTACAGTATTTTAAATACAGTTTAATATAATTAGCTGGCATTGCGCAGAAATAATATAAACATAACCTCGAAAAATCCAATAATAAATTTTAAACAGTTTATCTTAATTATCATACGATGTAAGATCGACCTATGGTTACTTTTGAAGTAACTATTACTGTTTACAATTTATTTTCAAATAATTTAAATTAGATTGTTTCGAAGTTTGAACGGTGTATACATTTTCTATTCTTATGGATACAACGCATAATTTACCCGACTCTACAGCGTAAGTATATTTAAAATAAAGGACTGAAAATGCGTGCAGGTTCAACTATTACTTCAGATTTTTGAAACAATACGATTAGAAAATTAATTTATACAAATACAAATACAATGAAAAATTGTAAATATTAAATTCTAGAATTATTTTTTTAATGATCACTTGTTTTCATAATTTTATATTTGATAAAGCATGATATATTAAAAATACGAGCTATTTATCATTTTAATATGTTCAAATGGGAAAAATAAGAAATAAATTTGAATCGAGAGGTTTTAAGATAATTTATACTAAAAAACTGCGGCTAAATTCTTTATATGTAATACATAAACTAAAATAATTTGTAGTAATACATAGATACTCACTAGACCCATGTTGTTTACAGTAGTGGACTTTGGAGACCTGTGTTCCAGACCTACTTCTGAGTACCTTTAAATACTCGCAACTCAAGGTTTGTCAGTTTTGCACTGCCCCTACCTGAATCACTGCGTTACCTTTAGTGTTCATACCACTATTGTAGCTCACGCTTTACAACAATAACCAAAGATTTTGTAGATAAAGTGGATATTATTATTCTTATTTTATGTTCTCAGATATCCATAGTATATAGTTATGATACGGGTCAAAAAATGTGTATGAGTTTTTTCAGAAATATCCTCTTTGAAGTCATCTGAAAAAAAAAAAGAAAAAAAAGTAAAAAAGTGGCTTTGTAAATTATTATGTCTGTGTGCCTGTTGTGGGATCGATTTAATCGAATTTGATACCTCGGGAAGGTTTTTTAAATACTCTAAAGATTTTCTAAAAATCGGCATTACGATTGTGATCAAATTTTGCTGACGTGTAGTCTTTTAGGACCTAAACAAAACATATTAAATTTGTCATCACCTCTCCAAAAATGCTTGTTAGTTAGTTATCGGTAAATAAACAAACGAACAAAATCTGCTGTTATAAAAGATGTTATTTCTTAAAATTTGCTCTAATGATTTCTTTTAAAGTTTTCGTGACATGTGAAGATCAATGACCCAAAGCCGTGTGGAAAATCGTAAGTAAAAAAATTTAACAGTTACAAAATAATTAGCACAATCAAAATGCACCTTGACATCCTACAATAATAACTCGACTTTAATTAAATAAAATTTACTGTGAGGTGTCACAAAGGAAGCAAATTTATTTAAATATACAGGCTATATGCCAATTGTTTTAATTGGAAAATATTTTTTGTTATATTAAAAAAAAGTCAAATGGTAACTCCCCTTGATCTTTTTATGTTGTGTTATTTGGGGGTTTTTAAATTGTTATATCAACAGCCATTTTTCCAATATGACGGGTAACTTTACAATTTTCATAGAAATATCTTTTTATTATGATAGTTTTAGATTCTATACATTTATTTATGGTAACACTTATTTATTCTTGTGTATCTTTTGTTACATCCAACTGTTTAGGAGTTACAGATGCTCCAAGTAGTGAAAAACAAAATTTTAGGCGTTTTCACGCCTCCGTTTTCTGTACTTAAATTTACAGTCGAGATTAAACCTGGAACGTAGATAGTTACGCAAGATAAAGTTAAGAAAGATAATAGCTTTACTTTTATCGTATGTCATAAGGTAACAGAGATATCAAAAACTTGGGAAGATAAAAAACTTGAAAAAATTCTTGGTAATTTACTAGAACACACGAGTCCATTTTTTCACATCCGATTCTAACACATTATGTTAATCTGGGTAGGTACCTAGTAATATTTCCTGTTACTTTATTTTAATCAAAATACAGTGTATTTTCCCGTTCTTGAAATAAAATTAATTCCTAAGGCTTCTTTTATCCACTGTGTCTGTTATGTTTTTATTTTCCTATAATAATACAATCACAATACTTGTAAAAGAAATCGTTCTTCAATAACATTTTACATTTTTGTAGTGTAAATTCAAAAATGTATGTTTCAAAGTTATCTTCAAAGTAAGGTATTACTTTGTCAGAATTCCTAGTTTAAAGCGTGTATTAAATTACTGCAACTTTTCGAAAAGAAATCGTAGGTGTGATTTTCAAATTTCTATTAGTTTTTATTACACTATACTCTATCTACTTTCCAATTTTCATCTCAGTTCAACTATTTTAAGTACAGAAAATGGAGCTCTGAATACGCCTAAAATCGTGTTTTTCATTACTGTTCAGTCTCTGTAGCTGCTAAACAGTAGGATGTATTAAAAAAATTTGTTTTTAATAATAATAAAAACAAGAATAAATAAGTCCTACAATATGTGTAGAACCTAAAATAATCCTAAAAATATGTATTTCTATAAGGAATTTTAAAGTTGGCCGCCTTATTGGAAAAATAGTTGATAGTATCAAAATTATAAAACCCCCAATAAGATAACAAAACGTTAAGAAGAAATACCATTTGACTATTTTTAATATATCAAATTCTTTCCGAGTAAAACAGCTGCCTCATTTATATCAATCACCCTGTATATAGTCTATTTATATCAAGACGGACTTTCAGGGGTTCACACATAGTGAGCGCGGTGTGGCGGACACGAGGACCTTGCTAAATTACACCTTTTATTATGTAGTAGTCTTAGGTTAAATCCTTCTCTTTCATCTTTCCTATCTTGACCAACTTTTGTTCTATTCCGATCTTGACGCTATTAGAGTATTCAAGGGCTTTGGGTTTTTATTTTTATGTTTTTTTCCTTCTTTTTTTATAAGGCGATGATGACCGAAAGTTTTTTTCCTTTAAACAAAACGAAAAAAATAAATCAAGACGGCGTCCAAAGTTATTTTCACTTTTTGATTGACAACTACATTTTTGGTAATGTTGAGTTTTGGTTAATATATATATATATATATATATATATATATATATATATATAACATATATATATAGGGATGCGTAAAAGTTTGTGAAATATCACAATTTATTACATTTTAAGAACAAACCTACAACCTATATTCACAAACAACATTGGTTGACAAGATATTAATGTATAATAGAGAATTTAAAAACAATTAAATGATAAAATACCATCAAGGAAAGTCACTATTCCTTTTACACTGAATGATTTGGCGCACCGTCGCTATTGTGCCCTCGAGACGTAACGCCTGGAGCGTCAGCCTTGCCTGCCCTACCCTAAAACTGTTCCTGAATTAGATATAAATTGTACGTGCCTAAATAATATCCGGGTTTACTATTTGTTGGATAGGTTTGTTAGTAAATTCAAAACAGCGACAGTTTGAAATATTATTTAAAAGTATTTATTAAATACAAAGTAAGGTAAAAGAGGTATTTAAGAAAAAATATTTAGATTTAAAACCTGATAATTTGGATATTTGTATTCACTCCCTAATGACACATTTTAATAGATTGATTATTTTTTGTTGGCCATTTTGAATTTGCCGTCCTTAGTTGAACTTTTTTCTTAGAAAAATGTATGTTTAAAGAATGTAAAAATACAATTGTATCGCGATTTTTTTACAGATATTGTGTAATTAAAAGTTAATTTAATAATTAAACAATTTCGTACTAACAATCATTTTAAAATATGACGCAAATTTTCCCCCGTATATTCTTGTTGACCCCTACAATCAAAAGCAACGTTACGAAGATTCCTTTTAATTCATTTACACCTTAGAGCGCTTTAAAAACTATTTGGTAGTAAACAATTTTAATTACATTACATGCCTTGAATCAAACCTACTTTTAAAATTATTTATATATGCATATAAATACCTTATGCCCATCTTTACAATTCTTCCGTTGTGTTTCTCACTACAGCTGTTTAGCCGATCAACGCAGCATGTCAGATGAAAATTACAGAACATTATTATAATGATGCTGCATTCATCGGAGAAACAGCTGTAGTGAGAAACACAACGAAAGAATTTCAGAAACGGGAATAAGGTATTTATACACATATACAAGTAACTGCACTACCAAGCCAGCATATGCAATACAACAATAAATGACGATGAAAATGACAAATGAAATTATTATAAGTTGAAAATATAAAGTTATTTATTTATCTTCATAAATCGACTATGATCAAAGACGATCTTTTACTTCATTTTCAAACCTTTGTAATCTGGTTTTGCCTATGATATTGTTTGGTTTTTCAATGTCAGATAGTATACACGTCATGCTACCTCTAAGTTCGGGCTTGATTCCTTCATTGAATCAAGTAAATCATATTTTAGGTCAAACCTTTGTTTCAAACACTACCAAATTATTCATTAGTCCAAGCTATGCCTAACCTAAAATTATTGGAATGATTTAATTAATTATTATTGATGCTGTTGAACCCAATCAACTGTTTTATCTGTTATTTTATACAAATGGTTGCTATGATAATAAATACAACAATAGCTGCTAATCGGCATATGTAAAGCCTGGCTCAATAATTTATAAACTAGTTTTCGAAGATATTATTGAAGTGAAAACTTCTTTTGGCACGTTATAGTACTATACATTTTGTATGGAGGAAAAAATTCCAATTTGGCGTCATCAAAATCCATAACACAACACGCTTGATTAGGAGTCAGGCTCCTAGATTATTAAAAAAAAAAAATAATAATGATAAGTCCAATATGTATCATTGGATACTTAGAGGATCTTTAAGAAAAAATTGATAAAAATATTTTGCACCAATATATATGTATCATTGGATTCTTAGAGGATCTTTAAGAAAAAATGGTTTAAAATCTTTTGGACCAATAGGCCTATGTATCATTGGATTCTTAGAGGATCTTTAAGAAAAAATGGATTAAATTATGTTGGACCAATATGTATCATTGGATTCTTAGAGAATCATTAAGAAAAAAATTGATAAAAATATTTCTAGCCGATTTTGAGTTAATTATAATTTTCTGTTTTGGTCATATGCCTAATCATTTGAGTTATCGAAAAAAAGAAAATATTTAAATGACACAGGCTAAATTTTATCAAAATTATTCCATTCGTTTAGGCTGTACAGCACTGCACTGATTGCACTGCACTACAGTAAGTAGACATCATTCTTAAAACTAGTTTTTAATTTAAGACTTCTTAAATCGAATATTTCCGCAAAACATCAATATTTTTTACTATACATATGTGAAAAATCTATGTTATCTCTATTACTATCTAATGCGACAAAATCAAATTCCATTGAATCTTTTTATTCTTTTAAAGTTAACCTTACTTTTCTTGTTAATATTATGCTGGTAACAGTATATAATTACCACTAGGTAGTTGATTAATTCAGTACCAGTACATGGTCATTATCAGGTGTAGTAGTGGCGTGGCCTACAGAAGAAACAATTTCCTGTATCAGCAATGGAATGTCATAGATAACGGTTACAAATTGATCTATTACAGCTGACAAAAGTGTACAAAAATATCTTTCTGTGTTTTATTTACTTCTGATAAATATATTTAGTATAAAGAAAGTTATATGATGAGTCAAAATGGATGTTTTTTTTTTATCAGTTTGAGAACCTCGGAGTCCAAGTTTGGAGAATTTGTCTGAGTGGACACAAAAAACACAAAATATAAAAATATTTAAGTCAAAAACACAAAATTCCGTTTTTCTAAAAATTCGCATTAACGATTAAAATAGCAGTGTAAGTATTTAATTCAATTTTCAATTTAATTATTGCCCAGACTAACAAAATCCAGATTTTCTCAAACTTAGGTGATCTGCCACAGGAGTTTTGACAAGATTAGTCAATGGCTTATACCCCTATATCAACTAGAGGTGTCCGTATTTGAGGGTAGAACAATATTTAAAGCATTATTATTTTTTAATTTCTCGAAATTTAATCTCGTTTGTCTAACAAAAATATACCAATTATTTAAAACCAATGTAACAATTAACCAATTTCTAAACATGTGGTTTTTATTACAATACAAAGTTAACATATCATCAGATCCTAAGCACCTGTCAACAATAAAACATGTGATTTGTATTGTAATATTTATAGTCCTAACTTCTTCATTTAATCAGAAATAATTATCTTGTTCACGGGATCTCAGTTTGAGAAGTCAATATTTATCATACAGTACTTTACTGTATCTTTAAAAAAAAATATTAGTAAACACATTGAAATATTTATGTTAAATTTCATCAAAATCCAACCAGTAGTTTTTAAGGAGTAAAATGTAAAATGTTATAACTGTGGATAAGAGTTTATGCTTTGTTCCGTCCAATAATATAATAATATTAACTTAATACTACTACTACTACTACTACTACTACTACTAATAATAATAATAATTGAACATTATACCCCAATATACACCAAGCACAACATTATAATCAAGCAGAACGAACAATATAAATCTAATACTGTAATAATAAATAAATAAAAATAGCAATTAGAAAATTCAATAATAAATAAATATCAATATTTATATAATATACACACTCAAGTAAACAAACTAATGCCATCTTTCAAAAAATGTTGGTTAGTAAGTTATCGATAAAATCAAAAATCTGTTCTAAAAAACACATTTTCACAAAATATTTTCTACCAATTTATATTAAAATAAATGACCTAGACCAGTGTGCAAAATTAAAAATTATCGTTTAGGGATTATTTTCAAAAAACTAAAACAATCCTTGACCACCGTCATTTAACCTGATTTTATCTTGTTTATACGAAAGATGAGTTTATGACACGAGTGAAGCAATTTTAGACCTTATTTAAATATACAGGGTGGTTAGAAAGTCCTTCACCCATATATTTTGCGCATTTTTTATCAGATTGTTTTTAACCAATACCACTCATTACAAATGTAAAAATACTAATATTTTAATGTTTTAGAATTTTAGAGAATCACTCTAGGTCCAAAATTCTGAAGTCAATACCAAAAATCTTAATGTGAAGGTGGTCATGGGATATGTCGTTTAATACCTATTTTTTATTTTTGTATAAAAACAGTGTTTGATTCGAAACTGAAAAAAAGTTTTACAGTTTTCGAGATATCAGTAGATTGACGTCTGTCAACTTTCAATTCCGTTTTTTTTTTTGTCAATTATTTCTAAAACGTAAATTTCTACTAACAATTTGACACATTCCACCAAAATTTGAATAAATTAAATTTTAAAAAAATAGGTTTCTTCATAACAACTTCATGGACAATTTTCTTTTCTTTATTACCAATTACACCAGATCTGGTATTTGTTGATATGGCGACCAATACGTTTTGTATTTTTGAAACGTTTGATCAAAAGCTGTACAACTGATTTCGAGGAAATCGGAATTTTGTGTTTCAACATTCTTTCTGGTCTATCGAGTGTGGACCACTGCACCAAACTGTTTAGACAGACAGACCTATAGAGATGAATTGGGTTCTTTGTACATTCCCACGCATAAATAAGATTCACTAAACTATTAAAAAAAACAATAATTTAAATTCTTTCCTATAACAGTTAAATCGTGTTATAGTTTATTACGATCTTATCACTGTCAACACGGCATAATAAGTAAAAATATAACAAAGATAATCGTATTAAATGCTTGTGTACATAATAATATGAACAAATTTGCATTGATGTTAATTACTATCTAACTGTAGGAGGTTTTAACAAAACCAACATGTTTTCTATATTCGTGATTGTAACTCTAACAATCCTAAAATCCCTTCAGACAACTTCGAATTACAAACTACTTAAACTTTTTATTTAAAAAAAATCTAATGAATAGGTAATATATCAGCTGTCAGGAGAACGTGACTCAGCGATCAAATGAATACTACAACATTCACACTCTGCGAAATACTTCACACAATGTTAAACACAATTTAAACTAGGCTAATTTATAGTTTTGTGATTTTTTTGTTAGAGCCATTAAATATTGATCACAAAGTTTGACATACTGTAAAACTACAAAAAACAAAATTAGAATTGTTCATCACAATTCTATTACAAGTATTGAACTTTACACCCATAATTACGTGTTTGGGGATTGGGGAAGACAAGTTGTTAAGTGTAATATTTTAAAATACATACGTCGAAAATAATCAACTTTTTTCAAGTACTCAAATTCCACTTGTACCCAAAAATGTCTTAAATTAGATTTAGTATAAAGCATATAACATTTTTTTTAAACGTTTATTACCAAAAAAATCTACAAATTAAAAAAAAGTCGAAAATACATTTTTAGCCAATCATGAATTATTTAAACAGATAGAATCGGTCTTGAAGCTTATTGTTACTTGTGTTAACTTACATAGTATACTGCAAACTTTTAACATCTATACCATAGTTTACAAAGTTTTGTTCTTCACTTGGTACAAATAAAACTACTGTAGGCTTGAACAAAACACCCAAATTGCTGATGCATAGTAAGAAATTTATGTCGATGTTAAAATATTCCAATGCACAAAACACTACAAATAAAGTAATATACTTTATTTGGACATAAATATACAATACAATTGAACAAAACACTCTCATTTGTATATAATTTACTTTACTCGGAAGATATTTTTTCTCATTTATAACACATAGTTTCTTTGATAAAGGTAATATATAGGCCGGCCGGCGGGAACGTCCCAAAAATCGCTGAAAGAAACTGAAAAACGACCACGGAGGTACTATTCGCTAATTTTGATGTTTCTGATGGTGCTGAATTCGAATCCGGAATTATTTTGATCAAAAGTTAATGGAACACCTTCGAAATCGACTTTTAAACTGAAAATGAGAAAACTGTTTTTTCGCATCTAACTCGTGATATCACCAACAAGAATCAATATTTCCATTTCAAATTTTAACTGGTTATTCTTCAACTATCTCTCTACAGAAAAACACTTATTAAAAGTTTTCTAAGGTTTTTCCTGCTTTATAGCGATTTTTCAAAACATTTCCGAGACTTTTCATGACATTCAAATGACAAAGTTGAGTAATGAACTTTCAAAATTCGCCTCAAAACCTCTACAGTATTAAAATATAACCTGCAAGAAAGTTTTTTGGGATGTTTCAAACCTTAATAGTTAGTAAGAAAAAATTACCCGATTTTTTAATATTCTGTCAGTGCAGCGCGGCCTAATATAAGGAAGTTTGCACCTGTCAAAATATCCAATGAAACTTCTGTAAATGTTAACAAACATAACCTAAATAATGACCATAACTAATACGTCTTACATGTGCATCAAAATGGTTGATTAACAGTAAGCTATACGGATTGTTTATATCGTAATAGTTAATAAAATTATTTTTTAAATAATCATTCCCAATTATACAGTAAATAAAGTGAATTTTAGTAAATAGAGTACGGGACTACAAAGAACCCAATTCATCTATTCTGGTCTGTCTGTCTGCGACTGTCCACACTCGACAGACAGACAGACCAGAAATAATGTTTAATAAAAAAAAAAACACACCCCTTTTATTGCATGATAAAAAAAAAATGTGTTATAAGTCTCGAGATATGGCTAAAATATGCCTTCATACCAAAAAAAATAAAAATGGGTAATGGGTACAGACGACAGATATCACTCCCAAAACCACTTTCTTGGAGAAAACGGATATGTAGTGAAAACTCTACATTGATTTTTCAACCCATCAAATACTTTGTTTGTACTCCTTATTTATGAGAAGAATTTATTAAGTTGGTATTGAATTGGTGTAGAAGATCATTAAAAAAGCTATTTAGACTATATATTTAAATAGAGCCTAACACACTTTGTTTCTATCGGTTATAAGCGTAAATAATATTGATTGATATCAAGTTTTAATGTCGGCAATCAAGCTTAATTTTCTTTTTTATTGCCAATTATTTCTGACACGTAATTTGATTTTTTTTTGTGATTAGGGACATTAAATATTCACTTTCACCAAAATTATACAAAATTTGTAAAGCTTTTATATCTATTTCATGGTCGCTTTTTGGGAGAGGGGGGTTTTTTACCGACATTTTTGATGAAATGAAGTCGTTATGCCTACGTCATTAGAGGCTTTATTTAGAAAAAAATATCAAAATTGATACAGCCGATTTTGAGACAAACGTAATTTCTACCTACCTTTAAAATATGCCTAAAATCAAACTTTATCAAAATTTGTCCATTAATTTTGGCTGTAGAGCGCTGCTCAGACAACAGACATTATATAAAAATCCATGTAAACTGATTTTCCCACGAAAACTTCAACGTCGATTTTTAACTCATCTCAATACTCTTTTAATCTAAATATGAACAAAATATAAACAAACCTAGTTGTTATCGTGGCTACGCCCGCTTGGAAGTCGGGCTAATTATATTTCAAACGTGTAAAGGAAAATAAGCACGACATTTTACTAAGGCATTTCCCCTTAATCTTTGTAAAAACAACATACAAAAAAGATAGGCCGGAGCTTTTTCAGAATTTCAACCCCACGATTTTCTCTCTTTTTTAATCGAATCCCTTTCATTTGTCGTAGAATGATGTAACTTCTACTAGGTTTAGCAAGAATCATCAAAAATAGGTTAGGTGGTTATATACAAGATGCCCGAAAAGAAACTACCACCCCCTCTTATTTGTTAAAATGTTAGAGATGTTTGAATTTCGTTTGCATCAACCTCTTTGGGTGAGAGGGACAACCTAAAAAAGCAAATGATTAATTTTGGGGGCTGGGAAATAAGGGTTGCTCAAAATGTTCAAATGGAACGTACCTCATTTTATACTTGAAAAATGACAAAAAGGAAATTAAATTCTGACCGCCCAAAACAAAATGGCGGTCAAAAGAGTTATTTTATTTACGAAGCTAGATTGATACGATACATTCCTTTGTATGATATTAATATGTGTTTACTTCATATTAAATGTTCAAATTGTTCTTCCTGCACCTGTATTCAGAAGCACAGCATTTCTTCAAACATGTTTAAAAACGTTTGTTTGGTTAGGTTAAGTGGAGATTTAAGATTCCCTACAAAACGAGCAGATCTTGTATTTGGAGCATTGAACCAAGATTTATAAAAATCGATTGTCTTGCCTTCTGTACTAGCTTCGTAAATAAAATAACTCTTTTGGCCACCATTTTATTTTGCATGTACAGAATTTAATTTTCTTTATATCATTTTTCTTGTCTCACAGATACTTTAAAAATGAGGTATCACAAGCCTATACGTGTAACTTGAATTTTTTAATCCACTGGCCTCCATAATTAAAATACTGTACCTAAATTATTCCTTTTTTCAAACAGAATTCAAATATATTTAAAAAATAAGAGGAGATGGTAGTTTGGTTTCAATTACCCTGTATATAACCGTGCAAACCAGCAGATATTCGATAAGGTAAGTTAATAAAAAATGTAGATAATAACTTTGTACTTTGTTTACATCCTTAATTTCCTTATTCTATATCCATTCTATACCTACCAATACCGATAAATAATAAGAGAGAGAGAGAGAGAGAGAGAGAGAGAGAGAGAGAGAGAGAGAGAGAGAGAGAGAGAGAGAGAGAGAGAGAGAGAGAGAGAGAGAGACGTTACGTTTTCTAAATATAAAGACTAATCAAAAGCAGTTCAATATAAAATAGCAGTTTTTACAGACAGACGACAGACATCATCATAAAAACTACTTGTTTCAGTCAAGGATCCTCAAAACAGTTACATTCGCAAAAAACTCGATCAATTATTTCGCAATCACTCACTAGGTTCGATGCCGCTCCTTGGCCTTGGTAGCAATAAGCTTGAAGTCACATAGTACTTACCGTACAAACAAATCAATGATATATAACTAGTTCAGTCCTTTTAGCGTAAAAAGGAAGAAAAAATACAAAGAACTGGTTTTCTTTTTGCAACACAAATGTTATGACTCGCAGAATAATAATCACTTCTGTAGTCCAGTTTTTCGAATGGGAATAGTTGTAAAAATTTAAAGATTAAGTTGGCCAGAAGAATAATTGTAGAACCTTCAGGTATTCAGAAATCAATTTGTTGATCTGCCATGTTGAAAAACACAATATGTATAGTGAGGGTCACTTAATTTTAATTTTATTTAAAAATCTTCCAACTATTTTTGTTGTTGTTGTTTAAAGGAGAGAAATCTTTCAGTTATCATCGCCTTTTAAAATAAATAAGGAAGGCATATTGATTGATTGATTTTGTTTTGAGTTTTATACCAGCCCTGGCACGGCTATAGAGGCCGGGGTGTACAACTAAAGCCTCCTCATTCTAGCTTAGCAGATTTTTGTCCAATTGATAGTTCCCCAGGAATTTGGAATCCAAAAATCTTTCGTTTGTTATTGGTCTTATAAAGAAAGAAACAAAAAATAAAGACCCCCTCGCCCTCGAATACTCGAATAGCGGTCAAGGTTGGAAAATAACAAGAGTTTGTTCCAAAACTAAATGAAAATAGAGTAGATCCAGTTTCGGGATTTACACTATTGTATTATACTGAGCCCCTGAGAGTAACACCCTAACCTAACCCAACCTAACCTAACGAACCTTTCATGTGTTTTATTTACTAAATTTTTTACTTGATAACGAGAATTGATTTATAGGCTCGAAACGTCTTGTATTAATTTGTATATAGACAAATATCTATTTAAATATATAAATCCATTATCTAATAACTTAAAAACTGGAGCAACTTCAATTGAAAACACTAGCTTTGTGCCACTGAACCAATAGGGTGATTCGCGAATAACCGACATAGGAGTAAGCAAAAAATTTCATACGAACATATGCTCAAAGACGCTTAATTTTCCGTATGTCTGTCTGTATTTTTTATGAAATAAATTAATTATAAATAACGGTTTAAGGTAGGAGGTATGAAATTTGTTACATACATTTATTTTTATAAAGACCATAATCATGTACAATTTTAAATTATAAATTTATCGCTTTCAAAATGGCGACTAATTAAATATTTTGTACCACTTCTTGTTATTTTGAATAGAGAAGGTTTACAGGCCTCCATTTTGAAACCAATAAAGATACAATTTTCAAATTGTACATAAATATGGTCTTAATTAAGATAAAAGTATATACCAAATTACATAGCTCTATTTTAAACAGTTATTTAGAAATAATTTATTTGATAAAAAACACAAACAGACTGACGGAGAACTAAGCGGTTTAAGCCTTCATATGAAATTTTTTACTACTCTTAGTGTTTCCGGTTACTATCTCTCTCTCTCTCTCTCTCTCTCTCTCTCTCTCTCTCTCTCTCTCTCTCTCTCTCTCTCTCTCTCTCTCTCTCACCAAATGTAAAATGTACGTAAAAAAAACATAAAAATACCACAAGTAAATGTTAAAATACCTCAATGAACCCTAACCACAAAAAAAGAACTAGATAGGCTACCATACCAAATACTGTACACAAGTGGAAAATTATAATTATTAGGTAAAAACGTTTGGACAACGCACGTCTTAGGCGTGTGCTGTGGTACCTCGTCACACGCGATTCACAATTTTGGTCGTAGGCCAATGGTGCATTTAAATATAAAT